>JBBDGP010003653.1:0-129304 GCA_037952835.1 Lithobates septentrionalis | reverse complement strand
AGGGACTGTCCCTGATTTTTGAGGGACTGTCCCTGATTTTTGAGGGACTGTCCCTGATTTTTGAGGGACTGTCCCTGATTTTTGAGGGACTGTCCCTGATTTTTGAGGGACTGTCCCTGATTTTTGAGGGACTGTCCCTGATTTTTGAGGGACTGTCCCTGATTTTTGAGGGACTGTCCCTGATTTTGAGGGACTGTCCCTGATTTTGAGGGACTGTCCCTGATTTGGAACAGTGTCCCTCTTTCCCCCTTACCCCCTCATTTGTCCCTCATTTTGGTCTGATCTATATGGTTGTATATAAAATGCACTTTTTATCTTTCAAAAAGTGTTTCCCCAGAGCTAAACCTTTCATCCAATTTCTAAATTGCTGTATTTGTACATTTTAAAAGCCAATATAAAGGAATAGTAGTGGTTAAAAAAAAAGCCCTTGTGGATTTAATTAACTTTTTTTTTTGGTCAATTCTCCTTTAAGGGGGTGTGGCAGGGTGTGTGTCCTATGCCTACATACGTTTGCTGGTAGGTGTCCCTCATTCCCATCTCAAAATTTTGGGAGGTACGGGGTTGGGACCACCCATCACACCCGCTTTTTTAATGTTGGTCCCACCTCTATGCAGGGAATGTCTCCTGGCAATTTATTTATTTATTTTTTCTTCCCCATGCAGTGGGGGAATCTTCCCTTCATCCGATTACCAATGGTGTATAATGATAATTGGATAGAGATGAGTTTGGAGGACGCCCAAGCTCATGTCTAAAAGGAAGAAGACGGCCACTTCACTGCTTGACTCTGGGCCTGTACTCCATGGATGAACTGCTCGTTTTGTCTAGTGAACAAGCTTATACTCGCTCAATCCTTCAATCCGCCAGGAAATGACGCTCCTCCCAGTAGGCGGAGTAGACCAGGAACAGTCCACTATTCAAGACCGCTGAAACACAGGGGTGCCTGACCGATCTTGTGCTGGGAGGATCGGAGGATTGGGTAAGTATATCTCCTCTCCCCTAGACAAAAACGAGTAGTTAAAGCGGAACTTCAATCATTTTTTTTTTTCAACTTTCCATCTATTAAATCTTCTGCCCTTGTTGTTGTTTTAACTTTGGATAGTAAAACATATTTTTTTTCTGCCAGTAAATCCCTTATACAGCCCACTGTTTCTTGTCTGGTCATTAGCCTAGGCCAGTGATGGAGAACCTTGGCACCCCAGATGTTTTGGAACTACATTTCCCATGATGCTCTTGCACTCTGCATTGTAGCTGAGCATCATGGGAAATGTAGTTCTAAAACATCTGGAGTGCCAAAGTTCGCCATCACTGGCCTAGTCTTATGACATCACGCTCAGCTCTCTCTCTCACTTTCTCTTTCTCTCTCTCTCGCACTCTCCTGAGAGTTTGCCAGGAAGGGAGGTGAGACATAAGAGGGCCAATGAGGGCTTTAGAGCTGGAGGTGTGCTTCTGTGTAAATCCAGGAAGTGAACGGGCAGCAGCTTCAGCTGCCCACAGTTAAAATGGATGCAGCCGGACTCAGTGGAGGGAGATTTCTGCAGCATATTTGGCAAAGTACAGAATCGGAGTGTATATAAAATAATATGCAAAGTGGTTGGAGGGAAGCTTCAGAATGGCAAAGATGGTTTTATTACAAATTATGCGAGCAGTTTGCAGTTCCTCTCTAATCTGTGCAGTGCGGGCACAGCTCCACTGCATGGGAGGAAAAAAAATAAATTGCCCAGAGTTCAGCTTCAATGCTGTGATCCCGGGACATGGGCTGGGCTCACCCCCACTTGTAGACTTGGATCTGTGAAACAGAATTATAGTACGCTGAAAAAATATACATAAAACAACTTTTAACCATAAAAATAGGTTACAAAGGTTTCCTACACGGTGAAAAAAATCTAAAATGCCTAAAGCCCGAATGAACTTTCAGTTTTAAATTGGCCAAATAAATTCCAGGTGAATCCAAATTAAAGTCTAATGCCGCGTACACGCGGTCGGAATTTCCGACAACAAATGTTCGATGTGAGCTTGTTCTCGGAAATTCTGACCATGTGTAGGCATGTGGGAATTTCCGACAACAAAAATTTGAGAGCTGGTTCTCAAATTTTCCGAAAACAAAATCGGTCGTCGGAAATTCCGATCGTGTGTACACAATTCCGACGCACAAAGTTCCACGCGTGCTCGGAATCGAGCAGAAGAGCCACAGTGGCTATTGAACTTCACTTTTCTCGGCTCATCGTACGTCTTGTACGTCACCGCGTTCTTGACGTTCGTAATTTACGACAGCATTTTGTGCCACTGTGTGTTTGCAAGACAAGTTGGAGCCAACATCCGTCGGAAATAAATCCAGGATTTTGTTGTTGGAATGTCCGATCGTGTGTACGGGGCATTACAGTTCTGTAGAAAGCAGCCCAAGAAAAAAAAAAAAAAAAAAATCCTGTCCCTTCCAGTTGAGATTCCTTGCTCTCTTTGGGGGAAGCAGTAGTCTCTCTGCAGAGGTCCGACATGCTCCCTGCTGACCTATACTTTTGCAATCATAAAATCTTCTGCTGATTGCAGAGATCTTCAGCTCTGACATAGTAGGGGGCTTGTAAGAGCTCTGAAGACAGACCTCTGCTTTCTCATAGAGCAAGGGTCCTGCTCTGCAGCATGCTGGAAGGGGACAGGCTTTTCTACACAGGCTCTGAATGCTTAAAGTGATACTAAATTCTTAGTTTTGTTTTTTTTTTCTTTAAAATAACCTACATGTTATAGTTAATGGTTTTGCACAGAGCAGACCCGATCCTCCTCTTCTCGGGTCCCTCGTTGACTCTCTTGGCCCCTCCTTCCCGTCGAGTGCCCCCCCCCCCCCCCCCAGCAAGCAGCTTGCTATGGAGGCACCCGAGACGCCCCCTCTAGCTCCTGATTGGCTAACTAACTTTGTTTGACAGTAACGGGAGCCAATGGCGCCATTGCTGTGTCTCAGTTAATCAGGAGGGAGAGTCCCAGATGGTCGAGGCACTCGTGCACATCGCTGGATCGAGAGGGGGCTCGGGTAAGTATTAGGGGGGCAGAGGGGGCTGCTGCACACAGTTTTTTTTTTTTTATTTTTTTTTATCTTGATGCATAGAATGCATTAGGATAAAAATAAAAAACACTTCTGCCTTTAGAACCGTTTCAAAGGAGAAGTGAAGCTGATCTCACTGGCAGTCCAGCCCCTGAGAAAATCCCAACAATAATGTCGGGATCCACCCAGATACCTGACTGGCAGCTAATCTCAGCCTCTCAGTGAGCCGCTGAGAGCCTCAGCCAGCTGCTCCAACCCCCTCCACACCCCAGCGCTCCAGTGAGCGCTGGAAGGGCAGTGTAGAAATCGGTGACCAACCGTCGCCAGACTCGCCACTCTCCACTTACTAAAGACTGAGAAGTGAGCGATCAGCGGTCATGTGATCGCTGGGTTCTAGGAGCAAACAGGAGGCGTTGTTCTTATGCTGCAACCATCTAGGTGAGTACGGTATGTTGGGTTTTCCTTTTTTTTTTTTTTTTGTATCCCGCACTTTTCTTCTAATAAAAAAAAAAAAAAAAAAAAAAAAAAGAGTTTGCGCACCTTTTTTGTTTTGTTGCAACTACAATGGGGTTGATTTACTAAATGCAAAATATACAGTGCACTTGTTTCAGAGCTTAGTAAACGAGGTATTTGCAAAGAATACCCAATCACATGCAAGGGGAAAAAAAAAAAAAACAGCATTTTTATTTGTACATGATGATGATAGAAACCAACAGAGCTTCCCCTCAAATAGAGAGCAAATGCATTTAAAGTGCACAGTATATTTGCCTTTAGTAAATCGACCTCCAATTTGTTTAGTTGATTTAAACAGAAAGCTCAGTTGGGCTTTGATATAAAATGTAGCAGATAACAAATACAAGGTAACGAGTTGCTAAGTACATTGGAGGTGGTGGGATGCAAGCGACAGATATAAGTGCTGCATCGTGTACCTGGTAGGTGGGTGGCCATGCGGCTCCACGCCGCGCAATATTAAAATCAGGGAAATCCAGTAGCACATACTCTACCTTTCACCTTCCGTTCAGACATCAATAGTAGGGGGGGAATATAAAGGATTCAGTGTTTCTGAGTGTAGCTGACCATGGGACTCATTTCCCTCCTACCAATATGACAGCATCAGTGCCTGGCCGGGCCGTTCCCTTGGAGCCCGGTAGTGGAATACCAGGGCCCGGTCGCTACCTTTGCAACCCTGGTAGTTCCACCACTGATGCCAGTGTTTTTTTTGTTTTTTTTTTATACATTTTATTTTTTACAATTTTTATTATTTTCTTTTACACTTTATTTTTTATTTTTTATATATATTTTATTTTTTACAATTTTATTTTCTTTTACACTTCTTTTTATTTTTTATTTATTAGTTTTTTTTTTTGTTTTTTTTTTTTTAAGAGCCGTGTTGGGGGGCTTTGGTCAGATATCAGAAGTCTAAACAGACTTCTAAAGGTTCACCTTTGAGACGGAGAAAAGAGATTGAGGACACAGCCCTCAATCTCCATCTCTGCAGCCTCAGCAGCACAGAATGAATAGACATGAATAGCTCTGTACAGAGCTTCCTATTTATTCATAGACTGAAGTATAGTAAACAGTTTACTATGCTTCAGTTATGAATGGACCAAGTCGGTGATCAGTACCGATCACTGACTGTCCATTCAGACAAGGAAGGGGCCGGAAATTTACATATTTACCAGCCCCTTTCCCCACTCTCTATCCTGACAGATCCCCCGCAGCAGCTGGTGGGAGTGGGGAGGGGGGAAACCCAGCAGTGCTGCGGGGGAGGAGGGGGGGCTGGGGGAGGGCACTCGGGGGCCCAGAGAGAGGACCGGGGCCAGCAGAAATAAGATGGATAGGAGCAGAGGCATAACTAGAACCTTCAGGGCCCTGGTGCAAGAAACCATGAAGGTCTTCCCTGACCTCTGATCCCGGAGCCCTTCTCTCTGGGGTCCTTCCCACTGATCCTGGGACCCTTCATTAAAGTCCATATGCAGAACCCTTTTTACATGTTCAGCAGTGGGGTCCCCCTCCACGGTGGTGTAATGCAGGGACCCAGTCGCAAATGCGACCTTGGTAGTTCCGCCAGTGGGTGCTGGCAATATTTTTGGGGATTATGTAGCACCCTACTGGAGCCACCCCTGGTGACAGGGAGGACGCACTGGCCCCCTGCAGCATGGGCGGGGTGGCAATTGCCCTTGAAGCTCCTCCAGTTGAAAGGAGGGGCGGCATATGGATATGGGTCGTCCATTTCTCTCCCGCTGCTGAATGCCTGCGGGAGGGAGAGGAGGAGAAGCGGGCATTCAGGAGAGAAATGGGCAGATCAGTTTCTCTATATGCCAACCTGTGGGAGGGGCCCAGCAGGCGCCACCCACTACAGAAAACAACAGGAGGGGGTGGAGACAATACCAGTCCCCCTGCCCAAGTAGAGAGATCAGCAGTGATTGGTCTTTATTACAGGAAGTCTCACACTGGATTACTGCACAGATCTGGAGGAAATGCACAAAGTTCACCGAGATTCAAGGAGAACACACATGAGGAATAGATTTGGATAATATTTGCCAATGCCGGAGTTCGGCTTTAAGTAAAGTCATTGCAGTCAGGGTCTTCTGTACTTAGTGGCTTCGGGAAGAATCCTTCTTCCGTGTTTATACGTAGCAGTGTGAGTTTATGTATAGATGACAGGCCCACTTTGAAATCTTTTCTTCTGCCAGTCTTCATGGCATTCGGTTGACTTGGAGGATCTTTATGTTAGTGAGAGATAACGATCGACTCTTGAGAAGTGGATTAGCTGTCCTCGGAGGGCCATGGGAGGTAACGTTTGATCCATTGCAGAGTCCTCTTCTCCTCTTTTAGGCTGACGGGAATTCTTTCCAAGTGCTGCAATTTTGTGTCTCTGGAGCCGGTCCAAAAGGCTTTTTTCAGGCACAGATCACTTCCAAGGAAAAAAAATGATTCAGAATTTTATTTGGGCCTCTTGTTTACCCGACCGCGCCAGGAGGTTTGACTTGACAGCTCGTTCGGGGTTTATGCGATATGGCAAAAGGCCAGTTTGTTCCAAGTACCATAAACTGAATGTGTTGAGATGGAAATTCTTCTCTAAACGTGACGGAACCAGTGCGGGGGGTGGCAGGCCGGAGCCCAGCCTCCGGCCCTTTGGTATATGATGTGTGGCCCTTGGACCTCGGCAGTCTGTAGTGGGAACGTTGATTAGGGTAATAGCATTGATCTCTACTAGCCTCCTGTAACATGTTCCCAGTTTCGTATTGTCTTCTGCAACATATCCCCAACCGTAAGGCTGGCATTCACACCTGAGGGTCACGTTTGTTGTGCCACATCAACAATTAACTGAAAATGTATAAAAGAAAGGTGTAAAAATTGCGCCAACTCCTAAATATAAATAAAGCAGCCTACACAGCAATATGACCGTTGCAAATAAGAATAAAAAGTAGAAAAGTGTGGCGCTAGTGAATGGTGAAACTCCTGTTGCTGAACAGGTGAATATAGTTATTTGAGGAGGAGTGAAAACACTTTCAGTGTAAGGTGAAGAGTAATGATTTTGTAAAACATCCAAAGAAAATTGTAATAAAAAAAAAAAAAAACTTATATGTGTAAAGAGGTAGGGTACTCAGTGATAACCTATAGGTTGAATAGGAGACAGTTATGCATATGAAACCTTATTCCAAAGGAAAACAAAGCAAACAAACATCAGTGCAAGATATCTCGATAAACTGAGTATGTTGTTTAACAAGACTAATAATCAATAGAAATGGGAACCAAGAGGGAGGACATCAGAGTCCCTAAGGGGGGGACAAACATAAATGGAAACTCAAAAGTCTCTCAAATGACAAGATGGGGCAGTCCCACTTAGTCCCACAAACAACAGGGTGCAGACCGTCTTCTCAAGAGGTAGTTAAAGGTTGTTAAGAGGGGTCCTGATAAATATGCTGAATCTTGACTCATGTGGATGATTCCAACCAGGAGAAAGAAAAAGCAAAAGGATGCCCTTACCAGATCAGGTGGACTCACAGGCCGTGGCGGTGAGTCAAACGAGCATATACCGTCAGACGGTGTGGAGTGAAGATTTGTGGGAAGACTTGTGGAACATCTTGTCAGCAGTCCTCAACTGAAGAACCAACTTGGAGTCCGAGGTCCCCAGGGTGCGGTTTCGATCGTCGAATGACCGTTTCCTCAGAGGTCCGTCATGTGTGCAAATAAGTAAAAAGAAGAAAACCTCCACATAGTGTAAATCCTTGATTTGCAAAAAGCATAAGAGCACTTTATTGAGGAGTGTACTCCAAAAAGAATTTTTACAGACGGGGGGCAGTAAAAACTCGGTCAATGTAAAAACCGGCATAAAAAGGTATAAAAACAGCGCAGTGGGTAGTGGTGGGGTATAATCATAAGGACATAGGGTCCTTATGATCTCTTGACTCCTGGCTGGGGCACCTCTAACCCCTGGTTGAGAACGTCTGTCTCTTGATTTCTGGCCAGGGCTCCTCTAACGCCTGGGTGGGACCTCCTGGCTACAATCTGAGGCACCTCTGACCCCTGGCTGAGACCTTCTATCTCTTAACTCCTGGCTGGGGCTCCTCTGACCCCCTGGTTGAGAGCTTCTGTCTCTTGACCCCTGGCTGGGGCTCCTCTGACCCTTGATTGAGACCCCCTGGCCTGGGGCTCCTCTGGCCCCTGATTGAGACCCCCTGGCCTGGGGCTCCTCTGGCCCCTGATTGAGACCCCCTGGCCTGGGGCTCCTCTGGCCCCTGATTGAGACCCCCTGGCCTGGGGCTCCTCTGGCCCCTGATTGAGACCCCCTGGCCTGGGGCTCCTCTGGCCCCTGATTGAGACCCCCTGGCCTGGGGCTCCTCTGACCCCTGATTGAGACCCCCTGGCCTGGGGCTCCTCTGACCCCTGATTGAGACCCCCTGGCTGGGGCTGCTCTGACCCCTGATTGAAACCTCCTGTCTCCAATATGGGAGCTGTCTCCAATATGGGAGCTGTCTCCAGACTGGGAGCTCTGGGCTATGCTCCAACTTGAGTATATAACGACCCTGCACACCTGTGTACTTAGGCTGCAGGCACCCAGTAAAATCCAGACACAGAATTGAAGGATCCCACCCACCCAAGATATTTTGGAACCTTCAAGCTCCAGGCCCCAATCCAGGCTTGCAGAATCCAGAGAGAGACAAAAACGCAGCTGTCTCTGCTCTGAAATGATAGTCTAGCACTTTGCATTAACCCTTTAATGCGAATCCTGTGTCATTTTCTCCTACATTTTCACGGTGGCAGTGCCTCGCTCTGTCACACAGTGTATGTAATAGTCTAAATGGGCCCTAAAAGAAGGATCAATGCCAGTTTTGCTTGTGTGTGCAGTTTGTTGTCCTGTGTGGGACGTTACTGAAATGTGTCCGGCTCTCTACACACACACACACACACACACACACACACACACACACACACACACACACACACACACACAGTGCTGAATTAAATGCTTCTGTCCCCTTTCTTGTTAATTAATTGTCACAGCCGCCCCATCCGGTGAACTCTTGTCTATGGAGCACTTCATCAGCTAGCAGCATTTCACGCTGAGGCCTTGTTTGGTTGTCATGGCGACTGACCTGCACTGTGAGGCCAACCCAGAGCGCCGGCACACACGCCACCCCCTTCCCTTGCCGCCTTCGCCATGCTTATTGTGCACTTGTGCCATGCTTCCTGTTTTTTGCTTTCTAGACTTTTCTGCTTCTCTGACGGCTTTGAATGTCTGATGGCCAATGCACTTTAAACAGCTAGCACAGGCCCTCCGGCTCCAGAGGAACTACCACTCCCAGCATGCCCATATGGTGCCAGTGAATGCCAATTATTTTCCTCTATACCGAGGACTGTTTTATCTAGCAGTAAGATGTTACACCATGGCTACTAATGCGGGGTATTTTCCATAATCCCCAGGGGCTGGACAGGCACAATTCTCCCCCACAGATTGGCCTGGGAAAATGTTCTTGGTTCACAAGTTTATCGATGTTTAAGATTCATTGCTAATATATTTTTCAGTTTCTATAAACTTTTTGCTTTAACAATGGTCAAATACCATTTGCCTGAGTAAAAAAAGTATAATAGAAGATATTATAAAGCACATATTGGGATTCATAGTCTGGTCTTGGTATTGTGATTGCCAATTATACGATTGAACCCCAAAAGTAAGGCGATAACATTGTTCATAGTCTGCGATTCTACAGATCCTCTTCCATTGCCCTCCTGCTTGCTCTCTGTGCCACTGCTCTCCACCTGCTGCTTGCTCTCTGTGCCACTGCTCTCCACCTGCTGCTTGCTCTCTGTGCCACTGCTCTCCACCTGCTGCTTGCTCTCTGTGCCACTGCTCTCCACCTGCTGCTTGCTCTCTGTGCCACTGCTCTCCACCTGCTGCTTGCTCTCTGTGCCACTGCTCTCCACTTGCCGCTTGCTCTCTATATCCACTTCCTCCACCTCCAACTTGCTCTCTATATCCACTTCCTCTACCTCCTGCTTTCTGTCAGTGCCACTGCTCTCCACCTCCTACTTGCTGTCTGTGCCACCGCTCTCCACCTCCTGCTTGCTGTCTGTGCCACCGCTCTCCACCTCCTGCTTGCTCTCTCTATCCAGTGCCTCCACCTCCTGTTTGCTCTCTGTGCCACCGCTCTCCACCTCCTTCTTGCTCTATGCCACTGCTTCCACCTCCTACTTGCTCTCTCTATCCACCCCTCTCCACCTCCTGCTTGCTGTCTGTGCCACCGCTTTCCACCTCCCTGCTTGCTTTCTGTGCCACTGCTTCCACCTCCTGCTTGCTCTCTATATCCAGTGCCTCCACTTCCTGCTTGCTCTCTGTGCCACTGCTCTCCACCTCCTCCTTGCTCTCTATATCCACCGCTCTCCACCTCCTCCTTGCTCTCTATATCCACCGCTCTCCACCTCCTGCTTGCTCAGTGCCACTGCTCTCCACCTTGCTTCACTTTTTTTGCCACGGTCCTCCACCTCCTACTTGCTCTTAGTGGTGTGGCACTGCCCTCTGCCTACTTTCTTTTCCACTGGCTCACCTCCTGTTTGCTCTCTGTCACACTGTCCTCCATCTCCTGCTTGCTCTCTGTGACACTGCTCTGCTTCCTGCTTGATCTCTGTACTGCTGCCTTCTGTCTCCTGCCTGAGCTTTGTGCTATTGTCCCTTCTGTCTTCTCTCTGTACCACTGTCTTGCCTTCTGCTTGCTCTCTGTGAAATAGCCCACCACCTCCTGCTTGCTTTCTGTGCTCTTCCACCTTCTGCATGCTCCTGCTCTGTGCCAATGCCCATGCCTCCTGCCTGCTCTCTGCTTCACTGTCCTATTTCCTCCCTCCCAAATAACAGGGAACATCACCCCATCAATAATGTCTATGCGGAGCCCTTTCTCTTTTTTTTACACCCCCTGTACCTTCTCCGCCAACCCATCCTCGGTAGGAGCACTGCAAGCCTGATTTCTGCTTCCATATTGCAACTTAAAGAATACTTGTGAAGAGAGAAATGTGGGATGTGCCATTGCTGACCTGGTCTTAAAGGGGCAGGGTCTATATCATCATCTTTATCATGTCACCAACTTGGGATGAACATGCAGATTTGGAGTTCAGTCTGTTCAGACTTGGCTGGCTGCATGTTTGTTCCATATCAGGACCGCACTAGGTAGTAAAGCCAGGACATAGGTGTGCGCAGCCTTTTGCATTCGGGTTTGCACCCCAAAGCTCAAACACACACACCCCTTTCTCTGCAGCCCCAGCTGCACTGGACAGGGAATAAATAGGAAGTGTTCTGTGCTGAGCAGCTTACTGTTCATTTACAAACGGAAGCATAGTAAACGCGGTACTATGCTTCAGTTATGAAGGAACGCAGTGAGTGTGTTCAAAAGGAGGGGGACGGTAAATTACATATTTACTAGCCCCTTCCCCCACTCTACATTCTGAAACATCCCCTGCAGGAGCCGGAGGGGGGGAGGGAGAGGAGGGAAGCCAGCAGCACTGTAAGGGGGGCGCAGTACAGGTGAAGCCTAGGCAATATGGGGGGGGGATCAGCACCACACGCAGTGATTAGGGTGTGCCCGGGAACAGAATGAAAGCCTGGAGCATGAACCTTTTTAAAAACAAGCCAATTTAACAGAAAATCCTAAACATATATAGAGGCTGCAATTGCTGATCTAAGCTACTGAGAATGCTAAATAATGTTAATTGCTGGATGTTGGATAATCAAAGGCACTACATCCCTAAATAGACATATATTTAATAGAGAGAGGAAAATGGGATTTTTAAGGTGCCACAGAAGAATTACAAACAAATTATATATAAAAAAAATCTATCAAATATATTAATACAGAGATAAAATCATCAGGATATCTTCATACAATAACCTCTACATGTTTCGCCATATGAGGCTTTCTCAGGAGATCTCAGGTAAGTACTGCATGTATGGTCACTGAACTATGAATCCCATTTTCCGCTCTATTAAATCTACTGAAAATGCTGGTTGACTGGCTGTAATCCAAAAAGACAAAATTTAGGTGACACCCTGAAGCAGACCCATGTGCATGAAGTGAGATGAATGGCAAACTCAACCCGGACTCTGGCCAGGCCACACCCCAATGCGTTTCGCTCCGCCCCTTTGGAGCTTAATCCTGGGGATGCCATGGGACGTGAAACACGTTGTGGGGGCGTGGCCTGGCTGGAGTCCAGACTGAGGCTGCCATTCATCTCTATGCACATGGGTCTGCTTAATGACGTGCGGCTTATGGACCTTTTTCCTTTGACTGACTATAATGCTGACCCAATAAGTTTCATTTCAAGTCACTGACATAAGCCGAACAATGCCGAAACTGAATTCTGCCAAGCAGTGCTTTTTATATAGAGTTCTTCAGATAATGGACTTTCTGCTTCCTGCCTTATCAGTGTCAGTTCCTGACAGACACCCAACCGGCACGCCGAGCGAGCCGCCTCTTCTGGTTCTTATTGCTCCGACAGATGAGGATCTAAATATTGTTCTATGGACTTGAGAATTATTATAAGGCAGGAAAAATAAACTGTTACGTTGGGAATATTTTGAAACAACTTTGATGTTCTCATCCAAGATAAATATTTTGTTGCCTTTTTTTTATTATTTAAGATTTTCTTTAAGCAACAAAAAAGGCCAAGCCACATTTTTCCAGGGCACATCCCTCAGAGAATTCCTCATCTTAATGAAAACCTTTGTATCCCACCATCTTGTAGATATAGGGGGGCCGTTTGTAAGGGGGAATAGATATCGATCTGCAATTTTAAAAGCATTGAAAAGGGTTACAAACTTTCTCTAAGGCAGCGGTCTCCAAACTGCGGCCAGGGGGCTGGATATGGCCCTTTGCTTGCCTTTATCTGGCCCTTGGGGCACGATTCCTTCCATTGACACCATTGATGGGACACTATTTCTTCCACTGACGTCATCTATGGGGCACTATTCCCCTCATTATCACTAAGATGGGACATTTTCTACTCCCACTGGTTTAGTCTGGCCCCCTCCTAAGGCATTCACACAACGTATCGGTTTCAGCCAGAAAGTCGAGCGATTTTTTTTTTTTTTTTTTTTTTTTTTTTTTTTTTTTTTTCTTTTCCCCATCCCCCCTATGTTGTACAGGTGAAAAGGTCACCAATGTAAAAAGCAGAAAAACTCCCAAATTTGCCCGAAGTGAGCTACAAAAAAAGCTCCAGAACTTTTTTGAGCTTCAGGCGCTTTGGAGTTTAGATGTGAACCATCTCCATAGAAAATAATTAAATTTTTTTCTCCTCCAGCGTTTTGGAGCTTCAGGCTGCAAGCTACAAAATGCTGAGGAGTGAATGGGGCCTAAAGGACAGTAAACTGGCCCTTAGTTTAGAAAGTTTGGAGACCCCCGCTCTACGGTATTCAAAACTAATAGATGTCTTTAACCACTTGATAAATAGACTATCCCCCCTTCAGTCCATCATGAATGCTGCTGCCAGACTCATTCACCTTACAAACCGCCCAACTAATTAAATTGAAAATACTAACAAGTTACAAAGCCATCCACAACTCTGCCCCCAGCTTTATCACTAGCCTGGTCTCAAAATACCAACCTAATCGCCCTCTTCGTTCCTCCCAAGACCTCCTGCTCTCTAGCTCCCTCATCACCTCCTCCCATATCCGCCTCCAGGACTTCTCCCGAGCCTCGCCCATCCTCTGGAATTCCCTACCCCAATCTGTCAGACTGTCTCCAAATTTATCCACTTTTAGGCGATCCCTGAAAACTTTCCTCTTCAGAGAAGCCTATCCTGCCTCCATCTAACAACTGCACTATTTTCTCCATTAGCTCATCCCCCACAGCTATTACCCTTTTGTATAACTTGACCCTCCCTCCTAGATTGTAAGCTCTAACGAGCAGGGCTCTCCGATTCCCCCCTGTATTGAATTGTATTGTATTGTACTTGTACTGTCTGCCCTGATGTTGTAAAGCGCTGCGCAAACTGTCTGCGCTATATAAATCCTGTATAATAATAATAATAATAATAATAATAATTATAATAATAACCACTTGCCGACCGGCTCACGCCGATATATGTCGACAAAGTGGCACGGGTGTGCAAAACGTCGTACCCGTATGTTACGCCGTCATCGGTGGCTAGTGGGCACGCCTGCCCCGAGAGTGTGCCCGCGGACTCGCTGTCCGCTGGTGGCCCGCGATCGTGGCACGGAGAGGCAGAACGGGGACAAGCCTATGTAAACAAGCCATTTCCCTGTTCTGCCTAGCAACATGACAGGGATCTACTTCTCCCTGTCTTCGGGAGCAGTGATCTCTGTTGAGGGGCTAGTGAGCCCATCCCCCCTACAGTTAGAACACACTGAGGGAACACACTTAACCCCTTGATTGCCCCTTAGTGTTTAACCCCTTCCCTGCCAGTGACATTTACACAGTAATCCGTGCATTTTTATAGCACTGATCGCTGTATAAATGCCAATGGTCCCAAAATAGTGTCTGATGTGTTTGCTGCAATGTCGCAGTCATGATTAAAAATCGCAGATCGCCGCCATTACTAATAAAAAAATGAAGAAAAAATTATAATAAAAATGCCATAAATCTATCCCCTATTCTGTAGACATAACTTTTGCACGAACCCAAAAAAACCATACGCTTGCGATTTTTTTTTTTTTTTTTTTTTTTTTTTTTTTTTACCAAAGATATGTAGAAGAATACATATCGGCTTAAACTGAGGAAGAAATTCGTTTTTTTTATATATATATATTTTTTTTTGGGATATTTATTATAGCAAAAAGTAAATAAAATTGCTTTTTTTTTCAAAATTGTTGCTGTTTTTTTAATTATAGCGCAAAAAAATAAAAAAAGCAGAGGTGATCTACTACCACCAAAAGAAAGCTCTATTTGTGGGAAAAAAAGGATGTCCATTTTATTTGGGTACAACGTCGCACGACCGCGCAGTTGTCAGTTAAAGCAACGCAGTGCCGTATCGCAAAAAAGGGCCTGGTCAGGAAGGGGGTAAATGCTTCCGGGGCTGAAGTGATTAAACTGGAGCTTTAACTCTGCTTTACTTACCTCCACTCCAGTGCTGTGACATTGACATACTCACCACCGCTGACCCAGACTTACACTTAGTTCAGCATCTTTAGCCATCTTGATTAGCTTGCCTGGGGCGATCAAATTCTTGTGCATGTGTGCACAGGTTAAAGCAGAACTCCAGGAATTCTTTTTTTATTTTTTTTCAAACTTACGTTGGTCCTGCTTGGCTCGATATAAGTATCCATATTGGATATCTGGAGGGCTGCTGAAAATCACTGTAGTAGTCTGTGTTACGTGTGGTATTGGCCGCGGTCTTCCAGTTCCTGTGCTGAGTGACTGCCCCTCTACATGCTGAACACAGGGTCACTCCCTGACACCGCTGCCCAGGGCTGTGGTTAAGAGGGTACCACCGGCCTTCCTGTACGGGGCAGCAGGGGGGCCCAGACAGCAGGGTGAATCGAATATGAGAAGGGAGGGTGATTGGTGCGGCATGGAGAATAACTGAAACTGATCCCTTTGTATGGGTCTCTCTTTGCAGCGGCTGAAAGCTGGCTTCTTCTCCTCTCCCTCTTGCCGGCTTTCAGCTGCTGCAGAGAAAGCCCTACAGGGGATCAGTTCCAGTAACTGTCCCCCCACCACCACCACACCGATCACCCTCCTTTTGCCCCTACTGCCCAGATCCCATCGTGTGCTCCACCCTACCCTAGCAGTGTTTCCGGCTGCCCTCCTTTTCCTTCTCACTGGCAGCTGCAAGCACACAATAGGATCCTTCAGGATAGAAAATTGGGGTAGAATCCAGCAAATGTCAAATTTACCAGCCCTTTACTTTCCTGAAGGAACTAAATGAGAGATGGGTACTGATCACTCACTGTGGTTTTTTTTTTTTATAACTGAAGCATAGGAAACTGTTTATTTGGGGGGGCTGTGTGGATCCTCATGGTTTCTAACAGCAGCCCTGCCGCTGCCATTTAAGAGAACACCTTTGATAATTTTATAGCGAGTACAAGGCATCCTGTGATCGGATGAGGTGGTGATCATGACATCATCCACCCCTCCTCCTTATCAGGGAGCTGCCCCTCATCTCTTGACGAGGGGGAGCCCATGACATCATCCACAGCTTCCTGCTCCACACAGCCTGGCCACTCGATCCTCTGCTCCACACTTCCTCCTCTTCCTCAGCATTAACCAGGCCGGACATTCATATCTAGAGCCACACTGGCACTGCACCCTGGGTTTGGCGCTGACTCTCAGCTGCCCCCAGTAGCACCTCAGAGGCCTTTCTCTTTGCACCTCCTGGTGCAAGGTCATCTAAGTACACATAAGGACCCCCTATACACCGGGTTCCATCATACCCTGGTCCAGGCTCTGGGACCCCTGGGATCCTGCAGTAATCTGCAGATCGTCTAGCCCCCCCCCCCTGGACAGGACCCTTCTGCGCAGCACGGGGACACCCTCTCAGGGACACCCTCTCAGGACCCACCACATACCTCCTGGTGTCCCAGCGTCCTCTTGGGTCCGACACATATGGCATGCCCGGTCCGGACTAGAAGCAAGCACAGAAGCAGTGGCCTACTGTCCCCCACAGCCCTTCCTTCAAGCTGCTTTTAATTGGATGTAGTATTTTCTGTTACCCCCCCCCCCCCCCGAGCAATACTATATGACATACCCTTGTTGTGCTGTTTCCAATCAGATACCCCTGAAGAAGGAGTACAACTCGAAACGCGTCGGGTACTCCCCGTATATGTGTTCCATATGTTACGGAGTCCAATGATTGTGAAATCCATACATTGTATTGCTTGATTTTTATTATGCATCCTGTATTTCTATATATACTCACTTATGCGCGTTGTTGATTTGTTATATCTACACCCCTTTTCATAATAAATTACACTCGCAAATACTTCAGAGTAGCCTTTTCCCTTTAAAGTCCCATAAGAGGAAGGAATTTCCATTTTTGCATGACATCATCTACCCCTCGCCTCCATCTCATCCAATCGGAGAGCTGCCCCTCACCTCTGTTTGAGCATCTACGCCACCTCGCCCCATCAGAGAGTACCTTGTATTAGTATTATTATTGATAATCTGTGCCCTGACCTTTCTCTTGTGTTTTCACCAATGTAACGCTATTGTTTATATTTCATTATATCTCCATTTTCCTTTTACTACGACCCCTTATTTATAGTGTTTTTCCCTTTTTGTATTACGGTTTGTAGTGCCTATTTTTTATTACAAAAAAAAGAAAACTACCTGTGCTTGTATAACACTCAATAAAGTTTGGCTCAAACTCATAATCAACCAGAACTCAAAGCTCATCCCTAAATTCCATATGATGCTTATATACTTGCTGTCAATTTACAGATATATGTAATACACAGTTACAGCAGTCCCTGCCATCCAAGAGCGCTTACAATCTAAAGTCCCTAATGCCGGCTATACACAGTTCCAATCTTGTCTGGCGCTTCAGGAACCGGCCGAGATTTGAACTGTGTATGGGCAGGCTGAATGTACCAAGCTGATCGATTTGATCAACTTGGGTACAACCAGCCTGCTAGTTTCTCTTGCGATGATCGCTAGCGGCTGCTATAGAACAGCTTCCCCCCCGCTGGGAGAAGACGATGGGATTCCTGCATCAACACTGTCTGTGTTTGATGTGGGAATTGAACAAATTTCTTTCCTGTGTGTGTATTGCCTACATTACATTCATGCTGGGGCCGATTTAACTACCAACATGTCTTTTGAAGTGTGGAAGGTGACAGGAGTACCCGGACAGGCACAGGGAGAACATGCAAACTCCCAGGCAGGTAGTGCCGTGGTTGGGATTCGAACCGACAACCCCCAGTGCTGCTAGGAGGAAGTGCTAACCCCTTAGCGGCCCACGTTCACTGAAAGGATACAAGGCATTCTTCAAATGGCAACGATTGGCTCCCTGTGGCCGGTGTGCGGAGGGGGAAGCCACTCGGCACAGGACCCAATTATCACCACTATTACTATGTGCAGCGCGTACAGCGTCATATCTGCAATAAAAGCCTTTCCCGCTAGCGAGTTTCTTTTTCAAAAGTGAAGTTCCAGTTGAAGAGTTGATGCACACAGAGATTTATAGGCATTTTATATTCCTAGCATCCATGTCCTGGTGCTTTCCGATGCCCGGGGAGTTGCAGGTGCCACGTACAGAATGCCAAACAAGTGAGCGGCTGCACTTGCTGCTCTGTATGTGTAGGCATTTACCCGCATATGTGCGTTCCAACGTATATCCTAGCGTGCAAAAAAATGTAGCGCTAAAACCTAATAATACAGTGACAAATACGTGCACAAATAATGAACAATCTAATAATCATTCACTGAAAAATGAATATTAAAGTCCAACATGGTGAAATGAATAAATATGTAGGAAAAGAGAAAATGTTATGCGAGTCCCATAACGCATATTCAATCCTGTGAAGAAACGTGTAGAAGTCCACAACAAATGAAGTGATGATTTCCAACATAGAAATGTAATCAAAAGCGGTGAATCATTAAAGTAGATGAGATTGAACACTTACCGGAACAAATGGACCCGGATGTCAGCGACACCGGATCATACAAGCCTGGATATCCAGATTAGTGGCTCTCCCGATTGGATACAAGGACCCAGGATCTCGGATGTCATTGGCTCAAACGACCTCATAAGTATCGATTAAACTGGAAAGGCAGCTATCCAATAGGAATGCCACGACAACTCCCATCCAAACACAGTATGTAGGAAAAAAGAGAAGGAGGGCTCTAATTGTGCAGGTCAAAAAAAGGTAGAATATTATTTTATTTTTATTTTTTTTAAAGTGATCACGTTGAAATAAAAAGCAATGTGGGGAGCGATGAACCTTCACTGACGCGTTTCGTCCTAATGGGACATCTACAGGGGCATCTGTAACATATATCCTAAATGTAGAAGTTTTTTACATTCAGGAAATTTGTTGATGCACATGTACAGGTAAACTCTGCTGCAAAGAAGCATTGGCATTACCATGCGGCCATTCACTTCTATGGCGGCAGTACTTGGCACCTGTGGCACCTGAGCAAAGGTGGCTGGTGCTCAATTTTCTTAGGGGGGGCGGCCAACCAGACCCCCCCTTTCCAGCACCAACCACCCTCCACCCCCGGCGCTTGATCACTCGATCGCTGCTTCGTTCGCCCGCCAGGCCCCCCCCCGCGTCTCCTCCCTAGTCCCAGAGGTCGCTTCTCTTCCTGGACCAATCAGGACTCGCGGTCAATCGGGTCCTAGGACTCCCAGCCCATTGGGTCCCAGGACCCGCTTCCTGATTGGCCAGGAGTAGAAACTGGAAGACCT
This sequence comes from Lithobates septentrionalis, assembly GCA_037952835.1. Taxonomy (NCBI): domain Eukaryota; kingdom Metazoa; phylum Chordata; class Amphibia; order Anura; family Ranidae; genus Lithobates; species Lithobates septentrionalis. The sequence goes on along the minus strand of JBBDGP010003653.1, from coordinate 110,418 downwards.
TGGCGAATATTAATTCGCTAATGTCACATAACTGGGTGGGCTCGGGGCTTTTGGAAGCCAATTTGAGCCTCAGGCTCTAATCACGTGCTTCAAAAAAAACAAAGCCCCCATTGAAATCCATGTGTCTGGCACCCTGCATGTAGATTGGAGGCCGGGCGCATGGATAAGGAGGGTGCCGCTCCTGCGCCCTGTATGAGCGGCAGCCACTGCTCCTGAGTGTGGGAAAGTGCCAGGAAATGTATGCTAGGCATATAAAAAGGAGAAATAGTGGTTAGTATGTCCTTTATAGATAAGGCACCTCATCCCAAGGTTTGAATACAATAGGGAGCAGAGAAGAGGGCATTATTGCGGTGCCACAAACAATCTTATGCAATCTATTCAGAATAAAAAGTAGTAAATTTTATTACAATTAAAAATTCATAATGCAGTATACTGAATCACATATGATAAGGGAGCATATTACAGTGTACTGTTGACCAGAAAGATGATGGCAAGTTACAACAGCAGGACAATTCGTCACTACTAGTTTCACCAAAACATTGGCTTCATCAGGGGAATATGTCATGTTCTATTCCCCTGATGAAGCCATTGTTTTGGCAAAACTAGTAGGGACGAATTGACATGTTGTATGTTACCATCATCTTTCTGGTCCACGGTACACTGTAATATGCCCCCTTATCATATGTGATTCAGTATACTGCATTATGAATTTTTAATCAATTGTAATAAAATGTACTACTTTTTATTCTGAATATGTTGTATCGAGTTGTTTGTGGCACCGTAATAATCCCCTCTTCTCTGCTCCCTATTGTATGCTAGGCATATAGAATCCCTACAAATCTCTGTGTGTATGGTCCTGAAAAGGAGTCAAAACATGAATTCCTCAGATTGGGACTTTAAAAGGGGCCTCAAACAGTTTGATGGTAAAAAAAAAATATTTAAAAATGTATTACACATTGATAATATATAGCAACATAAACATGTGGATATATACGCAACTAACACAAATATCGGGAACAGAAATGGAAAACCAGCTGTAAGGAAAAGCCCGGAGCTTTGTCAGACAGACAGAACGTCCACCGCGTTTCGGAAAACAAAATGCAGATCTTCAGGGACAGAGGGCTTGCGGGTTCCAGATCTGTAGCTTATATCCCAAATGTTGATGCTCCACCCATAAAGACAAAGAACGTAACTCAAAAATGAAAAGAAAGCTATATCCGTCAGAACAGCGCACAAGCAACAGAGAACGTGAATGACATCAGCCGGGGGGTCCGTTTTATTGTGGGATTGTCTTTATTGTATAACTTGGTGGTATAACTCTATATAGACCATAGCTATAGAGAAGTAGAATAGTACTTTCCCCTTAACGCAGGTCTGGTTGATAGTGTGTGTGAAAAGTTATTATTAAATGGTCCTGAAAAACAGTATATAAATGGATGTAGAAGTATCCTTCTTTAAAGTGTCAGTTCATTTGCTACATTGCTACATGGTTAATAATTTGTTTTTTTTTTTCTTTTTAGGAAAAGAGGAATTGAAGTCGTACTTGTAAGTCCTGTCTATTCTTGTTTTTTCTAGTTAAAATGTTACAAAAGAATCTAGTAATGACTAAAGAACGTTTGTTTTCTGTTGCACATGTGACATAAAAAAGTGACTTTGTATCGGTACGGATTTTGTTGCAGTTGTTAGGTGTTTATCTGGTTTTTAGCCTGAAAATTTTTACCGAAAGCCCAACTCCAACCAAAACTTTTAGGTTAAAGGGGTTAAAGCAGGCAGTGAGGAGACGATACAATGCCTCCTCACCACACATCAAATGCTCACTGAATGTGGGTCGCTCTTCAGGTGTGTAAACATGCTCTTGTACCACATATGTCAAACACGAGGCCCACGGGCTGCATCCATCTCACCAGACCTTGTCATGTGGCCCTCGCACACAGGAACATGGTGGAACTCCATTCTACTTGCGCACCCCTAAATCTCTGCCCTCTGTACATAGCGCACTCCTGAACCCTGCCCGCTGTATATAGCATGCCCCTGAACTCTGCACTCTGTGCATAATGCACTCCTGAACCCTGCTCTCTGTATATAGCATGTCACTGAACCCTGCCCTCTGTATATAGCATGTCCCTGAACTCTGTATATAGCATGTCCCTGAACCCTGCACCCTGTACATAACACACCCCTGTACCCTGCCCTCTGTATACAGCATGCCCCTGAAATCTGCACTCTGTGAATAATGTTACATAGTTACATAGTTATATAGTAGGTGTGGTTGAAAGAAGACACAAGTCCATCAAGTCCAACCTATGTGTGTGATTATGTGTCAGTATTTCATTACATATCCCTGTATGTTTTGGTCATTCAGGTGATTATCTAATAGTTTCTTGAAGCTATCAATGCTCCCCGCTGAGACCACCGCCTGTGGAAGGGAATTCCACATCCTTGCCGCTCTTACAGTAAAGAACCCTCTACGTAGTTTAAGGTTAAACCTCTTTTCTTCTAATTGTAATGAGTGGCCACGAGTCTTATTAAACTCTCTTCTGCAAAAATGTTTTCTCCCTATTGTGGGGTCACCAGTACAGTATTTGTAAATTGAAATCATATCCCCTCTCAAGCGTCTCTTCTCCAGAGAGAATAAGTTCAGTGCTCGCAACCTTTCCTCATAACTAAGTTCCTCCAGACCCTTTATTAGCTTTGTTGCCCTTCTTTGTACTCGCTCCATTTCCAGTACATCCCTCCTGAGGACTGGTGCCCAGTACTGGACAGCATACTCCAGGTGCGGCCGGAGCAGAGTCTTGTAGAGCGGGAGAATTATCGTTTTATCTCTGGAGTTGATCCCCCTTTTAATGCCAATATTCTGTTTGCTTTATTAGCAGCAGCTTGGCATTGCATGCCATTGCTGAGCCTATCATCTACTAGGACCCCCAGGTCGTTTTCCATCCTAGATTCCCCCAGAGGTTCTCCCCCCAGTCTATAGATTGCATTCATATTTTTGCCACCCAAATGCATTATTTTACATTTTTCTACATTGAACCTCATTTGCCATGTAGTCGCCCACCCCAATAATTTGTTCAGGTCTTTTTGCAAGATTTCCACATCCTGCTGAGAAGTTATTGCCCTGCTTAGCTTAGTATCGTCTGCAAATACAGAGATTGAACTGTTTATCCCATCCTCCAGGTAGTTTATAAACAAATTAAATAGGATTGGTCACAGCACAGAACCCTGGGGAACCCCACTACCCACCCCTGACCATTCTGAGTACTCCCCATTTATCACCACCCTCTGAACACGCCCTTGTAGCCAGTTTTCAATCCATGTACTCACCCTATGGTCCATGCCAACACACCTTATTTTGTACAGTAAACGTTTATGGGGAACTGTGTCAAATGCTTTTGCAAAATCCAGATACACCACGTCTAATGCACTCCTGAACCCTGCACTCTGTACATAGCGCACCCCCTGAACCCTGCACTCTGTACATAGCGCACCCCCTGAACCCTGCCCTCTGTATGTAGCATGCCCCCGAAATCTGCACTCTGTGCATAATGCACTCCTGAACCCTGCACTCTGTACATAGCGCACCCCTGAACCCTGCCCTTTGTATATAGCATGCCCGTGAAATCAGAACTTCATACGTAACACACTCCTGAACCCTGCCCTCTGTATATAGCATGCCCCTGGACCCTGCACACTATGCATAATGCACTCTGTACGTAGCACAGCTGACCCTTTTAAGGGGCAACCATACTGCTGATGCAGCCCGCAATGAAATCGAGTTTGACACCCCTGTCCATTTCGGACCCCTGAACTCTGCCCTCTGAACCCTGCACTCTGTATACAGCATGCCCCTAAACCCTGCACTCTGTGCATAATGCACTCCTGAACTCTGCACTCTGTACGTAGCACAGCTGACCCTTTTGAGGGGCAACCATACTGCTGATGCAGCCCGCAATGAAATTGAGTTTGACACCCCTGTCTTGTACAATTGGGAAGAGAAAGACCCCTGTGAGGTCTTTATTGCTGCACGTTACCTGCAAGGAGGTTTAAACAACAAAGTCCACAAGGGAACTAGGGGAAAAAACAGCGGGACTTTTGATATCGCAAAGGATATTGTCAGGTCACCTTGAGGCTAGGTGACCGATGCACTCTGTAGGAGTCAGAAGTGCACTGCTAAGTAGCGGACCCTAGGACTGACTGCTGTGGATTGAACCCTGGGAGGTTCAGGAAGCAGGTCTACTGGATCACTGACACAGATCCCACTGGGAGCTAGAGCATAGATTCCCCAGGGCGCGGAGTTTATAAGCCAGCAGGTGTTCACCAGAGCCTCTAGTGGTGAGGATGGACTGCGCTGCAGTCTGGCTCCAGGTCTCGGCCCCCAGGGTCTAACAGCTCACGCTCACGGTAGACTACAGGAGAAGAGGAAGGAGGCAGCAGGCTGGAACAACAAGGAAAGTAAGGGACAAGCCAAGGTCGGGGCCACAAGCAGACGAGGACAACATCGTTCACGCCAAGGTTCAGGGTCACAGGCAAACAGGGATGGTTGGGGACACGCCAAAGGTCAGGGTCACGAGCAGACAGGAATAGTTAAGAACAGGCCAAAGTCGGTAACTGGAATCAGACGTAGGAAACACAGCAAGTACACACGAAAGCTAACACACAATGGTTGATCAGCACTGCTGGCTTGCAGTGCACAGGTTAATATAGGGTTCCCTGATAGGGCCTGGGGTGGGGCCATGCTTAGAGGAGAGGTTACAAAAGCAGTCAGGTGAGGGTCAGCTGGTCTCTAGAGATGAACACATGGAGACAGGTAAGCTGACCGGCAAACTCTGTTGCATAACCATGACAGATATATCACATAAATTGAGCGTAAAATCAAGTGTTTTACTGAAAAATATTAAAAATAACCCCTATAGAACACCGTTTAGGGGAGATATATAAAATCATCAAATACATTAAAGTGGAGTTCCACCCAAAAGTGGAACTTTCACTCATTTGTCTCCTCTCCCCCTCTGGTGCCACAATTGGCACCTTTCGGGGGGGGGGGGGGGGAGCAGAGACAGGATACCTGTCTTTGACGGGTATCCTGTTCCCTCTTCCGGGAGCCACGGCCGCGACTATTGACGTCACTACTCGGCTCCCTCCTCCTCCCTCTGTCGCCGGGCCAGTAGGAGAGAGGAGCGGAGCCTCGCGCATGCGCAGTCTCGCGCATGCGCAGTAGGGTTCCCGGCGTGAAGCCGTAAGGCTACACTGCGGGGTTTCCTTTACTCGCAGCGGAGGCGGCATGCACCCGACAGCTGATTGAAACGTCAGCTGCGGTGCCGACATCGCTGGACTTGTTTTTCGACTTATCTGTGTTTGCTTATTCCTTAGAATCAGGAAAAATTGGTTTTCTCAGGAAGTGTTATATGTGACTTTCCTTTCATAATTGTTTATCTTGCCCTTTCAGGCGTATTTGTAACCTTTTGAGGCAGAGAAAGCTTCTTGCATTGTTTATGCCCAACTTCTCTGAGGACGTGCCTTCAGAGCTTGTGAAGTCATTGGGTGGCAGCGGGTCCGGGAGCGAGAGGCCCGTCCATTCATGTCCTCATGGGAACCTTTTTTATGTTACTTTTTGTTGCAGAATTGTGATCTAGATTTGGATCCGGCAAACCCCCGTTGTTTATACTGTACAGCTGTAAAAGCTTTAGTAAGGTTTGCCAAGGGGGGGCTTGTAAGCCATTTACTAATCTTAACGAATAGCAATATTCTCATAGAGTACATCAGGTTCCTACAGAGCTTGGTGAGCTTTTCTATACAAAAACCTCTTATTAGGACTTTTGTAGAGAACCCCCCCAAAAAAAGGGAGGGGGGTATACACTTATGTTCATTAACCCCTTCACGCCTAAGGGTAAAACAAATCTTAATTCCTAAGCCCAATTTTGCAACTCTGACATACGTTAGTAAAGCCGTACATATCATCACAACTTCTTTGTGTATCCAGGTGTAGTATACTGTGTTGTTGTTTTTTTTTTTTTTTGTTTTTTTTTTTTTTAAGGACAAATTTCATTTCGTAGTAAATGGTAATGGATATATCCTCATTTTTTTATTATCAAAGGAAAAACAAAATAGTAAAATATATATATAAATATATATATTCATTTAGCTGTATATTTATTTTTATATTTTATTTAGCTTGTTTGTTTTTTTTTTTTTGTTTTTTTGTTTTTATGCAATTGTATTTTTTTCCAAACAAATTGCATTTGAAAACCTGCCACGCAAATACCGTGTGACATAAATAAAAAAAAATTGCAATAACCGCCATTTTATTCTCTAGGGCAGGGGTGTCAAACTCAATTTCATTGTGGGCCGCATCAGCATTATAATTGCCCTCAAAAGGGCTGTTTTTTTTCTGTAAGATTCAGATGTCCAGCGCATCCCCTCCCCTTACATTAGATGTCAAGAGCCACCCCACCATCAGAAGTTGAGTCCCCTACTCTCCCTTACATCACAGTGCACCCCCCTTTCCTGCTGCTGGGAAGAACCTGGATGCATTGCTTGAAAGTAGGGGTCTGGAGGAGGACCAGAGGAGGGCTGGAGCTCTCCTGCAGCTGAGGTGCGAGGGCCGCATGAAATGGCCTGGAGGGCTGGATTCGGCCCGCGGGCCTTGTGTTTGACACCTGTGCTCTAGGGCCTCTGCTAAAAAAGAAATAAATTGTTTTGGGGGGTTCTAAGTAATTTTCTAGCAAAAAAATACTATTTGTTACGTGTAAACAAAAGGTGTCAGAATGGGCCTGGGTCCTTAACCACTCGCCGACCGTGCTATAACCAAATGACAGCTACAGCGCGTTTTTGTCCTGTTCTGGGAGGACGTCATAGGATGTCCTCCCAAAACTGCGGGCGCCCACTGCAGCGTAGAGCCGTGCGCGCTCTGTGATTTCTGTGTCCTTTTGCTGATCTCAGATAGGGGTAAAGAACCAATCACAGCTGATCACGATGTAAACGCACTTTCCCGTTTATCCTTTTCTCATGTTGTCGGAGTGTGAACAGAGGAGAGAGCCGGTAATCTGCTAGTATTGGCAGGGGACTTCTACACTGATCATCGGTATCCTGATGATTAGTGCAGCCCCAACAGTGCCCATCAGTGATGTCAAACCATGCCACCTCATCAGTGCAGCCCATAGGTGTGCGCAGCCTATTGCATTGGGGTGTGCACCCCAAAGCTGTGTGCGTGTGTTTATATGTGTGTATGTGTGCGTGTGTTTATATGTGTGTGTGTGTGTGTATATGGTAGTAGGGCAATGGACAGCGTTGGTAGAGGAGAGGTTGGTGTCCGTTTTTATTTTATTTTCTTTATTTTTTTTATTACTTTTTTTATTACCTTTTTTTTTTTTTTTTTTTTTTTTTTTTTACAATATTTTTTTTTTATAATTTTTTATTACTTTTTTACAATTTTTTTTAAATTATTTTTTATTACTTTTTATTTATTTTTTTTTTTTACAACTTTTGTTTAGGAGCCCATTTGCGGGGCTTTGATCTAAACAGATCCCTGATGTCTCACTTTGAGACAGAAAAAAAGGAACGGAGGACAGAGATTTCCCTGTGCCTTTCTCTGCAGCCTAGCAGCAGGGGGAATCTGCCCAGCACGGGGTGATTAGGGTGTTGCCCGCCTATGGTGCAGCCTATCATTGCCTAGCAGTGCAGCCTCACCAGCGCACATCGGTCTCAACATTTTTTGTTTGTTTAGGAAAAAAAATTTAAACTCAGTGGTGGTGATTAAATACCAACAAAAGAAACCTCTATTTGCGTGTAAAAAATTAAAAAAAAAAAGTCATATGGGTACAGTGTTGCGTGACTGCGCAATTAAAGCGGAGTTCCACACAAAAATGGAACTTCCGCTTTTCGGAACCCTCCCCCCCTCCGGTGTCACATTTGGCACCTTTCAGGGGGGTGCAGATACCTGTCAAAGACAGGTATTTTTACCCACTTCCGGCATAGACTCCCATGGGAGTCTATGCCTCTTCCCGTCCCGACCGCGCTGTCTGCTGGGAACATACAGCTCCCAGCAGAGAGCGGCGCGACTCGCGCATGCGCAGTAGGGAACCGGGAAGTGAAGCCGCAACGCTTCACTTCCTGATTCCCTCACCTAGGATGGCGGCGGCAGCTGCCGAGAACCGAGCGGGTTCTCGGCGTCCCCTGCCGACATCGCTGGACCCTGGGACAGGTAAGTGGCCATGTATTAAAAGTCAGCAGCTGCAGTATTTGTAGTTGCTGGCTTTTAATATATTTTTTTTTTTTTTTCTTGCGGTGTGGGTGAACCCCCGCTTTAACATAGAAAGTGTGACAGCGCTGAAAATTGGCTGGGGTAGGAAGGGAGTGAAGGTTCCCGGTAGGCAAGCAGTTAAGGAAAAAAAAAAAAGAAAAAAAAATTGGGGTGGGGTGTTTGGGGAAACGGAGGTTATTATTGTGAACTGAACTGAAAGATGATCCAAACGTAGGAGTGAAATCTAGATCCGTATCAAATCACAAAAAAAAACGGCAAAATACAACCGCAGGTCCCTTAGGAGTGCTCGGTCCTATTACATTGGATTCTGTGGATGAGAACTGCTGAGTCTTTACATTGGGATGGAGGACGGTGCATTGCAAAGTATTGATTTGCCTGCAGTGTAGGGGAGGTCAGCACTGTGAAGTCTCTGATTGCACTGAACACATATTAGTGATCCATTATCTCCACTTACATGAGCGCCTCCCTCCAGAGACGTGTGTAGTGTGCAACCAGACCGGAGCGCCAACCAGACCGGAGCTCCATCCATCCCTCTGTACTGGATGTCTCCAGCATTCATCGTTCCGCTCTTGTCCCGGGTCCGATTTTATGTGGTGACGGGATCGAGGGGAATTCTGACCTTCTAATTGGGGTCTATTTATAAAAGTACTGAATTGATATTCTGGGAATTCATTTTTTTTTTTTTTTTATTCTGTCTGTTGTGTCAAATTGTGGAGCTTCGTTGGACAGTCTCGCCTTATTTCTTGGGAAGTGAAAATAACTCGACCACGGCTATTAATAGACTTCTATTTATTATTATTTTTGTTTGTAAAGTAGAGCTCCGGGCACAAAAAACTTCATTCAAATGTATTTCTTACCCAAAACCAAAACTGGATTTTTATTATTATTATTATTATTATTATAATACAGGATTTATATAGCTCCAACAGTTTACATAGCGCTTTACAACTTGGGTAGACAGTACAAATACAATACACTTTAATACAGTAGGAATCAGATGGCCCTGCTCTTTAGAGCTTACAATCTAAGAAGGAAGGTCAAGAGACACAAGAGGTAATAACTGTGGGGGATGTGCTGATTGAGAAGATAAATGTACAGTTGTTAGGTGGGGCCATTTGATTTTATTATACTGTCGCAATGTGTGTGGAGCAGCATGCCCACCTACCATGTGCTTATAAATTGGATGCAACACTTACATCTGGCACCTGCATCCCACCGTTGGAGACCAGGCCTTTTCTGGCACTTTTTGTTTGCATGTAAAAATCTGTCATTTTTTTTTCTAGAAAATTACATAGAACCCCTAAAAAAAAATAAAAAAAAAAAAAAAAAAAATATATATATATATATATATATATATATATATATATATATATATATATATATATATAATTTCTCTCTTCCTCTCTCTCTCTCTCCCTCTCCCTCTTTCTCTCTCTCTCTCTCTAATATATATATATAATATAGAGAGATATCTATCTATCTATCTATCTATATATATATATATATATATATATATATATATATATATATATATATATATATATATATATATATATTTAATTTTTTTTTTTTTTTTTTTTTTAGCAGAGACCCTAGGGAATAAAATGGCGATCGTTGCAATTTTTTTATGTGACACTATATCTGCACAGCGGCTTTCAAACACATCTTTTTTGGGAAGTACACAATCATGAATAAAAAAGAAATACAAGACACAGTACATACCCCAATTTTTTTTTTGTAAAATACGAAAGATGATGTTACGCCAAGTAAATATATACCCGACGTGTCACGCTTTAAAAGTGCACAGGCTCGTTGAATGGCGACAAAATATGGTACTTAAAGCGGAGGTCCACCCTAAAATAAAAAATTACATTAACATTCTCAAAAAAATATATAAAAAAAATTTGAAAAACATTTTTTTTTTTTTACTTCTCAGAAACCACTGTTGCTAGGCAGTCTTCCTAATCTGCCTCTTCCTATTCCGCGGCGCTTCCTCCTCTTCGGCGAGCTGCCCCGTTGTATTCTGGGACGTGTGTGTGTGTCCCCAGAAAACAACAGGGCCATTCACGAAGCGCCACGCGACTCGCGCATGCGCAGTAGGAAACGGGCAGTGAAGCCGTAAGGCTCCACTGCCTGTTTCCCCTCGTTAAGATGGCCGCGCCGGCACCCGATCCGATAGATGAATTGGCCTCAGGGGGGGCGACATTGTGGGCTCCCTGGACAGGTAAATGTCCTTATTAAAAGTCAGCAGCTACAGTGTTTGCAACTCTTGACTTTAAAAAAAAAATCGCGGCTGGGACACACCTTTTTAAAAATCTCTATAGGTCACGCTTTTAAACATTTTACAGGTTGTTTAGAGTGAGGTCTAGTGCTAGAATTATTGCTCTCGCTCTAACATTTGCGGCGATACCTCACATGTGTAGTGCAAACACCTTTTTACATACGTTTGAGCGACTTATGTATGCATTCGCCTCTGGGTGTGAGCACGGAGGTATGGGGGGGGGGCGCTTTAAATTTTTTTCTTATTTTATTTTTACATTGCCCCTTTTTTTTAAATTTTTTTTTTTTTTTTATCACTTTTTTTCGAGAGCTGGACAGCATACTCTAGGTGCGGCTGGACCAGAGTCTTGTAGAGTGGGAGAATTATCGTTTTATCTCTGGAGTTGATCCCCTTTTTAATGCCAATATTCTGTTTGCTTTGTTAGCAGCAGCTTGGCATTGCTGAGCCTATCATCTACTAGGACCTCCAGGTCCTTTTCCATCCTAGATCCCCCCTAGAGGTTCTCCCCCCAGTGTATAAATTGCATTCATATTTTGGCCACCCAAATGCATTATTTTACATTTTTCTACATTGAACCTCATTTGCCATGTAGTCGCCCACCCCATTAATTTGTTCAGATCTTCTTGCAAGATTTCCACATCCTGCGGACAAGTTATTGCCCTGCTTAGCTTAGCTTAGTATCGTCTGCAAATACAGAGATTGAACTGTTTATCCCATCCTCCAGGTCGTTTATGAACAAATTGAATAGGATTGGTCCCAGCACAGAACCCTGGGGGACCCCACTACCCACCCCTGACCATTCTGAGTACTCCCCATTTATCACCACCCTCTGAACTCGCCCTTGTAGCCAGTTTTCAATCCATGTACTCACCCTATGGTCCATGCCAACGCACCTTATTCTGTACAGTAAAAGTTTATGGGGAACTGTGTCAAATGCTTTTGCAAAATCCAGATACACCACGACTACGGGCCTTCCTTTATCTAGATGGCAACTCGCCTCCTCATAGAAGGTTAATAGATTGGTTTGGCAAGAACGATTCTTCATGAATCCATGCTGATTACTGCTAATGATACCGTTCTCATTACTAAAATCTTGTATATAGTCCCTTATCATCCCCTCCAAGAGTTTACACATCCCTTGTAATAGAAATAAGGATGACAGGTCCTCTTTAGCTTTAAAAGCAAAAGATTAAAAAAGAAACAAATATTTTTGATCTTTTGCTTTAAAAAGAAATAAAATAAATAATTGTCCACTTCCACCCTGGACTGGAAGTGACATCATGACGTTGCTTCGGTCCTCCAAGACCATAGAGGCGATCCGAGACCATTTGGTCTCCGTTCACCTCTGTGACCAGCCGGCCGCACCGTCAGATCGTTTCTCGGGCACGTCGGTGAAAGCGGTAAGCCCGTGAAACACCGGCAATGGGCCACGCAATTGTCTTTTTAAAGTGTGACTGCGCTGAAAGCTGAAAATTGGCCTGGGCAGGAAGGGGGGTGAAAGTGCCCAGTGGGCAAGTGGTTAAGCTTTTGAAAATGAAAGCTGGAAGCTGATTGGTTGCCATGCACTGCTGCTCCAGGATTCTGCTGCAGTCATAGTATATCCCCCCCCCCCCCCCCCCTTGTTGGTATGGCCCATTTTTTCTTCAGTGTGGAGAAAATGCTCTGGTTCCAGGATAGTGTTATATTCCTCTGTATGCAATTTTTGGGCTGGTGCAGGTTGGTATAGACATAACATTTCGAAGGGTACCTGGTAGTGGGCAAGTAAGTGCTTAGTGGTGGCTGGGGACCATATGTGATTCCTGAGCTAGAGATTGGGGGACCTCAGCTGTACGGGAATTCACCATTGAAGACAGAGGTTTGGCAGATGCTTCCTGCCTTAGCTTGCTTTCCACACGTTTTTGTTTTTTTCTCCAGAGTGAAAAAGCCTTTTCTCGCCGTTGAGTCAGGAAGAGATTTTCTTGTTTGCCGTTGCCAGGGAACGGCTGTTTTCCTGAAACATGGGAGATGGTTTATTTTCACATGAAATATTAATGACAAGTGCCTACGATCCAGAGCATGGGGAAAACGTGAGACGCGTCCAATGCCGAGCCAGTAACAGCAAGAGAGAGACGTCGGGAACCCATCACGCTCAAGGACTTGGCACGTCTCGGTTCCCAAAGCCCGGTTTATTTTCGTGTTAGGAACTCAGATCCAGGCAGTGCCCTAAGCATTGGGACAGGAAAGAGAAAAAGAAGACTTCTATATAGGGGACACAATGAGAATTATCCTCGTCTTTCTCAATAGCAGATCTCGGGGCCCCCTTCGGGACCAGAATAATACCAGAACCTCATGCATATCTGAAAGTTGGTTTAGCACTCCTCCTCTCTGAGTGGTTGAGAATGACCCCCCTAAGTAGCACTCTGAGGGTGGGGGGTGGATTGGTGGCCGAGGAACCTGAAGATAAAAATAGAAGCTTTTTTTCTAATGACTGTGCATTTACTGTAATTGAGTGCTAAAGCGACCCCCCCCGGCTGGAACCATGAAAAGTCAGGGCAAGGGAATGTCACCAGCACTCCATGGATCTCCAAAACAGGCCCAAAGCTTTATTCAGCATTCGCATCGTTACAGCAGATAGCAACGTTTCGGAGCCTCGCAGGACCCCTTCTTTAGGCCTGTGACCAACGCATGACTGATGAAGGGGTCCTGCGAGGCTCCGAAATGTTGATACCTGCTGTAGCAATGTGATCACTGAATAAATCTTTGGACCCGTTCTGGAGATCCATGGTGTGCTGGTGACGTTCTCTTGCTCTGACACCGAGAAATTAGTTCCAAAATGAAGTTTGTTCCAAATACTAATCGAGTACAATTGCCATTGCATTTTGGGGGCCTGACATCGCCCCAATCATCAGGGCTTGCCAGAGTGTGAGGTTCATAGTCTGGGATTCAAGACAAAAATTATGTATTGAAATGCATAGGTATGCACTACAAGGAGGTAATGTTCAGTCTATGAAAACCCAAGTAGGGTGGTAGACTAGCATTTTCAACTTGGACTCGGATTCTTGTTGGGGGGGGGGGGGGTAGAAAAAAAAGGTTGGGAGCCAGCCACATTAGTCTTTTAGATCTTTGGGTGATGAATCCTTAAATATCCGGCTGTAGCTTCTACCCAGCAATTCTAGGCCGAGGCAAGGCCCAAGTAGAAATCCATCTAGACCCCTGGTGCCCAACCTGCGGCCCTTTGGTATATGATGTGTGGCCCTCGGACCTCCGTAGTCTATGGTGGAAACATTAAGGTAATAGCATTGACCTCTACTAGTGTCTACATGTAACATGTTCCCAGTTTTGTATTCTCTTCTGCAGCATATCCGTAGTCAACAATGTATCCTGTCCACACTCCTTGACCCTCATTTCCTCTTTTGGGTATGCAGTATCTGAGTCCTCGCAAGCGTTACATATATTGAACATTATCTGTGTCCCTTAAGTGATGTCAGGGGCTGCATTTGAAGCACCCTTTAGCTCATACGTTGACAGCCACTGGTCTAAACACATCTCCAGGCAGAAATTCAAGAGGCAGGGAGAGAACCCTTTGGAAAGGTTCTCCAAATGTTTATCACCCCCAGAAGCATAGCTCTGATCAAGGACCTTTGGTCATGGTTGGGTCAAATATTAACATCTGGTTCCCCCACCAGAGTGCCCCCCCTTACACCCTGGTTCCCCCACCAGAGTGCCCCCCCTTACACCTGGTTCCCCCACCAGAGTGCCCCCCCTTACACCTGGTTCCCCCACCAGAGTGCCCCCCCTTACACCTGGTTCCCCCACCAGAGTACCCCCCCTTACACCTGGTTCCCCCACCAGAGTGCCCCCCCTTACACCTGGTTCCCCCAACCAGAGTACCCCCCCTTACACCTGGTTCCCCCACCAGAGTGCCCCCCCTTACACCTGGTTCCCCCACCAGAGTGCCCCCCCCCTTACATCTGGTTCCCCCACCAGAGTGCCCCCCCCCCTTACATCTGGTTCCCCCACCAGAGTGCCCCCCCCTTACATCTGGTTCCCCCACCAGAGTGCCCCCCCCCTTACATCTGGTTCCCCCACCAGAGTGCCCCCCCCCTTACATCTGGTTCCCCCACCAGAGTGCCCCCCCTTACATCTGGTTCCCCCACCAGAGTGCCCCCCCTTACATCTGGTTCCCCCACCAGAGTGCCCCCCCCCTTACATCTGGTTCCCCACCAGAGTGCCCCCCCTTACATCTGGTTCCCCCACCAGAGTGCCCCCCCTTACATCTGGTTCCCCCACCAGAGTGCCCCCCCCCTTACATCTGGTTCCCCCACCAGAGTGCCCCCCCTTACATCTGGTTCCCCCACCAGAGTGGCCCCCCCTTACATCTGGTTCCCCCCACCAGAGTGGCCCCCCCTTACATCTGCTCCCCCCACCAGAGTGGCCCCCCCTTACATCTGCTCCCCCCACCAGAGTGGCCCCCCTTACATCTGCTCCCCCCACCAGAGTGGCCCCCCCTTACATCTGGTCCCCCCACCAGAGTGCCCCCCTCCCTTACATCTGGTCCCCCCACCAGAGTGCCCCCCTCCCTTACATCTGGTCCCCCCACCAGAGTGCCCCCCTCCCTTACATCTGGTCCCCCCACCAGAGTGCCCCCCTCCCTTACATCTGGTCCCCCCACCAGAGTGCCCCCCTCCCTTACATCTGGTGCCCCCATTGGATTAACCTTATAGGTCAGTTGTGGTCCATCGTAGTGTGCCTATAGACTGGTAGAGCCCATCAAATTTAACCGTGTACCTGTATCTGATGGATATGTCCCTTTAGTCAGGCAAGCAAAATGTGGGAGCTGGAGAAGTGAGCTGCAGGGGGTGGGAGCTGGGCGTAGAATCTTGCTGCAGGTGGCGGGGCACAATGTGACGTCATTGGTTGCTAGGACACCAGCAGTCCTAGCCATCAATGACTGCTGAGTAGCAGGGATCCAGCATTGCAGACTTGCAGGCTAATGGTCTGGACAGAAGCATCTCTCGCTCCACGTCCGGAACGCAGTCCACCATATGGTGACCACTGTTCTATGGCACAGTAAAGTGTAAATTTCACTTTACCTTCTCACTGCTAAAAATGTCTCTTGTTTTTTTATGAAGCCTGAAATAATGTTGCAATGCTATCATTACTGTTGGCTAGAGTTCAGGCAGAACACGTAGGTCAGCCAGAGTCCAGACCTTTCAGGAGGCATGTGGACCTCTCCTAGTAGAACAATAGTAGGCTTAAAATATGGAAGACCCACCCATCACAGAAGAACAGAAATATTACATGGGGACACGGGCAGACGCAAGGACTGGCTGCACAAGAGAAAAATGTAGACAAATTCGTAAGTTGGTTT
This sequence comes from Lithobates septentrionalis, assembly GCA_037952835.1. Taxonomy (NCBI): domain Eukaryota; kingdom Metazoa; phylum Chordata; class Amphibia; order Anura; family Ranidae; genus Lithobates; species Lithobates septentrionalis. Next base: position 94,530 of record JBBDGP010003653.1, on the reverse strand, counting down.
TGTTTTTTTAACCGGAGTGGACAGGCTGTGGCTTGGCACCACCCCTGGAGTTCATTGACTTCCTGTTGTCCAAACTCAACCAGTCTTCAGCTGGAGCCTAAGCTTCTTGGATTAGAGACGGACACAATGCTTGCCCTGGGGTCCAACGCGTCATGGGAAAAGCTGCATGGAGCCTGGGTGGGTAACCTGGAATTGGGTCCTTCTTCTGCATGGGCTTTGTGTCTCTTCTGTTGGTGCTGATAAATGTATAAGTCCTGCCAGTAGTGATACCAGTGAAGGTACAGCTGGAGGGACTGGGATAGTGAATAATTAGGTGACCTGAGGGACAGGGGAAAATCGAGAAAGCTGTATAACCGCATGCTATGGTGACTTCTACATGGCCAACTAAGACAAACTCTGATCTGATGGGACTATGGTGATGGACAGAGAAGGGTATCCATGTACACTATGTGGTTAAAAGTATGTGGGCCCCTCTCCAAATATTTGAGTTCAGATGGTTCCAGTGAAGGATATTGTTCTCCAGGCCATCACCCCTACTTATATGGTCAACATTTTGTGGAAACTCCTCCAAATGATGGAGCTCAGTTGTTAACAGGGAAATAACTGTTAATACTACAGCATATGAAAACTTTGTAGACAATTGTGCTCTGTAAACCTTGTGGTAACCGTTTTGGGAAGACTCCTTTTTGTATTCCAGCATGACACTGCTCCTGTGTACAAAGGCAGCTCCATAAAGACATGGTATGACCAGTTTGATGTGGAGAAACTCAAGTGTCCTGACCTCAACCCTACTGAACATCTTTTGGGATGAATTGGAACACCAATAGTGAGCCAGGTCTTCTCATCCAACATCGGTACCTGACCTCAAAAATTACAAATTCCAACATTTTTGGCAACGCCACATACAAAGTCCCAAACCTCTTTTTGTCTGACAAATTCCAACATGCAATCTCCAAAATCTTGTGGAAAGTCTTCCCAAAAGATGGAGGCTGTTTAAAGCTGCAAAGGTGGACAACTCCATGGCACTGGCCATGGTTTTGGAATGGGATGTCACACAAGGTCATATAGGTGTGATGGTCAGGTGTCCAACTTTGCACCATATAGTGTATGAGGTGGAAATGATGAGGGTTGATGCCTAATTTTTTTTTTTTGTCCAGCAATGTAGTTTCTCCAACCCTTTTATGGCTATCAGCCTGTGGAAGTGGGTTCAGTTGGCTTTGGCCTAGCTGGCAATAGCTGAACGAGAGCTGCATGGCGTACATTCTAATGTCCAATTATGGCACAACCCAAGGATTGGCACGCTACGTTCAGCTCCAGCCTCTCACCAGCAGCCACATCTCACATTTTCCCCCCAGATTCTATAATAGTCCCACACCGTCTCGCGTCTTGCAGAAAACCCTGGCGGCTGATGATGGATAGAAAGCCGTTAAAGACCTGCTCGGAGCAGGTTCTTCCCTCGTCCTGTTTACTGTTCAGTGTCTGCTGGCCCTAATGTTGTTTGTCATGTAGCTCCCTGCGATTAAGTTGATGGCTTGCAGGGTCTCCTTTTTTTTTAATGTAATCCATGACAGCTGGGAGAGACAAACCCAAGACAAACGAAGACAAAGGGAACTTTGTCAAGCTGCACCTTCTATTGCTTTTAGGAACAATGTGTCAGTCCACCCTAAACCACCATTTCTGTTTTGCGTGGGTGAAGGAGAGCTGAACTGCCCTATGCCTTTTTAAATATTTTGCATCAGTGGAGAGATATTGGGTGGGCTTGAACCTTTTAAACTGGTCATAGAGGCGAAGAACGGATGGTGAGAAATCTACTCACATTATTGAAAGCTGAATCCCAAAAGGTCACTTTCATCTCCTTCCTGCCCAGGCCAATTTTCAGCTTTCAGCGCGGTCACACTTTGAATGACAATTGCGCGGTCATGCTACTCGTATGAAATTTATTTATTTTTTTTTTCACATAAGCAGAGCTTTCTTTTGTTGATATTTAATCACCACTGGGTTTTTTATTTTTTGCGCTATAAATGAAAAAAGACTGAAAATTTTGGAAAAGAAAATGTGTTTTTCTTCATTTGTTATAAAATTTTGCAAATAATCTTTCTTCAAAAATTTAGCTCAAAATGTATTCTGCTACATTTTTATATTTTTGTGAAAATCGCCCAAATCAGTGTACATTATTTAGTTTGCGGGAAAGTTATAGCGTCCACAAACTATGGTATGTGTATGTATGTGTATATATATGTATATGTATGTATGTATGTGTGTATATATATATATATATATATATATACACATATATATATATATATATATATATATGTATATATATATATATATATATATATATATATATATATATATATATATATATATATATATATATATACATATATATATATATATACATAAAATGTATATATATATAAAATGTGCGTGCATATGTGTATAGATATCTAGAGCAATAGATGGATACGATAGATATCCATACATACAATATGTGAGTGCATTTCTTAAAGCTAGGTTAGTGCATTTATATGTGTGTTAACTAAAATACTACACCAACTTTATTGAGAGTTACTCCCTTGGGGGGAGCTAAGCCAGTAAAGGACTTGAGTGGAGGATCCTTATCTGGTGTACTGGATTGATTCCTTACATGCTTCGTTGGCCCATTTGTGGGTCTTGAATTTGAGGTGAGCGTGCATTTCACCAGGTGGCGGAGCACCATTTTATGATGTGGCGGAGTGGATTTAAAGTGGGGTTCCACCCAAAAAACAAAACTACCTGGAAAAATTCTAAAAAAAAAAACAAAAAAACATTTGGATATATTTTTTTTTTTCACTTACCTCTAAATGCCTGTTGCTAGGTGGTCCCTCGTAGTCTGCCTGTTCCTTAGCCTGGGCTGGTGACATCACTTCCTCCTCGGCACAGGAAGGGCTCGGCTCTGCTCCCTCCCTCCTGTCAATCATCTGGGACCCTTTACAGGTCCCAGGTGATTGAGCGGCCAATCACGGCGCGCGGCGCCGCTCACGCATGCGCAGTGGGTGCCAGGCTGTGAAGCCACAGCCCGGCGCCCACAGTTGAAATGCCGACGAGCGGAGGGGGGGGACGAGCGGGGCTTCGATCCCCCGCATCGCTGGACCCAGGGACAGGTAAGTGTCCAATTAAAAGTCAGCAGCTGCAGTATTTGTAGCTGCTGACTTTTAATTTTTTTTTTTTTTTGACGGCCCCCCTGGGTGGAACTCCTCTTTAAGGAATAAAGCCTACTGTTTTTCCTAAGAAGATGCACTATTAGAGCACTTTGTGGACTGTTGGGACTTCTATTATCTCTATTTGGATATTATACAGTATTTATTTATTATTTTTTTATTATCTGCACAGATTTGTCGGCACTTTGTTACATTACTATAATGCCCCGTACACACGAGTGGAATTTCCGTCGGAAAAATCTTGGATGGTTTTTCCGACGGAATTCCGCTCAAGCTTGGCTTGCATACACACGGTCACACACAAGTTCTCTGAACCTTCGACCGCCAAGAACGCGGTGACGTACAACACTACGACGAGCCGAGAAAATGAAGTTAAATGCTTCCGAGCATGCGTCCAAATTGTTTCCGAGCAAGCGTGATTTTTTTGCTCGTCCGAATTGCATACAGACGAATGCATTTTCGGATAGGAACTTTTTCCGACCGAAAAATAGAGAACCTGCTCTCAATCTTTTGCTGGCTGGAATTCTGCCAGCAAAAGTCAGATGGAGCGTACACACGGTCGCAATTTGCGACGAAAAGCTCTCCTCGGACTTTTGCTGGCGGAATTTCTGCTCGCGTGTATGGGGCATGAGGGATGCACTGATAACATTTTTTTTTTACAACGAGTACCGATACTTTTTTTTTTTTTTTTTTTAGTACTCGCCGATACCAATTACTGATACCTACTGCAACTGTTTTGTTTTAACTTCAGCTGTCAGCAATGGTACAAAGCATTGAAAAGTTATTTACAAATGAAATAAATAGTTTTTTTTTTTAATTTTAGCACTTTTTCAATGCGAAATGTGTAAATTGATGTTAATATATATGTGTGTGTAAAAATATTCACTAACAAAGCAAAAAAAAAAGTTTTAATTGTTAATCGTTTATAAAATAGACGTGAACAAAAGAAAAAAAAAAAGCAGGAAAATAATAATTAAATGGAGGAGAATAAGGAGTTAATTAAGGCTGATTAGAGTAAATTAAGGGTTAAGGGGTTAAACAGAGGAACATCCCATTGATCTGCAGGTGAAGAAACAAATATACAAAAAGAAACAATGTATCTTTTTATTTTAGCAGCTGAGCAATGTTGGTAATAAACATTTCCGGCTGCTTTTTTTTTTTTTTTTTTTTCTTTTTGACAGCTCCAATTACCGGACTTCTTCAAAACTGGGGAGACCCACTGACAGCTCAAGTAGCCGAGCCTGAAAATCGTTTTCATGTATCGGTGCATTTGCATGAGTACCGATACCTGTGCAAATACTCAGTATCGGCACCAATACTAGTATCGGTGGAACCCTAATAACTATGTGATCGTCCCTATTATCGATTCAGGATAGATAACAGTTATATTAACATTTTATTATTTGGGCAGCACAATCACATATTTATGTAATTTTGCACCTTCCGTGGGAACACATTCAGTGATAGCAGAAGCCAGAGGTCTACATTTTGGAGCTAGGTGGCAGCGCACAACACTTTCATTATTTGTATTACTTGCTGTACAGGAGCCACCTTGTCAGAGCTATTGAGCTTGTTTGAAGGTTTCCTTCATCTGACTACACATTCAAGCCTTAAAAGTTTTCAGCTTGTTGAGGGTGGGTGAGCGACCAAGCAATACTGTTATCCTGTGGTGGGGAAAAAAACTAAGGTCGCTGGCCAAGCTTGGCTGTTTATCAGGGGTGACGAAGCTCTGGAGACTAGGAGGGCATGCACACTGATGTATTGAGCCTGCTCCATGTTATTGCACTGTTTGGATTCCTTATGTGATCACATCTTTTCGTGCCTGTATACGTCAGCATTGATGTAAGTGTTCTACCTTTTAAAAATAAACCTATGGATAATGGTTGTTACACTATGTGGAGGCCTGGACCCCAAGACCTGTGGAGCCCAAGATTCAACTTGGTGATGATATGTTGCGGTACACTGTGGTAATGGATCACCAGTGACGGTTCTTTAGAGCATCAACGTACAGTTCCATCTTCATGCTTGTTTGACTATTTGCCGCTGGCAATAGAGTCCACGCATTCCGGTAAGAGTATTTACTCTCCCCTCTGGGTGGCTGATGCACAGTCCCAGGTGACTCCTTTAGTGGATTGTGGTCAACCTCTATCCACACTGTATAGATCCCCCATCTCCAGCCTTCCTTACCCTGAACTGTTTTATTGTTGACGGTGGTCAACCTCTATGCACACGGAATAGATCTCCTCGATCTTGAGCCTTTCTTACCTTGAACTTTTTCATTATTGATGGTGGTCAACCTCTATCCACACTGAATGGATCGCCATCTTCAGCCTTCCTTACCTTGAACTATTTCAGTATTGATGGTGGTCAACCTCTATCCACACTAAATAGATCTCAGTCTTCAGCCTTCCTTACCTTGAACTATTTCAATATTAATGGTGGTGAACCTCTATCCACACTGAATGGATCTCCATCTTCAGCCTTCCTTACCTTGAACTATTTCAGTTTTGATGGTGGTCAACCTCTATCCACACTGAATGGATCTCCATCTTCAGCCTTCCTTACCTTGAACTATTTCAATATTAATGGTACCTCTATCCACACTGAATGGATCTCCATCTTCAGCCTCCCTTACCTTGAACTATTTCAGTATTGATGGTGGTCAACCTCTATCCACATTAAATAGATCTCCGTCTTCAGCCTTCCTTACCTTGAACTGTTTCAGTATTGATGGTGGTCAACCTCTATCCACACTGAATGGATCTCCATCTTCAGCCTTCCTTACCTTGAACTATTTCAATATTGATGGTGGTCAGCCTCTATCCACACTAAATAGATCTTCGTCCTCAGCCTTCCTTACCTTGAACTGTTTCAAAATTGACGGTGGTCAACCTCTATTCACACTGAATGGATCTCCATCTTCAGCCTTCCTTACCTTGAACTGTTTTAATGTACAGTGGCTGCTTGCACCTAGTTTTCATATGTTGACTGTTCAACATTTATTTTTAATGGTTGCTTTTAGCACTTATTATGCATATAAGCTGGGTTTGCACATTTATATGTTTTATGTTCACATTTGCACATTTCTACTGTTTTTGCTTGTTTTATACATGCAACATGGTTTATGCCTAGCGCTGCACTTTTTGAATTTATCACATGCACACTGTTCCCTCTTACTTTTATCACAGAGCTTGGCATATCTGGATCTGCGACTAGACTCAAACGAGCATAGAACAGCCGTCAAACTAAACCGCACTGGGTCAGGGGGTACCTGGCAGTAACCACCCCGCTCACTGCATCGCCAACATTGGGGATGCCCACAGGTTCTGAAAGGGCTTCCCAAACAAGACCTCTCAACAGGAGGTGGCCCTCTCAACCACTCTTGCTGGATCAGGGTTTTTCAACCAGGGTTCCATGGAACCCAAGGATTCCTCTAGACTAGAAGTTGCTAGGGGTTCCTTGAGCCATTTCTGCCTATCAGATAAGTTCTGTAAGGGGGTAATTTTTCCCAATGACCACAAGTGTAAGGAGCATTCTTCCCACTGACCATCACACTAATGTATCATGAGTTGTAGATTTTGTAATTTTTAGCAGGGGATCCCTGGGGCCGGAAAGTTATTTCAAGGGTTTCTCTGTGTTGAAAAGGTTGAACGGCTGTGCTAAACACTTGGTGTTTCTTAAGAGGCCAGCAAAATTTTCACAATTTGCCCTCAGTCCAGCTGGAGAGAACATTGCATGCATGGCTATGGCCCCTTCTGACCTGTGCAAGCAGTGGATGAAGTTCTTTAACTGGAATGGACTTTCCCGGTTGATGACCATGGACTAGGCCCAACAATGCTTTCTAGCAAGGGTGCCTGGATCACAGGAGCAGCTGAACAGAATTTTTAAAATGTTTTAAGAGATAAAACATTTTGTACATTAACCTGTTTACAGTTTGCCAGTCCAGCTGGAGAGGACTTTGCACATGTCTATGGTCGCCTTTGACCTGTGCAAGAAACGGATGGGGTTTTTCAACTGGAATGGACTTTCCCAGTAAATGGCTGTGGACTAGGCCCAACTATGCTTTTCCACTAGGTGTGCCTGGATCACAAGAGCAGCTGAACAGAATTTAAAATGTTTGCCGGTTTGCTTCGAGTCCATTCACCTGTTGACGGGTAACATTAACCTGTTGACAGTTTGCTTCGAGTCCAGCTGGAAATAACTTTGCATAACTGTCTGTGGCTCCCTTTTGACCTTTGCAAGCAATGGATGGGATCTTCGCCTGGAATGGACTTTCCCAGTAGATGGCTGTGAAATAGACCATCGATTGGAGAACATGGCCAGGGCTGTTTTGTCTGCTGTTCTATAAATCCCCAGGCTCGCCCAGGGAGGTGCTGGTGATGGCGTGTTTGGCATTACAGCTAAAGAACAAAGTTCAATCTGCCGTTACCTTCGTTCAACCCAGAATTAGTCACCAATTCAACCGACAGGAGAAATTAACCCTTACCTGGGGCTCCAGGACCCGTTGCTTCACTTTAGTCGACTCAGAACTATGGTGGCCACACTGTATAGTCTGTCTGATCAGATTGCTGAGCTCGCCATAGATGTTAAAAAAAAAAACTAAAAATTTTTGTACAACTTTAGACTTCTCAAACTATGTGATGTGAGGACCTAACGAAACACTAGCTTTACCACTGAAGTTGAATCTGTGTATACTTGGCCTTCCCTGGTTCCTCCCTACCTCCCTCCCTCTGCACGTTGTGCAGTGAACTCAGAGGAAGCAATTCCAGTTTCAGATTTAAGTCGGCCACATTGAGATAAACATATTTTTGAATGCGTCGGTAAAAGGTTAGAACTTCGGGCAGGTTTTGCTGCCATCTAGGACTTCATGGGGGAGATTCACCCTCAATTTGTGTTCCAGTGACATCCAGACAAGAAAAGAAAGACGCTTTCCTCACTGAACTAGAAAATCTGCATATCTCTATTGAAGATATTTTCCACCATCAGTTCCTGTCTCAAGGTGACCCCCTGATTCTGGCACAGGAAGTGAGAGGGAGAATCTCCTCAATGTGAACCCAGACTAAAAAAAACCCCAAAAAAACAGCTGGGTTTTTGATCCTTCTCCACGCTATCTGTCTTAGGGGGGTTTTAAACGGCTGTAGGTCCCTTTTTATTCCCAGCCATGTCCAGGTTTTGGCTTCTCCCTTAAACCCGCTTGGATTCCATCCAGATTTTGGCCTCTCCCTTAAACATGCTCGGATTCTGTCCAGGTTTTGGTCTCTCCATTAAACCGGCTTGGATTCCATCCAGGTTTTGGCCTCTCCATTAAACCCACTTGGATTCCTTCCAGGTTTTGGCCTCTCCCTTAAACATGCTCGGATTCTTTCTAGGTTTTGGCCTCCATTAAACCCATTTGGATTCCGTCCAGGTTTTGGCCTCCATTAAACCCATTCAGAGTCCATCTAAGTTTTTTGGCCTCTTCATTAAACCCACTTGGCTTCTGTCCAGATTTTTGTCTCTCCATTAAACCCGCTTGGATTCCGTCCAGGTTTTGGCCTCTCCATTAAACCCACTCGGGTTACGTCCAGGTTTTAGCCTCTCCATTAAACCCATTCGGATTCCGTCCAGGTTTTGGCCTCTCCATTAAACCCACTTGGCTTCTGTCCAGATTTTGGTCTCTCCATTAAACCCACTTGGATTCCGTCCAGGTTTTGGCCTCTCCATTAAACCCACTCGAGTAACGTCTAGGTTTTGGCCTCCATTAAACCCATGCGGAGTACATCTAGGTTTTTTGGCCTCTCTATTAAACCCACTTGGCTTCTGTCCAGGTTTTGGCCTCTCCATTAAACCCATTCGGATTCCGTCCAGGTTTTGGCCTCTCCATTAAACCCACTTGGCTTCTGTCCAGATTTTTGTCTCTCCATTAAACCCACTTGGATTCCGTACAGGTTTTAGCCTCTCCATTAAACCCATTCTGATTCTGTCCAGGTTTTGGCCTCCATTAAACCCATTCGGAGTCCATCAAGGTTTTTTGGCCTCTCCATTAAACCCACTCGGACTCGTCCCAGGTTTTAGCCTCTCCATTAAACAAGTTTGGATTCTGTCTTCCCAATTCGCGGATCTCTAAAAGGTTTATGAGCAGCTCAGCCACATAAAAGATGAAATGAGTAAACCCCGGGAGGGCGGCCAGGACTGTTTAATACACCAAAGACGTCGAGCCGGGCGCACAGCCTTGGGGGAAGCCAAGAAATGTGGCGTTGATGCAACCTTCCTCCGCGCTGTAAGCCTCCACCAACTTCTTGCCGGAGACTTTAATCCGCCGTAAATTCTGCATCAAACAAGAAGGGATTAAATCCGCTGTCATAACTCGCTTTACTGCACCGCTGTGCCAGCGCTCTGTGTGTCCCAGAGAGAATCCAAGAGCCTAAATTCCAACTAAAGGCAAACTATTTATTTTTATTTTTTTAATTCTAGATAGAATAAAGAAGGGTTAAAATCTCTCATGTTTTTATTGCCATCTACACTATATTAACAAAAGTATTGGGACGCCTGCCTTTACACGCACATGATCTTTAATGGCATCCCAGTCTTAGTCCATAGGGTTCAATATTGAGTTGGCCCACCCTTTGCAGCTATAACAGCTTCATCTCTTCTGGGAAGACCGTCCACAAGGTTTAGGAGTGTGTCTATGGGGAATGTTTGACCATTCCTCCAGAAGAACATTTGTGAGGTCAGGCACCCAAAGGTGTTCTATCGGGTTGAAGTCAGGACTCTGTGCAGGCCAGTCATGTTCCTCCACCCCAAACTCACTCATCCATGTCTTTATGGGCCTTGCTTTTGTCCACTGGTCCAAATCATTTGGTGGAGGGGGGATTATGGTGTGGGGGTTGTTTTTCAGGAGGTTGGGCTTGGCCCCTTAGTTCCAGTGAAGGGAATTTTTAAGGCATCAGCATACCAAGACATTTTGGCCAATTCCATGCTCTCAACTTTGTGGGAACAGTTTGGGGACGGCCCCTTCTAATGACTGCACACCAGTGCACAAAGCAAGGTCCATAAAGACATGGATGAGCGAGTTTGGGGTGGAGGAACTTGACTGGCCTGCACAGAGTCCTGACCTCAACCCGATTGAACAACTTTTGGGATGAATTTGAGCGGAGACTGCAAGCCAGGCCTTCTCGTCCAACATCAGCACCTGACCTCACAAATGCTCTTCTGGAAGAATGGTCAAACTTTCCCATAGACACCCTCCTAAACCTTGTGGACAGCCTTCCCAGAAGAGTTGAAGCTGTTATAGATGCAAAGGGCGGAGCCAACTCAATATTGAACCCTACGGACTAAGACTGGGATGCCATTAAAAGTCATGTGCGTGTAAAGGGAGGTGTCCCAATACTTTTGGTAATCTAGTGTATAGCCCTTTGAGGGGATATAAATCTTCCCTTCAGTCTTGCACAGTTGTACCGGCTTCTCTCATGGACTGAAATGGCTTCCTCTGATTCTCACTGCACACTGTGAGCTTCTCTGGAAAGCCCGCCCCTTTCATTCATTGGGTTTCGCTACTTTCATTCATGGAGGTCTGCATCAAATACAGCCTGCCTAGGAATGCCCACTCCTTCAGACTGACACCCACCTATCGAGGCATTTTGATTTTTGCTTAACTCCTCCCACTGTTTGCATCAGGACTGAGGGCCCTTGAAAGGACTACCGAGGCGGGGTGTCAGCCCCTCCCACCAGCCATGATCTACCTTCATTGCATTGAGAAGCAAAGAGACCTACTCCAAACTTCTAAATAAACAAACTAAGTACATATAAGGGAGTTGCTGTTTTTAATCTGCCAGAGCATTTGCATTTATATCCATCCAGTCCTGAGATTTTCTCAGCTTTGCCGCTTACCACAGCCCTGTCTGGCAGGGGACCTCCATTTTTTTTTTTTTTTAATTTTTTTTTTCCCCTGCTGCACTTTCGTTTTTTGCTTACAGGTCTTGTCCCTCCCTCAGTGACATTAAGTGGCAGACTGCTGGGCTTATCTCTCTGTCACTCTGCTTTCTCCTCTGATCGGCATGTTCCTTGTTGGCTCCTAGGCACTGCAGCACCACTGATTGGTTCCTTGTGCTGCTTCTCCCTTCCCAGTCTGAGCTCAGCTGATAATGTGGGCTGCAGGAGGCTGATACCAGGGCAAATTAGTGGGTTATGGTGCTCGTATTTAACAAAAGAAATATACAAACAAGATTCGGTGGTTAAAGTGAAATTTCACCCAAAAATTAAACTTCCGCTGTCTGGATCCCCCCCCCCCCTCCGGTGTCACATTTGGCACCTTTCGGGGGCGTGGGGGGGGGGGGGGCAGATACCTGTCTAATATAGAATGTGCAGCTCCACTCATGCATGCGCAGTAGGGAACCAGGCTGTGAAGCCGCAAGGTGCCTCCACCCAGAGCCGAGGGATGAGTCGGCTTCGGGTGAGGACATCGTGGGTGCCCTGGACAGGTAAGTGTCCATTGTTTAAAAGTTTCGCCTAAATTTTTTTTTTTTTTTTTTTTTTTTTTTTTAAAGTCAGCAGCTACAAATACTGCAGCTGCTGACTTTTTTTAAAAAAAATTTAGGCGAAACTCCGCTTTAAACTGGGGGAGGTCCAACTCCCCTAGTAAACATGCAAAGCTATAAGCCAGAAACTCGATTACCTCTTCTTAATATTCTTTTATTGGCCACATCATGTAAAACCGGATCAATATTAACGCGCTTCGACTATTACAGCCTTCCTCATAGCATAATGATAGACGCGCTTGCTGAGATGCGGTGCTTGAGCTGGGGGGAGGGGGGGGGGTTCCAACCCCCCTAGTAAACATAAGAAGCTAAGATATAAGCCGACAACTCAGAAACGCTTCTTGGTCTTCTATTGTGGCTACAACATGTAAAACAGGATCAAACTAACACGTTTCGGCTATTTCAGCCTTCCTCATAGAATGATGGATGCTCTTGCTGAGATTCGGTGCTCGAGCTGGGGGGGGGGGGGGGGGGGGTCCAACTCCTCTAGTAAACATCCAAAGCAAAGATATAAGCCTGCAACTGAATAACTCCTCCTCCTTTTAATATGCTTTTATTGGCTACATCATGTGAAACGGGATACATTTTAACGTGTTTCGGCTACTGCAACCTTCCTCATAACATGAGGAAGGCTGCAAATGCTGAAACTCGTTAGGATTTATCCTGTTTTACATGATGTAGCCAATAAAAGGATATTAAAGAGGAGTTAGCGAGTTTTCTGGCTTGTATCTTTAACACAAGATATTAAAGTGGGGTTCCACCCAAATTTTGAACAATATCTGTATGTATTCTCTTCCTTGCCTAGATGCTGACATGCCGTTAAAAAAAATTTAAATCGCCGTAATTACCTTTTATTTTTCTATTCTTCTTTGCACTTCCTGGTTCTCCTCCCGTGGGAGTAGGCGTGTTTCTAGCCTCTCCCAGACTCCTGGGAGCTAGTCTCAGGGTTCCCAGGATGCCACTGAGCATGTGCAGGAACGAGCGGTGAATGCTGGGAGCACAGCATTCACCACATCCAGGAAATAAATGCTTGTGGGCTTCAAATGCCCACAATTAAGATGGAAACCGCCTGCAGTGAATAATATAAGTTATTCTTTCCGACAAAATCTGACACAGGTGGACATATTACACACAATATGTGAGTATGCAATGCTGAGAAGAAAAGTTTGTGAATGAACTAAAAAAAAAAAAAAACAATAGATAGGTGGACCCCCCGCTTTAATGACGTATTTAATGAATTCAAAGCCTTTTATATCTGCCTGAGTTCGGATTTAGGTGCATCTCTCTGACACATTTTCCTGCTTCATATGACGTCCCTGATAAATGATATGCAAATGAGAAGATCTTGTAACATTTGGCGGTTGTGTTGTAGTGAATGCCTCTTCCTTGTATGAGCAATGACTGCAGGCTCTTGTGGAGATTGTGATCTGTGACTAACCCAGGGCTTAGTGTGGGATGACTTTCAACCACAAATGAGTCAGCCACCTACAGCTCGGTGTGGAGGGGACCGCAGCTCAGTCAGCCATTTAGCCGCAAGAGATTAAAGGATCGCTTCTGTGAAAAATAATAAATTCTGGTAACTGTATGCGGTTAATTCCTTTGGTAATGATATTCTGTGTATAACTTTATGTAATTGCCTTTCTCCAGACTCACACGAATCGGAGATGGAAAAGGTGGGTTGGGGAGTCTAACTGTGTGCAAAAGGAGTCTATCACCACTCATTAAAAATCTACAACCTGATTATATAATGAAAACCTGATTAAGATCACAAATGGCAATGGCGAAACGCGTCGATACACAAAGCAATTTTGAAACTATAAACAGGTACTTGTTGCAGAAAATTAGAAACGGCACCTGTATTGTTTTTGTTATTTTACTCATGTTTTAATTCTATAAACATAACCGAGAAGGTGGTTTGAGAGAAACAGATCACCATTCATTGAAAATCTATAACTTAATTATATAATTAAAACAGGATTAAAATCAGACGATACAGTTGCCATCTATAATTTTCTGCAACAACCGCATGTTTATAGTTCCAAATCAACCTGGTGGATCAACGCATTTCTCCATAGTTTTCCTTCCTCAGGACTAATGCCCATACATCAGGCAATAATCCTGTTCTACAATGATAATAAAATTTTGCAATGAATGTACCATAATTACAAAAATATACAGTATCTCACAAAAGTGAGTACACCCCTCACATTTTTGTAAATATTTTCTTCTATCTTTTCATGTGACAACACTGAAGAAATGACACTTTGCTACAATGTAAAGTAGTGAGTGTACAGCTTGTATAACAGTGTAAATTTGCTGCCCCCTCAAAATACCTCAACACACAGCCATTAATGTCTAAACCGCTGGCAACAAAAGTGAGTACACCCCTAAGTGAAAATGTCCAATTTGGGCCCAATTAGCCATTTTCCATCTCCGGTGTCATGTGACTCGTTAGTGTTACAAGGTCTTAGGTGTGAATGGGAAGCAGGTGTGTTAAATTCTGGTGTTATCGCTCTCACTCTCTCATACTGGTCACTGGAAGTTCAACATGGCACCTCATGGCAAAGAACTCTCTGAGGATCTGAAAAAAAGAATTGTTGCTCTACATAAAGATGGCCTAAGCCAGTGATGGTGAACCTTGGCACCCCAGATGTTTTGGAACTACATTTCCCATGATGCTCAACTACACAGCAGAGTGCATGAGCATCATGGGAAATGTAGTTCCAAAACATCTGGGGTGCCAAGGTTCACCATCACTGGCCTAGGCTATAAGAAGATTGCCAAGACCCTGAAACTGAGCTGCAGCACGGTGGCCAAGACCATACAGCGGTATAACAGGGCAGGTTCCACTCAGAACAGGCCTCGCCATGGTCGACCAAAGAAGTTGAGTGCACATGCTCAGTGTCATATCCAGAGGTTGTCTTTGGGAAATAGACGTATGAGTTCTGCCAGCATTGCTGCAGAGGTTGAAGGGGTGGGGGGTCAGCCTGTCAGTGCTCAGACCATGCACCGCACACTGCATCAAATTGGTCTGCATGGCTGTCATCCCAGAAGGAAGCCTCTTCTAAAGATGGTGCACAAGAAAGCCCGCAAACAGTTTGCTGAAGACAAGCAGACTAAGGACATGGATTACTGGAACCATGTCCTGTGGTCTGATGAGACCAAGATAAACGTATTTGGTTCAGATGGTGACAAGCGTGTGTGGGGGCAACCAGGTGAGGAGGACAAAGACAAGTGTGTCTTGCCTACAGTCAAGCATGGTGGTGGGAGTGTCATGGTCTGGGGCTGCATGAGTGCTGCCGGCACTGGGGAGCTACAGATCATTGAGGGAACCATGAATGCCAACATGTACTGTGACATACTGAAGCAGAACATGATCCCCTCTCTTCAGAGAATGGGATTCAGTATTCCAACATAACGACCCCAAACACACCTCCAAGACAACCACTGCCAACCATGTCTCCAGACCTAAACCCTATTGAGCATCTGTGGGGTATCCTCAAATGGAAGGTGGAGGAGCACAAGGTCTCTAACATCCACCAGCTCCGTGATGTCGTCATGGAGGAGGGGAAGAGGACTCCAGTGACAACCTGTGAAGCTCTGGTGACCTCCATGCCCAAGAGGGTTAGGGCAGTGCTGGAAAATAATGGTGACCACACAAAATATTGACACTTTGGGCCCAATTTGGACATTTTCCCTTAGGGGTGTACTCACTTTTGTTTCCAGCGGTTTAGACATAAATGGCTGTGTTGAGTTATTTTAAGGGGACAGCAAATTTACACTGTTATACAAGCTGTACACTCACTACTTTACATTGTAGCAAAGTGTCATTTCTTCAGTGTTGTCACATGAAAAGATAGAATAAAATATCTACAAAAATGTGAGGGGTGTACTCACTTTTGTGAGATACTGTATATTACTACTTCCTATGAGAAAGATGGCAGTTGATGTCTCCAGACAATAATTATTACATTTTTATTTGTTATCTTTGTAGAACTAGATTATTGCTTGTATGGGTGTGGATCCTGAGGAAGCGAAACCATCGCGAAACACGTCAATCCACCGTGCTACCTTGGAACTATAAACACGTAGCTGTATTTGTGAGTTTAATCATGTTTTAATTCTATAAACATGATGGAGATGGTGCTTTGGGGACTTTATCTGTACTACAAAAGGAACAGATCACCATTCATTAAAAATCTATGACTTTTTATTATTTAATTAAAACCTGATTAAAATCACAAACAATACAGTCGCCATCTGTAATTTTCTGCAACAAGCGATGTTTATAGTTCCAAATTAGCTTGGTGGATCTACGTGTTTAGTGGTGGTCTGATATTGAGTTGGCCCTCCCTTTGCAGCTATAACAGCTTCAACTCTTCTGGGAAGGCCGTCCACAAGGTTTAGGAGGGTGTCTATGGGAATGGCAAATAAATATGCAATAATTATTTAATGAAAGTATCATAGTCACAAAAAAAAAGTGTTCAAAAAACATAATACAGCTTCCTTTGATGGCAGTTGATCTCTCCAGACATTTGTTGCATATTTATCTCTCATCTTTGTAGTACCAGATTATTGCTTGATCCATGGGTGTGGATCCTGAGGAAGCAAGACCATCATGAAACGCGTAGATCCAACAAGCCGAGTTGTCCTTTGGATGGATCCAGTATTGACTTTCTTTTTTGAGAGCGCTGGGTTATAAATAGTCAATACCGGATCCATCCATCCAATCTGGAATAGAGGGATAAAAGGTGGAGTGAAGGAAC
The DNA here is from genome assembly GCA_037952835.1 of Lithobates septentrionalis. Taxonomy (NCBI): domain Eukaryota; kingdom Metazoa; phylum Chordata; class Amphibia; order Anura; family Ranidae; genus Lithobates; species Lithobates septentrionalis. The sequence continues at coordinate 78,045 of JBBDGP010003653.1, read as the reverse complement.
CAAATTAGCTTGTTGTATCTACGTGTTTCACGATGGTCTCGCTTCCTCAGGATCCACACCTACACATATACAATACATATACATACAATACATATTCATTAGTTTAATCTAGTTCTGCAAGGATGATGATAAATCTGCAATAATTGTCTGGAGAGATGAACTGTTATCGTTCTAGGAAGTTGTAATATGCATCTTTGAACAATTTTTTTGTGAGTATGGTACTTTCATTGTATAATTGCATATTTAAATATCGTTGGTCAAGAATGGTCAAACATTCCCATAGACACACTCCTAAACCTTGTGGACGGCCATAGCTGCAAAGGTTGGGCCAACGCAATATTGAACCCTACGGACTAAGACTGGGATGCCATTAACCACTTCAGCCCCAGAAGGTTTACCCCCTTTCCTGACCAGGCCATTTTTTTGCAATATGAGACTGCGTTATTTTAACTGACAATTGTGTGGTTGTGCGACACTGTACCCAAATAAAATTGATGTGCTTCTTTTCCCCACAAATGGAGCTTTCTTTCGGTAGTATTTCATCACCTCTGAAGTTTTTTTTATTTTGTGCGCTACAAAAAAAATACCGACAATTTTGAAAAAAAAATTTTTTTTAACTTTATGCTATAAAACATAATAAAAAATTAAAAATAAAAACAAATTTCTTAATAAATTTTGTCCAATATGTATTCTGCTACATATTTTTGGTAAAAAAAAAAAAAATCCCAATAAGCAAATATTGATTGGTTTGTGCAAAAGTTTTATAGCGTCCACAAACTATGGGATATTTTTATGGTATTTTTATTTATTATTTTTTTTGTTTTACTTGTAATAGCAGCGATCAGCGATTTTTAGCAGAACTGCGACATTGCGCGGACAAATTGGACGCCAGACTAACACTTTTTGACACTTTTTTTGGGGACCACCAATACAGTGATCAGTGCTAAAAAAAAAATTAAAAAAAAATGCACTGTCACTGTACTAATGACACTTGCAAGCAGTGGGCGCCACCCCCCAATTCATGCGCCCAGCCCCCAATCTACATGCAGGGCGCTGAACGCATGGATTTCAATGGGCTTTTTTTTTTTCTTTAAAGAACATGATTAGAGCCTGAGGCTCTAATTGGCTTCAAAAAAAGGTGGGCTTTAAAAAGTTGTGTGACAAAAGTGAATTAATATTCGCTCTTGTCTTCCTGATTCTCCTCCTGGCCAATTAGGAAGCAGGTCCTGGGGCCTGATTTGGCCGGGAGTCTTAGGACTCTGCCTCCTAAGGTAAGGAAGCCTCTGATCACTGCCTTCCCATCCGTCTCCTGTGGGGGGGGGGGGGGATCGCTGCCTTCCCGTCCGTCTCCTCCGGGGGGTAGAATCGCCACCTTCCCGTCCGGGGAAGGGGTTAACATCAGGGGCGATCAAAGACATAAGTGTGTCCCTGTGCGAGGGGCTGCTTTGACTGGGGAAAGACACAGATCTGTGTTTCTGATCTCCATCTTCCCCTGTCGCAGAACGCCGATCAGCCTTGTTTACGTAAGCAGACCGCCGTTCTGCCTCTCCTGGGAGCGATCGGCGGGTCCGCCAGACCTGCTGATTGGCTCAGCGTGAGCGGGTCGTCGCCGGCGCGCGCTCCAGACGTATTGAACGAAATAACGTACAGGTACGTGGTTTTGCGCAGGAGGGCTGCCCTGCCGCAGTATATCTGTGTGGGGGGCGGTCCTTAAATGGTTAAAGCTCATGTGCGTGTAAAGGCAGGCGTCCCAATACTTTTGGTATATCTTTTTTTTTGGATTTGCTTTAAATGACATTGTATTTGAATTGAAGAGGTCTGGAGGAGGAAGTTTTTTCATTTCATCGGACTGTGCGCCTCAACATCTGTTTCCGTGTTTAACGTTTTGTAAATGAGGAAAAAAAAAAAAAAAAAAGAGATGTTGGCACTTAAAGCGAAACTCCGGGCTAAATAAATTCTCCTTGAATCTCCGTGTGCTTTTGTAGACATGTGCACTATCGAAAAATGCGTTCCCTTTTCGTTTTGTTTTTTTAATTTTTCCGATCATTCGTTATTATCGAAATTTGTTATTTCGAATAAATTCAGGGAACAATTCAAATTCGTTATGTTCCGTTCTGTTAATTCGATAATTCAGAAAAGTTCGTAAATCCGAAATTCGTAAACCCGCATTTCGAAAATCCGAAAGTTAAAAAAATCCGAAAAATAAGAACGAAAATCCGAAAGAACGACGTTCTGAAAATTTGAAAATCTGCATTAATAACTAACTAATAATTACTAACTATTAAATTATAATTATTGGAATTTTCTTTCAAATGCCGTTAGTGAACGTAACGAATACGAATTTATCCGAACTTAAGAATTATCCGAAATAATGACTGACGCATCTAAATGAATGTAATATATAACAAATTAATAATAATAAAACGTTTTTAAATATTATTATTAATATTATTATTATTATTTGTTACGTTCCATTCATTTTTAGATGCGGCATTCGTTATTTGGGATAATTCGAAAACTTCGGATAAATTCGTATTCGTTACGTTCACAAACAGCCAAATTTGAAAGGAAATTCCTATAATTTAGTTTGGTATAGTTATTATTTAGTCGAAAAACGAATTCAGAATGAAACTAAACAAATTGCACATGTCTAGTGTGTTGTGCATTTCTTCCAGAGACCGCTCACTGCTGCTCTCTCCTTGTGCAGAGTGACTGGTCTGGTCTCCGCCCCCTCCTGTAGTTTTCTGTAGTGGGTGGAGCCTGCTGGGCCCCTCCCACAGCTCTGCTCTCTCTCTCCTTGTGCAGAGTGACTGGTGTAGTCTCCGCCCCCTCCTGTAGTTTTCTGTAGTGGGTGGAGCCTGCTGGGCCCCTCCCACAGCTCTGCTCTCTCTCCTTGTGCAGTGTCTTTTCTCCGCCCCCTCCTCTAGTTTTCTGTAGTGGGTGGAGCCTGCTGGGCCCCTCCCACAGCTCTGCTCTCTCTCTCTCCTTGTGCAGAGTGACTGGTCTGGTCTCCGCCCCCTCCTGTAGTTTTCTGTAGTGGGTGGAGCCTGCTGGGCCCCTCCCACAGCTCTGCTCTCTCTCTCCTTGTGCAGAGTGACTGGTGTTGTCTCCGCCCCCTCCTGTAGTTTTCTGTAGTGGGTGGAGCCTGCTGGGCCCCTCCCACAGCTCTCCTCTCTGCACAGGCTATGTACAGCCCAGCGATGATGTCACTGCTACATTTACAAGGTAATATCTGGGTTTGTAAAGGCATTTGGCGCTCACAAAGTAGATTCATATATTTTGTGGCTTTACTTGAATTGGCTTTTTTTTTGCCAGTTCAGCTTTAAATATGGTTTAAAAAAACAAAAAAAAAGAAATTAATAAATTGCCTTCCAACGCATCCCCAGATAATTATTTTCGGAGGAAATCGGTTTATTTATTCTGTGCAGTCACAGGACAAATGTGATCTGTTACTGAGCATGACAACATTGAGTAATGCTATACAGTACAGTGATAGGGGGAGGGAAGTACGCAATATGTGGGGACACTTCCTGAAATCGTAGAACCCTTTCACCATCCACCGCCAAGGCTGGGCGGTGACATCGGCTGGATCTATAAAGTAGAACAATGTAACCATTGCAGACCGGACACTTTATCATTATCTCTACCACGTTACTATTATAGCAACTGAAATCCGATAACTGTCTAAATTTAGATTTTATTTTTTATTTTATTTATTAATTTATTTTTTACAGAAGCCGAAGTTGTGTTTTGTTTTTTTTTTTATTTAGTGTTTTTATTTATTTTAAACACTTTACCCCTCTTTCATGACCGGGCCATTTTTTGTGATACGGCACTGCATTACTTACTTTAACTGACAATTGCGCAGTCGTGCGACGCTGTACCCAAATTGATGCCTTTTTTTTTTTTACCACAAATAGAGCTTTCTTTTGGTGATATTTGATCACCTCTGTGGTTTGTTTGTTTTTTTTGTTGTTTTTTTTTGCGCTATAAACAAAAAAAAAAGACCGACCGTTCTGGGGAAAAAAAAAAATAATATATTTTTTGCTTTCTGCTATAAAACATATCAAATGTAAAAAAAAAAAAAATCTTCATCCGTTTAGCCCAGTATGTATTCTGCGTTTAGTGATTGGTTTGTGCAAATGTTATCGCGTCTACAAACAATGGGATATATTTTTATGGAATTTGTATTCTAGTTTTATTCTTTTACTAGTAGTGGCGGCGATCAGCAACTTATAGCGGGACTGAGACGCTGTGGCGGACAGTCAGGACACCTAACTGACACTTTTGACACTTTTTTTTTTTTTTTTGGGGACCAGTGACAATAATACAGTGATCAGTGCTACAAATATGCACTGTCACTGTACTAATGACACTGGCTGGGAAGGGGGCCTAACATCAAGGGGGCGATCAAAGGGTTAACTGTGTGCCTAGCCAGTGTTTTCTTACTGTGGGGGAGGTGCTTTTACTATGGGAAGGCATTGATCCATGTCTGTGCTTGGCAGGAACACGGGATCCATGCCTTCCCTACTGACAGAACAGAACAGCGATTTGCCTTGTTTACATAGACAGGCCGTCGTTCTGCCTCTGTACCGAATGATCAGTGAGTGCCGGAGGACATCGAGTCCACGATACCCACTGATCAGCTCCTGCTGTGTATATATTCACAGCGGGAGAGAGCGTGCAGGAGTAACGTATGCGTTCGCATTTGCGCGTGAGCAGGGTGGGAGGGGGGGTGCTTTTATTTTTGTGTGTGTATGTATGTGTATATATATATATATATATGTGTGTGTGTGTATATATATATATATATATATATAATATATATTATACAATATCCCTTGTGTCAGTATGGGCTGTGACAGGTCCTCTTTATGGAGAGATCTGAGGTCTATTAAACCCCAAATCTCTCCTCTGGCCTCCCATGCAGCTGATCAGACACAGATCGGTCCGGTCGGCTGCTTTCCTGGACGCTGTTGGCCAGGTAAACAAAGGGGTGGAACCGGAAATGACGGACTACTCGTCTCTCCCGGTTTCCGGGGTTCCAGAGAGAGGGGAGCGATGTCAGTTCCTCTATCTCTCTGTACAGGGCAGCTATCGCCACCGGCCGCACTGCGATGGGACAGGAGAGCCCGGGAGGGGGGGTGGGAACCCCTTCCACCACCCGCCGAAGTGATTGAGGGTGCTAATAAGCCACTCGGATCACTTTTGCAAAAAAGCCAATCGCCGGCTGAAAAGATCGATACCAGGATGATGCCTATAGGTGCAAGCCTCATCCTGGTATAACCACCGAAATCCGAGGACGTCCAAGAACAACCTACCTTGGGCGTCAAGTGGTTAATATGACTTTCTTTGCAGCCTCAGCTGCACTGGACAGCGAATGAATGGGAAGTGCTCTGGGCTGAGCGGTTTCCTGGTCATTCACAAGCCGAAGCCTAGGAAACAGGGTTTGACTATGCTTCACTTATAAATGGACACAGTAAGTGTGTAGTGCAGCCAGTCTGACAGAAGCCGGGGGCATGATCGAAAAAGGTCCACCAATCAGGATCCGATCAGCACTGTTCAGCGTGTTCTGGCTGGGGTGGGGGGTGGGGACACAATAGATCAGCAGGAGAGAGAGCTGTACTAACATCAGATTGTTGATACAGCAGCCCCTCCCGAGCTCATCCGTTTTATTTTTTCGTTATTATTTTTTTTTAAGTACTGTATATATAAAAAAGTGAGACAACCTGTAAAGGTTTATTTCTCACAAGCAAGAGGTCCAAAAGCATGCCAGCGTGTTTCAGGAGCAGGGGCTCAGACAACCCCCTTCATCAGGGATAAGAAAAATGGGAAAACCCAACTTTCTTTTGCTGTGGTATTTTGTGTCTTAGCCCTGATGAAGGGGGAATGTGTAAGCCCACAAAACGTGTTGGAGGTTAGGAAAATATCATTTCTGTTCACAATGTGTTGTGTTATTTTGTTTCCTTAGTCCTGTTGAAGGGAGATGTGTGAGCCCCCGAAATGTGCTGTGCTATTCTGGTTCCTTAGAACACAATGCACTTTGGGGGGTTGCATATACCCCTTCAACAGGACTGTTTCCTTAGTCCTGGTGAAGGGGGATGTGCGAACCCCCAAGACGCACTGCTATTCTGTTTCCTTAGTCCTGGTGAAGGGGGATGTGCGAGCTCCCAAAATGCGTTGTGTTCGGTTTCTTTAGTCTTGTTTAAGGGGGATGTGTGAGCCCCCGAAATGTGTTTGATGAATAAGAAAAACCTTATTTGCAGTGCATTATTTCGTTTTCTTAGCTCTTGTCTGATGAGGGGTGTATAAGCCTTGAAATGTGTTGGCGATCAGGAAAGTCTTATTTACAATATAAATTGTTTTCTTTGTCCCAGTGAAGGGTAATGAATGAGCCCCTGAAATGTGTTGCTGAAAAAAAAACAAACAAACATATTTTCTTATTTTAAAATCCAATGTTCTTTTGTTTTCTGGTGAAGGGGAATGTGTGAGCTCCAGAAACGTGTTGTGATTAAGAATGGCTTAATTGTTTTTGTTATTTTATGTGATAGGCCCTGATGAAGGGGGGGGGGGGAGATGTGTGAGGCCATGAAAAGCGTTGGATATAAGAAAATCTTCTCCTATTTACAACGTTTTGTTACTTTGTGCTCTTATCCATTGATGAAGGGGATGTGTGAACCCCGGAAACGTGTTGGAAAACGTTTTGCTTGTAAAGGATAAACCTTTCCTTGAACTCAGGCTTGCGGTACTCCTCGTCATTCTGCTCCGGGGGGTCCCCGGGAACACCCCGGCTGACCAAAGCTTTTTTTGTTGGCAGATTGTGTTCCCTATTGGCTCCTGGCGCCCCACCAACGCCTCTTTTAGCAATATTTATTTTTTGGGTTAGCCCGGATTTCCCCCTCGAAAATAAAGACATTGGAAGGAGCCAAGATTTCCAACTTCTATGGAAGATGTGGTTGGAAAGATTTCCAGTGAATTGTTTGGTGTGACCAACAACTTTTTTTTTTTTTTTTTTAGTCCTCTGTAATTGGTTGTTTTATCCTATGCCAAACAAACAGAAATAAAATGGGATTCTTTAAGGGAAATTCAGCTGGAAAACCGCAGAAGTGTGTGACCAATCAAAACCATGAAATCTCAGATCCAACTCAACAAACTGGATTAAAAACAAACCCATCTCTAACTTAAAGGAACAGGTTTAAATTTTTATTTTTTTTTACCCAGGATTCACCTGGCTCTCACACAGGATTCACGCGGCTCTCGCCCAGGATTTACGCGGCTCTCGCGCATGATTTACGCGGCTCTCACACAGGATTCACGCGGCTCTCGCCCAGGATTTACGCGGCTCTCGCGCATGATTTATGCGGCTCTCGCCCAGGATTTACGCGGCTCTCGCCCAGGATTTACGCGGCTCTCGCGCATGATTTATGCGGCTCTCGCCCAGGATTTACGCGGCTCTCGCCCAGGATTTACGCGGCTCTCGCCCAGGATTTACGCGGCTCTCGCCCAGGATTTACGCGGCTCTCGCCCAGGATTCACGCAGGATTCACGCGGCTCTCGCGCAGGATGCATGCGGCTCTCGCCCAGGATTTATGCGGCTCTCGCCCAGGATTTACGCGGCTCTCGCCCAGGATTTACGCGGCTCTCGCCCAGGATTTACGCGGCTCTCGCCCAGGATTTACGCGGCTCTCGCCCAGGATTCATGCAGGATTCACGCGGCTCTCGCGCAGGATGCATGCGGCTCTCGCGCAGGATGCATGCGGCTCTCGCCCAGGATTTACGCGGCTCTCGCCCAGGATTTACGCGGCTCTCGCCCAGGATTCATGCAGGATTCACGCGGCTCTCGCGCAGGATGCATGCGGCTCTCGCCCAGGATTTACGCGGCTCTCGCCCAGGATTTACGCGGCTCTCGCCCAGGATTTACGCGGCTCTCGCCCAGGATTTACGCGGCTCTCGCCCAGGATTTACGCGGCTCTCGCCCAGGATTTACGCGGCTCTCGCCCAGGATTCACGCGGCTCTCGCCCAGGATTCACGCGGCTCTCGCCCAAGATTTACGCGGCTCTCGCCCAGGATTCACGCGGCTCTCGCCCAGGATTCACGCGGGATTCACGCGGCTCTCGCCCAGGATTCACGCGGGATTCACGCGGCTCTCGCCCAGGATTCACGCGGCTCTCGCCCAGGATTCACGCGGCTCTCGCCCAGGATTCACGCGGCTCTCGCCCAGGATTCACACACTTTTTTTTTGTTTTTGTTTTTTCAAATGGAATCCAATTTAAAAAATGTGTGAATCCTATGTAAAAGTTGGGTGAAAACCTTTTATAAATGGATCTATGAGCTCCCCGGCGTAGGGACATAGTTGGGGGACCTCCAGCTCCCCCCTGCCCCCCCCCCCCCCTGAGTGACAGTTCCGCACACAGCGGTAACATTATCAGTGGCCGTGTTATATAATGTTTATGATTTGGGTATAGTTCCCCTTTAAATGGCAGATCCTGGATTAGCGACAATTTATCCAGATCTCCGGCATCCTGCTAACCTGCTTTTCCTCATCTGACACCGAACAGAAAACAGCCAGCGGAAGGCAAGCGCGCCCCCCCCCCCCAACCCCCCTCCGCGGTCCCCCCCAACCCCATCCACGTGCTCACGGTTGCATAATACAGAGCCAGGAGCTGGTTCTGTGACTCACCGCCGACCCGCGTCTTATCCCCTTCACAGGAAGGACTTAGTGTGCACAGTGGCCAAATTCCACATCCCAAAAAATATTTATATAGTGTCAGAGATTAACCCTTCCACCGCTGGATGGAAACCTCCGGCAAGGGGGGGACTACATGTCCCAGCTGGGGAACTCCAACCCTAACTTTATCCCAGAGATATGACCTCTGGAAGACCTTGGCTCTGCAGAAATTATATATATATATATCTCTCTCTCTCTCTATATTTATATCTATAGATATCTCTCAGTATCTCACAAAAGTGAGTACACCCCTCATATTTTTGTAAATATTTTCTTCTATCTTTTCATGTGACAACACTGAAGAAATGACACTTGTCTACAATGTAAAGTAGTGAGTGTACAGCTTGTATAACAGTGTAAATTTGCTGTCCCCTCAAAATAACTCAACACACAGCCATTAATGTCTAAACCGCTGGCAACAAAAGTGAGTACACCCCTAAGTGAAAATGTCCAAATTGGGCCCAAGTAGCCATTTTCCCTCCCCGGTGTCATGTGACTCGTTAGTGTTACAAGGTCTCAGGTGTGAATGGGGAGCAGGTGTGTTAAATTTGGTGTTATCGCTCTCACTCTCTCATACTGGTCACTGGAAGTTCAACATGGCACCTCATGGCAAAGAACTCTCTGAGGATCTGAAAAAAAGAATTGTTGCTCTACATAAAGATGGTCTAGGCTATAAGAAGATTGCCAAGACCCTGAAACTGAGCCACAGCACGGTGGCCAAGACCATACAGCGGTATAACAGGACAGGTTCCACTCAGAACAGGCCTCGCCATGGTCCACCAAAGAAGTTGAGGTCACGTGCTCAGCGTCATATCCAGAGGTTGACTTTGGGAAATAGACGTTTGAGTGCTGCCAGCATTGCTGCAGAGGTTGAAGGGGTGGGGGGTCAGCCTGTCAGTGCTCAGACCATACGCCGCACACTGCATCAAATTGGTCTGCATGGCTGTCATCCCAGAAGGAAGCCTCTTCTAAAGATGATGCACAAGAAATCCTGCAAACAGTTTGCTGAAGACAAGCAGACTAAGGACATGGATTACTGGAACCATGTCCTGTGGTCTGATGAGACCAAAATAAACGTATTTGTCTCAGATGGTGACAAGCGTGTGTGGGGGCAACCAGGTGAGGAGGACAAAGACAAGTGTGTCTTGTCTACAGTCAAGCATGGTGGTGGGAGTGTCATGGTCTGGGGCTACATGAGTGCTGCCGGCACTGGGGGGCTACAGATCATTGAGGGAACCATGAATGCCAACATGTACTGTGACATACTGAAGCAGAGCATGATCCCCTCCCTTCGGAGACTGGGCCGCAGGGCAGTATTCCAACATGATAACGACCCCAAACACACCTCCAAGACCACCACTGCCTTGCTAAAGAAGCTGAGGGTAAAGGTGATGGACTGGCCAAGCATGTCTCCAGACCTAAACCCTATTGATCATCTGTGGGGGATCCTCAAACGGAAGGTGGAGGAGCGCAAGGTCTCTATCATCCACCAGCTCTGTGATGTCATCATGGGGGAGGGGAAGAGGACTCCAGTGACAACCTGTGAAGCTCTGGTGACCTCCATGCCCAAGAGGGTTAAGGCAGTGCTGGAAAATAATGGCGGCCACACAAAATATTGACACTTTGGGCCCAATTTGGACATTTTCCCTTAGGGGTGTACTCACTTTTGTTGCCAGCGGTTTAGACATTAATGGCTGTGTGTTGAGTTATTTTGAGGGGACAGCAAATTTACACTGTTATACAAGCTGTACACTCACTACTTTACATTGTAGCAAAGTGTCATTTCTTCAGTGTTGTCACATGAAAAGATAGAAGAAAATATTTACAAAAATGTGAGGGGTGTACTCCGGACTAAGACTGGGATGCCATTGAATTTCATGTGCGTGTAAAGGCAGGCGTCCCAATACTTTTGGTAATATAGCGAATATGTATTTTTAGGATGAAATCACAGATGGAATGGGAACTGCGTCCTAAAACAACACATTTCGGAGAAATCCCAGAGGAGGCCGCGTCAACCCACACAAACATTTTAATTTGGTTAGGAAAGAAAAATTTAATGGTATTTCCCAGAGATGGCGCATTCCACAGAGCTCCCCGCTGTCCTCCCCATCAGACTCATTACTACATCTGGACAATGACAGCGCCGTTCTCATCTGTCCAATCTGACTACCGGCCCCCGAGAACGGTCAGAGTTATTATATAATTATTATTAATATTCAATAACATTAATAGAATTCTGCTTAAAGTGGAACCGTCAGTCACTTTTACCACCACAAGGAGCACAGACACCATAAGAGCCTGGTCATTACCCCCCCCCCCAAAAAAAAAATCTGCCTCGCTGCTCTTGTGTGAGCACCACGGTCCTATTTAGGAGTGTGTCTATGGAAATGTTTGACCATTCTTCCAGAAGTACATTTGTGGGGTCAGGCACTGATGTTGGATGAGAAGGCCTGGCTCTCACTCTCCGCTTTAACTCATCCCAAAGGTGTTTTGTCGGGTTGAGGTCAGGACTCTGTACAGGCCAATCAAGTTCCTCCACCCCAAACTCTCTCATCCGTGTCTTTATGGACCTTGCTTTGTGCACTGGTCCACATTTGGTGTAGGGGGGATTATGGTGGGGGGTTGTTTTTCAGGGGTTGGGCCCCTTAGTTCCAGTGAAGGGAACTCTTAAGGCGTCAGCATACTAAGACATTTTGGACAATTTCATGCTCCCAACTTTGTGGGAACAGTTTGGGGACGGCCCCTTCCTGTTCCAACATGACTGCGCACCAGTGTACAAAGCAAGGTCCATAAAGACATGGATGAGCGAGTTTGGGGTGGAGGAACTTGACTGGCCTGCACAGAGTCCTGACCTCAACCCCATAGAACGCCTTTGGGATGTATTAAAGTGGAGACTGCGAGCCAGGCCTTCTTGTCCAGCATCAGTACCTGACCTCACAAATGCTCTTCTGGAAGAATGGTCACACATTCCCATAGACGCACTCCTAAACCTTGTGGACGGCCTTCCCAGAAGAGTTGAAACTGTTATAGATGCAAAGGGTGTGTCAACTCAATATTGAACCCTACGGACTAAGACTGGGATGTCATTAACCACTAAGCCACCGCCCACCGTCATATGACGGCTGGACGAGGCTTCTGTTGTTCTGGGCGGGCGTCATATGACGTCCTCGCCCTCCCGAGCCACTAGGGGGCGCGCGAGCGCCGCCGGCGGCGCGCGCGCGTGCCCGCTACGTCGTTCGGGACCCGGTGCGCGTGCCCGGCGGCCGCGATGTCCGCCGGGCACCCGCGATTGCCGGGTAACAGAGCAGGACTGTGGATCTGTGCATGTAAACACAGATCCACGTCCTGTCAGAGAGGAGAGGAGACCGATGGTGTGTCCCTTGTACATAGGGACACCGATCGGTCACCTCCCCCAGTCAGTCCCCTCCCCCCACAGTTAGAATCAGCTCCTTAGGTCATACATTAACCCCTCGATCGCCCCCTAGTGTTAACCCCTTCCCTGCCAGTCACATTTACACAGTAATCCATGCAATTTTATAGCATTGATCGCTGTATAAATATGAATGGTCCCAAAAATGTGTCAAAAGTGTCCGATGTGTCCGCCGCAATATCGCAGTCACAATAAAAATCGCAGATCGCCGCCATTACTAGTAAAAAATAAATAAATAATAACAATGCTATAAATCTATCCCCTATTTTGTAGACTATAACTTTTGCGCAAACCAATTAATATACGCTTATTGCAATTTTTTTTTACCAAAAATATGTAGAAGAATACATAATGGCCTAAACTGAGTAAAAAATTTGTTTAAAAAAAAAAAAAAAAATTGGATATTTATTATAGCAAAAAGTAAAAAATATTGTGTTTTTTCAAAATTGTCCCTCTTCTTTTGTTTATAGCGCAAAAAGTAAAAACCGCAGCGGTGATCAAATACCACCAAAAGAAAGCTCTATTTGTGGGGGAAAAATAATAAAAATTTCATTAGGGTACAGTGTAACATGACCGCGCAATTTTCATTCAAAGTGCGGCAGCGCTGAAAACTGAAAAATGGCTTGGGCAGGAAGGGGGTGAAAGTGCCCTGTATTGAGGTGGTTAAAGGAGAAGTACAGGTAAAGCTAGTTTGTCTGGACTTCTCCTATGGATCACAGGAGTGCCGTTCATTCTGAATTCCTGTGACCCGGTTTCAGCTGACAGCAGGCTGAATTCAGCCGTCTGCCTATGTCACAGTGTCGGTCCATGACCATAGAGTTGTGACCCGCCCACATGCCCTGACCGCCACCCGGCTCAGCCTCTCAGCTCAACTGGTGCTTCTCCGGGCTCGCCCGTACGATCGGCGAACTGGTGAAAGAATCCAGCACCAGATGTTGATCATAGAGATTTCTGGTGACCAGATGGTCCCCAGTCATCTCTATGACCTTTGGAGGCCCGGGGCGCGACGTTGTGACGTCACGTCCAGCCAGCGGAAGTAAACAAAGCCGAGAACTCGGCTGGAAAGAAAGAGATCATCCTTTTTTTTTTCTTTTTCTTTTTTTTTATCTCAATCTGTCCAGCCCGGAGGAGAGATGTCTTATAGACCCCACATCTCTCCATAAAGAGGACCTGTCACGCACCATTCCTTTTATAAGGGATGTTTTACATTCCTTGTAATAGAAATAAAAGTGATCTCAAAAAAAAATTCGAGAGAGTGTAAAAATAATTTTTTTAAAGTAAAATAAACAATAAAAAAATAAAAAATTAAGTGCCTCCGTCCCCGTGTGCTCACGCACAGAAGAGAACGCACACGTAAGTCGCACCCCCATATGTAAACTGCGTTCAAGTCACACACGTGAGGTATCGCCGCGTGCGTTAGAGCGAGAGCAATAATTATAGCCCCAGACCTCCTCTATAACTCTAAACTGGTAAACTGTAAGAAAATAAATAAAATTAAAGCGTCACTTATGGAGATTTTTAAGTACCATAGTTTGGCGCCATTCAACGAGCATGCACAATTTTAAAGCCTAACATGTTAGGTATCTATTTACTCGGCGTAACATCTGTCAAATTATACAAAAAAATTGGGCTAACTTTACTGTTTTTTTATTTTTTAATCCATTAAACTTTTTTTTTTTTTAAACGCATTAGAAAAATTGTTGCGCAAATACCGTGTGACATAAAAAGTTGCAATGACCACCATTTTATTACCGAGGGCAGTGATGGAGAACCTTGGCACCCCAGATGTTTTGGAACTACATTTCCCATGATGCTCATGCACTCTGCAGTGTAGTTGAGCATCATGGGAAATGTAGTTCCAAAACATCTGGGGTGCCAAGGTTCACCATCACTGGCCCTAGGGTCTCTGCTAAAAAAAAAAAAACATATGTAATGTTTGGGGGTTCTGAGTAATTTTTCTAGCAAAAAATGTTTTTTACATGTAGGAGAGGAGTGCCAGAATAGGCCCGGTATGGAAGTGGTTAAGCTATGAATGAACACAATGAGTGATCAGTACAGATCACTCACTTCATTCAAGAATGAAAGGGTTGGTAAATTTTGACATATTTAACCACCCTTCCCCCCACTCTCCATCCTGAAAAAAAACGGCCCTGTGTGCTTCCGGCGGCTAACAGCCAGCAGGAGGGAGAGGAGGAGAAGCCTGCAGCACTGCAGAGGAAAGGGGCACACAAGGGGGATCCGAGTTGGGGCAAGAGGGGGCAGGGTTAAATTTAGACATGTGCAATTAGTTTCTTTCCAAATTCGTTTTTTAACGAATTTTGACTAATTCGTAAATTTCAAAATTAATGAAAACCCATTTAACGCATTTTTCTGAATATTCGTAAATTCGGAAATCTGAAAGAAAAATTAACTAATAATTTAACTATTACTAACTATTAAATTATAGGTATTGGAATTTCCTTTCAAATTTGTCTGTTAGTGAATGTAACGAATACGAATTTATCTGAAGTTACAAATTATCCGAAATAACGAAAGCCGCATCCAAACGAATGGAACGTAATAAAAATTTTTTATTATTATTATTAATTTGTTCCGTTCCATTTGTTTAGATGTGGCTTTCGTTATTTCGGGTAATGGGTAGCTTTCGGATAAATTTGTTACGTTCACTAACAGCCAAATTTGAAAGGAAATTCCAATACCTATAATTTAATAGTTGGTTACTATTTCCGATTTTCTAATTTTCGGGTTTTCAAAATTCCAAATTTTCCAATTTCTGAAATTTTCTGAATTTCGAATTCCCAAATTTTCCAATTTCTGAAATTTTCCGAATTTTCCAATTTCCGAAATTTTCCGAATTTTCCAATTTCCGAAATTTTCTGAATTTTGAATTCCCGAATTTTCCAATTTCCGAAATTTTCTGAATTTCGAATTTCTGAAATTTTCCAAAATTTCGGAATTAACGAATTTGTCAAAATTTGTTAAACAAATTCGGAACTAAACGAATTGCACATGTCTACACTTTATTATATCTGAGGAAGTAGAGAGTGCAGCATGGGTAGGAAGAACGGATCTGATCCGACCTTTTACTTAAAAGTCATAAAAGTTTGAAATGTTAGTCCTGTCAATTCCAACCTACAGAAGCGCCTCTCCCATTGTATGACAGGTACTCTTTATTTTCCCAATTCTGATTCATGATGGAAATCCACATTTTTTTGTTCATTGTTCTTTTTGCTTTCAGCTTAATCTGGCCAAACCGATCGAGGACCAAGGCCCGCTGGACGTCATCATCCACAAGCTGACGGACGTCATCCTGGAGGCCGACCAGAATGACAGCGAGGCCGTACAGCTGGTGCAGAGGTTCCAGGTGAGCCAACCGCCCGAAAAAAAGCAGAATTTACAAGTTTCCGTGTGCGTCCCCCAAAACTGGACCGCGTGACTCCGCCCGCTACGGACAGAGCTCGTTGGGAGCGCTATAAAATTTTTTTTTTTTTTTTTTTTGTCAATCGCTTTTAGGTGTGCGTTTTTTGTACCCAAGCCTGGTGTGTTGCAGGTGTTGACTGAGACGTCCGACTCTGCCGCAGAGGAGCTTACACTCTAATGTCCCCACTGCAGACTTGGGCAGGCCATAGATTATATCATTTTCTTTCTTTCAGCCACCAGTGAAAGGTAAGAAAATTTGCTCAATTCCCCCATCAACACAGTCAAGAGTTGATGAGGGGAATCCCTCCCGCAGAAACTGTGTACTGCCAGCAGGGGGAGCCTTCCCTGCCAGCAAAACACAATGATCACTGCTGGCAGCTATAGGATTGTAAGCTCTTCTGAGCAGGGCCCTCTTAATCCTCTTGTATTTTATTGTATTATAACTGTATTGTCTCCCTTTTATATTGTAAAGCGCTGCGTAAACTGTTGGCGCTTTTATATTGTAAAGCGCTGCGTAAACTGTTGGCGCTATATAAATCCTGTATAATAATAACTAATAATAATAGGCGCTGGCAGTAATTGCCATTGTAATATCCAACAGGCTGGTTGTACTGAAGTTGATTGATGGATAGACTGCAGTACAACCAGCCAGCCCATTAATGTATCGAATCTTAGTCAGTAGACACGTGCAATTCGTTTTAGTTCCAAATTCGTTTTTTAACGAATTTCGAGAAATTAGTTCATTTGGAAATATCCAAATTTTCGGAATTTTGGAAAATTCGAATTTTGGAAAATTCGGAATTTTGGAAAATTCGGAATTTTGGAAAATTCGGAATTTTGGAAAATTCGGAATTTTGGAGAATTCGAAATTTTGGAGAATTCGAAATTTTGGAGAATTCGAAATTTTGGAAAATTCGAAATTTTGGAAAATTCGGAAAATCCGACATAATAACTAATAACTATTATTAACTATTAAATTACGAAAACCCTTTTAACAAATTTTTCCGAAATATTCGTGAATCAGAAAATTAGAAAATGCTTAAACTCGTAACTTTGTAAGTTCGGAAATTCGAAAATCAGAAAAACACGAAAATTAAAAAATCTGAAATAATAAACTAATAATAACGTAAATATTACTTTATTTACTAAATTATAGGTAATTTCCTTTCAAATTTGGCTATCAGTGAATGTAACAAATTAATAATAAATAATAAGAATAATAAAATTTTTTTATTAATTTGTTCCGTTCCATTTGTTTAGATGCGGCATTTGTTATTTCGGATAATTTGTAACTTCGGATAAATTCGTATTCGTTACATTAACTAACCGCCACATTTGAAAGGATATTCCAATACCTATAATTTTAATAGTGTTTGTTGATTATTTCGAATTTATTTTATTTTCGTTCTTTTGAATTTTCGAAAGATTAGAAAATCCGAAAATTCTATTTTTCAAATTTATGAATTCCGGATTTTCGGGAAAGTAATAAAAACGAATGAATTTTTCGGCAGTGCACATGTCTATTAGTCGGCCCCTGGAAAATCAACTGAGATTCGATCCATCTCTGACCAGCTTTACAAGGTAGAACCTGATTTGGGTGGCGGCCAATTGACCTTCCACTTACATTTTTGAGTTGTGAAGGAAAGATAAACACAGAGGAACCCTTGGTGCCCAACCTGTTGGCCTTAGGGCCACACGCGGTCCTCGGGCCCCCAGAGCGAGCAGCATAGAATGGAAGAAAATGTCAGAGGTGATGTTCAATCCAAAATCTGTATAGGGAATGGGGCGCATTGATTTGTATTGGGGGTAATGGCGGTAATCCCTACTAGTCTTATATAACAAGTCCCCAATCGCTGAGGCTGCATTCACATCTGTGCGTCTCCTAAACGCCCTACAAAACGCCCAAAAATGTGCATTTGCTGCACATTTCAGAAACCTGCTGCCATCGCAGGCTGCACTTGCGGTGCTATTAACTGTGAATCCTCGCAGACGCGCGTTTTACCGTGCGACAAAACCTGCTGTAAATGCGCCAAAGCATTCACTGAAGAAGCACCCGGCGCTCCGTGAACAAAAAGGTTCTGGAGCTACTTTGAAGCGTTTTGTTGCATGTAACCTGCACTAGCATGAAAAACGCACAAAAAAAAAAAGCATGTTCCCGCTATGCTCAGGTGTGAATGGAGCCTGAATGTCTGTGCAGCATAGCCTCAGTCTCCAATTCAACCTGCAGCATTTCTTATGTTTCTAGCATTACATGTACTGAACAGTGGTGGCCTGTCCATTAGGGGAGCACGGGCGCCACCCCCCTCTCCATGTGTCCGGCCCCTCCCCCTCTCCATGTGTCCGGCCCCTCCCCCTCTCCATGTGTCCGGCCCCTCCCCCTCTCCATGTGTCCGGCCCCTCCCCCTCTCCATGTGTCCGGCCCCTCCCCCTCTCCATGTGTCCGGCCCCTCCCCCTCTCCATGTGTCCGGCCCCTCCCCCTCTCCATGTGTCCGGCCCCTCCCCCTCTCCATGTGTCCGGCCCCTCCCCCTCTCCATGTGTCCGGCCCCTCCCCCTCTCCATGTGTCCGGCCCCTCCCCCTCTCCATGTGTCCGGCCCCTCCCCCTCTCCATGTGTCCGGCCCCTCCCCCTCTCCATCTGTCCGGCCCCTCCCCCTCTCCATCTGTCCGGCCCCTCCCCCTCTCCATGTGTCCGGCCCCTCCCCCTCTCCATGTGTCCGGCCCCTCCCCCTCTCCATGTGTCCGGCCCCTCCCCCTCTCCATGTGTCCGGCCCCTCCCCCTCTCCATGTGTCCGGCCCCTCCCCCTCTCCATGTGTCCGGCCCCTCCCCCTCTCCATGTGTCCGGCCCCTCCCCCTCTCCATGTGTCCGGCCCCTCTCCATGTGTCCGGCCCCTCTCCATGTGTCCGGCCCCTCTCCATGTGTCCGGCCCCTCCCCCTCTCCATGTGTCCCGGCCCCTCCCCCTCTCCATGTGTCCCGGCCCCTCCCCCTCTCCATGTGTCAACCCAAGAGTGCTGCTGCCGAATGCAACGAAGGGCTCGTTCACAAACGTAACAAGTACTACTGCTCCTCTAAAAAGTGATCTGAGTGTGTTTGACTGGTGATGAGGAGGAGATATGTTGCCTCCTCACCACTTGACTTAAACCCATGATTGACACGCAATGCACGCGATTGCGACGCGGTAGTACGGCAATTTACAGGTTTAAAACTGGCGTGAGGAAGTGACACCGTGCCCTGTGATCTTTTAATTTCTCTCATGTTGTTCAGGTAGATCTCCACCTCTTTAAGTTTGCCTACCCCTTGGCTTTAGATGTTTTTTAATACGGCTAAACAGGTTCCCATGAATGCTGGCAACCGGCTTCCTCAGCCAGGCACCAGGAGGGGAACAGCGGCATCGGAGCGCGGTCCTACGCCGGCGTCCCATGTGGGTCAGGCCTGGCGGAGGTGACCTGATGAGCTAAATTAAGTCTTTAAATCTTTTTTATTTGTTGTCCTTGGCTGGATGCTTGCCCCCCCCTCCCCCCCCCCCCACGTGTTCCCGTGCCCTGGATTTCTAAACTCTTGCTTGAAGTTGGCTTTCTACAAGAGAATTCGGTGATGGCTAAAGATAGCCTCCGACAGAGTTCCACTAATTGTAAAAGCCACGCGGGAGTTTGTAAAAACCAGGAGCCAAAGTTTTCATTTACAACTGACCTGCGGGAAATTTTATTTATTTTTTATTTATTTATTTTTCTCTGTTGCATTTCATGCATTGCCTAGAAAAGCCAAAACCATTCTTGTATCTTGTCCAGAGTTTTATTCTGAATCAATAAACATAAAATATAAATCACATGTCCAATAATAATAATATGCAGTGATGGAGACTTAAAAGTTTCAATACCATAAAAGGTCCAGAGACGTGTTATGTGTACATTTCTGCTATGGACCTCTTCTTTTTTTTTTTTTTTCTTTTTTTTTTTTTCTGCAGTAATTTGTTTATTACTTAACCACTTTGCACCCAAAACCTGTTCACCCTCCCTATGGACCACAGCAATTTTTACAATTTTACTATGGACCTGTTTATTCACCTAAACCTCCCAACTTTACTACTTTACTACCCAACTTCCACCCAACTTTACTACCCAACTTCCACCCAACTTTACTACACAGCTTCCACCCAACTTTACTACTTTACTACCCAACTTCTACCCAACTTTACTACTTTACTACACAGCTTCCACCAAACTTTACTACACAGCTTCCACCAAACTTTACTACACAGCTTCCACCCAACTTTACTACTTTACTACCCAACTTCTACCCAACTTTACTACTTTACTACACAGCTTCCACCAAACTTTACTACACAGCTTCCACCAAACTTTACTACACAGCTTCCACCCAACTTTACTACTTTACTACCCAACTTCTACCCAACTTTACTACTTTACTACACAGCTTCCACCCAACTTTACTACCCAACTTCCACCCAACTTTACTACCCAACTTCCACCCAACTTTACTACCCAACTTCCACCCAACTTTACTACCCAACTTTACTACCCAACTTTACTACCCAACTTTACTACCCAACTTTACTACCCAACTTTACTACCCAACTTTACTACCCAACTTTACTACCCAACTTTACTACCCAACTTTACTACCCAACTTTACTACCCAACTTTACTACCCAACTTTACTACCCAACTTTACTACCCAACTTTACTACCCAACTTTACTACCCAACTTACACCCAACTTTACTACCCAATTTACACCCAACTTCCACACTACTTTACTACCCAACTTCCACACTACTTTACTACCCAACTTCCACCCATCTTTACTACTTTACTACCCAACTTCCACCCAACTTTACTACTTTACTACCCAACTTTACTACTTTACTACCCAACTTCTACCCAACTTTACTACTTTACTACCCAACTTCTACCCAACTTCCACCCAACTTTACTACCCATCTTCCACCCAACTTCCACCCAACTTTACTACCCATCTTCCACTCAACTTTACTACTTGGTCTTAAACTAAAGTTTTTGGATATACATTTTTTTTCTTTTTTTTTTTCCTTACCATTTATGAAGCACAACATAGCGCACACAAAGGTGTACTAATGTCCCAGCCTAGCCGCAGCGAAGTATGTCATTTCCTTCTCTGCCTCGGCCCTTCCTTGCCCCCCCCCCCTTCGCTGCCTGCTGGGACACACACACAGGTCTCAGAATGGCGGGGCCATTTAGAAAGCGCTGCACGACTCGCGCATGCGCAGTAGGAAACCAGCTGCGAAGCCAGAAGGCTCCACTGCCGGTTTTCCTTAGGTGCAATGGCGGCGCCTGCACCCAAGCGGGATAGACGAATCGCCTTGGGGGGGGGGGGACCGGGGGGGGGGGCGTGACATCGCAGGCTCTCTGGACAGGTAAGTGTCCTTATTAAAAGTCAGAAGCTACAGTACATCAGCCTGTCCAACAAAAGCCAGCCAGCTTTTTGTCGAAGAAATACAGCCTCCGATCGGCACTGGTAAGCCAGTCTCCCCGTCAGAACACAATAGCTCAGTGGGGAGATCGATGTACTAACATTGGATAGTTAGTACAGCGGCTCCTCTCGCTGATGGTGTGTACCAGGCATGATTAGACAAGAAAATGCGACAAAACCTAACAAAACACACTTCTTTTTTTTTTTGTTATTTAAAAAATGAATTGTGTCACTGCACATAAAATGTGCGCATTTTATTCTGTGAATTTGTTCTTTTTAAAATGATTCTGGAACAAAGCATTGCAAAGTTATTTACAAACTAAATAAAGTTATTTTTGTTTTGTTTTGTTTTTTTCCACTTAACACTATTCTAAGACTCCGTTCACATCTAGGCATTGCTATTTTACAGGCGTTTTCCGGGCGTTTTTTCAGGCATTTTTGTACAGGCGTTTTGAAGTTCAAAAGGTCACCAATGTTAAAGAATTAAAACGCCCGTACTTCTTTTTCTTATCTTTTTTTTTTTCGTGACGGGCGTTTTTGCTTTGGGGGCGACGGAACGCTCAGATGTGAACAGGGGCCATTGAAATGAATGGGATTTGTCTTGTTGGGAGTTTTTAGAGCTGAGGCTTGAGGTAGAAAAACGCCTAGATGTGAACAGAGCTTAAATGTAAAATATATATAAATTAAATGTGTAAAAATAATAACAAAACAAAATTTTTTAAATATTAATAGTTAATGAAATAGAAACAAAAAAATTAGCAGGAAAATATAGTTGAAAAAAGGAGGAGAATAAGGAGTTAATTAGGGCTGGTTAAGGAGGGGTTAAACAGAAAAACTTTTTATTTTTTTACTTTTTAGGTTGCATTAACTGACATCATTTGCACATCTAAGTTCATCCCTTTGATCTGCAGATGAATGAACAGAATGATACAAAATAACAATGAAACACTGTATCTTTATACATTATTTCTGAGCAAGGATGGTTTATAAACACTGATTCAGACTTTTTTTGACAGCTGTGCACACTTTTCTGAGTATACAACAATGTGAATAATCAAAGCCGACAATTATTTTATACTGGGAGGGGGGATCTCAGAAGCAGGGCAGAGAGCCTGAACATGCTACACATAAGGTGTATACAATGCAGAAGCTTTTTTGGCATGTGTAGCACACCTAAAGTCTGCAACTAGTTAAAGTGTAAGTTCATCTTTCAAAGAGATTTTTAGAAAATACTCCTATGCAACTCTATATCTAATAAATCGTACATACCAGAGCTTCTCCTGTTCAGTCCTCCACTCTGTACATAGCGCACTCCCAAATCCTGCACTCTGTACACAGCGCACTTCCGAACCCTGCACACAGCACACCCCCGAACCCTGCACTCTGTACACAGCGCACCCCCAAACCCTGCAGTCTGTACACAGCGCACCCCCGAACCCTGCAGTCTGTACACAGCGCACCCCCGAACCCTGCAGTCTGTACACAGCGCACCCCCGAACCCTGCAGTCTGTACACAGCGCACCCCCGAACCCTGCAGTCTGTACACAGCGCACCCCCGAACCCTGCAGTCTGTACACAGCGCACCCCCGAACCCTGCAGTCTGTACACAGCGCACCCCGAACCCTGCAGTCTGTACACAGCGCACCCCCGAACCCTGCAGTCTGTACACAGCGCACCCCCGAACCCTGCAGTCTGTACACAGCGCACCCCCGAACCCTGCACACAGCGCACCCCCGAACCCTGTACACGGCGCACCCCCCGAACCCTGTACACGGCGCACCCCCCGAACCCTGTACACGGCGCACCCCCCGAACCCTGTACACGGCGCACCCCCCGAACCCTGTACACGGCGCACCCCCCGAACCCTGTACACGGCGCACCCCCCGAACCCTGTACACGGCGCACCCCCCGAACCCTGTACACGGCGCACCCCCCGAACCCTGTACACGGCGCACCCCCCGAACCCTGTACACGGCGCACCCCCCGAACCCTGTACACGGCGCACCCCCCGAACCCTGTACACGGCGCACCCCCCGAACCCTGTACACGGCGCACCCCCCGAACCCTGTACACGGCGCACCCCCCGAACCCTGTACACGGCGCACCCCCCGAACCCTGTACACGGCGCACCCCCCGAACCCTGTACACGGCGCACCCCCCGAACCCTGCACTCTGTACACGGCGCACCCCCCGAACCCTGCACTCTGTACACGGCGCACCCCCCGAACCCTGCACTCTGTACACGGCGCAACCCCCGAACCCTGCACTCTGTACACGGCGCAACCCCCGAACCCTGCACTCTGTACACGGCGCAACCCCCGAACCCTGCACTCTGTACACGGCGCAACCCCCGAACCCTGCACTCTGTACACGGCGCAACCCCCGAACCCTGCACTCTGTACACGGCGCAACCCCCGAACCCTGCACTCTGTACACGGCGCAACCCCCGAACCCTGCACTCTGTACACGGCGCAACCCCCGAACCCTGCACTCTGTACACGGCGCAACCCCCGAACCCTGCACTCTGTACACGGCGCAACCCCCGAACCCTGCACTCTGTACACGGCGCAACCCCCGAACCCTGCACTCTGTACACGGCGCAACCCCCGAACCCTGCACTCTGTACACGGCGCAACCCCCGAACCCTGCACTCTGTACACGGCGCAACCCCCGAACCCTGCACTCTGTACACGGCGCAACCCCCGAACCCTGCACTCTGTACACGGCGCAACCCCCGAACCCTGCACTCTGTACACGGCGCAACCCCCGAACCCTGCACTCTGTACACGGCGCAACCCCCGAACCCTGCACTCTGTACACGGCGCAACCCCCGAACCCTGCACTCTGTACACGGCGCAACCCCCGAACCCTGCACTCTGTACACGGCGCAACCCCCGAACCCTGCACTCTGTACACGGCGCAACCCCCGAACCCTGCACTCTGTACACGGCGCAACCCCCGAACCCTGCACTCTGTACACGGCGCAACCCCCGAACCCTGCACTCTGTACACGGCGCAACCCCCGAACCCTGCACTCTGTACACGGCGCAACCCCCGAACCCTGCACTCTGTACACGGCGCAACCCCCCAACCCTGCACTCTGTACACGGCGCAACCCCCCAACCCTGCACTCTGTACACGGCGCAACCCCCCAACCCTGCACTCTGTACACGGCGCAACCCCCGAACCCTGCACTCTGTACACGGCGCAACCCCCGAACCCTGCACTCTGTACACGGCGCAACCCCCGAACCCTGCACTCTGTACACGGCGCAACCCCCGAACCCTGCACTCTGTACACGGCGCAACCCCCGAACCCTGCACTCTGTACACGGCGCAACCCCCGAACCCTGCACTCTGTACACGGCGCAACCCCCGAACCCTGCACTCTGTACACGGCGCAACCCCCGAACCCTGCACTCTGTACACGGCGCAACCCCCGAACCCTGCACTCTGTACACGGCGCAACCCCCGAACCCTGCACTCTGTACACGGCGCAACCCCCGAACCCTGCACTCTGTACACGGCGCAACCCCCGAACTCTGTACACGGCGCAACCCCCGAACTCTGTACACGGCGCAACCCCCGAACCCTGCACTCTGTACACGGCGCAACCCCCGAACCCTGCACTCTGTACATAGCGTACCCCAGATACAACCGCCCCACAATGAAATTGAGTTTAGCACCCCTAATCTACAAATTCATGCTCATCTGATTGATCTGCTGATGAATAAAACAGAGTAGATACAAAAGTAGCACTGTTACTTTTGTATCTCTCCAAAGTTAAAATGTAAGCTCACCTTTAGGAAGATTTTCCTAAAATCCCCCTATGCGCATTTATATCCTTGGAATAGTACATACCAGTGTTTCCCCTGCTGTAAACGCTGTGTGCAGGAGCTGCAGAGTGAAAAGGGAAATATAAGTCTGACATCAATAAATATTGAACAGAGATCTGATATTCGTATACTATCCCGACATGTTTCGCCTTATGGCTTCATCAGGGTATATATGAATCAACCAATGACTATGAAAAAAACACCTTGGACACTGGACAAACAGGCAAGTGTGGTTCACAGGTTTCCCTCTGTCTCAGGCCAGAGAGGGAGGGTGACCTGTGAACCACACTTGCCTGTTTGTCCAGTGTGATTTATTCCATCTTCATGGGATACATGTGGTTTTGTGTATATATAGGTGCCCTCCACTACTTCCTCTGAATACATTTTCTTTCAACCTTGTCATTGTGTGTCCTCTGTGGCTGCGTCAGTGCCTCCTGCTCTTGGTGGTCCTTCCTTCGGTGGTGACCCTTATGGGGGCTTTGAGGTGTTTTTCGTAGTCATTGGTTGATTCCTATATCCCTGATGAAGCCATAAGGCGAAACATGTCGGGATAGTATACGAATATCAGATCTCTGTTCAACCGGAATTCTTCTCACGTGACCACCATAATGGAAATGTTAAACAACACTTGCGGAACTGTTGTGCTTGGTTTTTAATCATGTTTGTATTAAATGTATAATTTTGTATATACGGTTTCCATTATTATTTGTAAGCACTGTGGTAATCCCCTTCCAACCTTCCCCCCTGTTTTGAACATTTGTACCTCATACTCAGTCACATGGGGGGGGGCATGGATCTGGTGGTCCACTTGTTAAAGGGGGCTTCCAGATTCTGACCACCACCGGCCAGGGTTGTGGGGAAGAGGCCCTTGTACCCATCAACATGGGGACAAGGTGCTTTGGGGTGGGGGGGGGGGCATTTTGGTGAATGAGTAGGGATACAATGTACCCCATACTCATTCACATAGGGGGGCCCTTGATCTGGTGGTCCACTTGTTAAAGGGGGCTTCCAGATTCTGACAACCACCAGCCAGGGTTGTGGGGAGGGGGCCCTTGTCCCCATCAACACAAGGTGCTTTAGGGAGATGGGGCCCCAAGCATCCCTCCCATGTTGAGGGCATGTGGCCTAATATGGTACAGGAGGGGGGTGGGGATGGGGAGGGGTGATTGCCCCCTCCCTTTCCTGGCCTGCCAGGCTGCATGGATAAGGGTCTGGTATGGATTCAAGAGGGGACCCCACACCGTTTTTTTTTTTTTTTTTCTTCTTTTGGCATGGAGTTCTACTTAAAATCCGTACTAGACCCAAAGGGGCCTGGTATGGATGGTGGAAGGGGGACCCCGCACCGATTTTTTTTTTTTTTTTTTTTTTCCACAATTTTTTATTGCCGGCAATGTGGTTTTTTTTTTTTTTTTTTTTTTTTGTACGTTTAGCTCCGGGGAACCAGTCATTCGTTGTTAAGGATGCGGCGGCTGGTTTCCTGGCCCGCTCCTTAACAACCAGTTAATGTTAATGACGTTGGTGGCTGCCGGCTCCAAAAATTTGCATCTAAATCGCAGCTGGACCGCTGCTTTGGAAATTTGCAGTGAAAACTGAGGGGAAATTCGCACCAGACATGTGTGCGAGCCTAAGTGCTTTGGAATGCAGAAAACGTCTTTCTCCAATGATGTAATGTATATAAAACATCCCCAAATAGTTCATGTTTAGACCTAAACACAGTCTGCTCCGTGTATGAATAACTCTTGTGGGTGTGATGGGAGTACAGAGGTCGTACCTGCAACGTCCTCGTCCCCGGGGATCCGCCCACTCCCCTGTCCCCTGACCCCTGACCTCTGCTCTGCCAGTTAACCACTTCCCCTCTGGAACAAGTTTTTTTTTTTTTTCTTTTTAATTGCACACATGTTAAAATCTGCATTTTTGGCAACAAAATTACTTAACCCCCCCCACCAAAAAAAAATTATACATTTCCTGAAAGCAGAGTAAAAATATATAGCAGTTGCAATTGTGTACCTCGCACGAGAATTGCACAACTGTTGGTCAAATCTTTATTTTTAGGGGAGGAAAAAAAATACACTAAAATGACTTTTTAAAAAATAATTTTATTTTTTGTTTTTTGCATTTTTGCAAAAGAAGAATAAACAGTTAAAAAAGGGAACATTGCACAGAAGACTTTCCAAAGTATTGCCCACAGTGAACATTGAAATGGTTTTCCTGCATTGAAAAAACAATTTGGGGCCCATTCACACTAATGCCGTGTACACACGATCGGAAATTCGGCCAGCAAAAGACCGATGAGAGCTTTTGGTCGGAAAATGTGACCGTGTCTATGCTCCATCGGACTTTGGCTGGGCGAATTCCAGCCAGCAAAAGATTAAGAGCAGGTTCTCAAAGTTCCGATCAGAAATTCCGACCGTCGGTAGCAATTCCGACGCGCAAAATTCCTACGCATGCTCGGAAACGATTGGACGCATGCTCGGAAGCATTAAACTTAATTTTCTCGGCTCGTCGTAGTGTTTTACGTCACCGCGTTTTTTTAACGGTCGAAATTTCAGCGAACTTTTGTGTGACCGTGTGTATGCAAGGCAAGATTGAGCGGAATCCCGTCTGAAAAACCATCCAAGATTTTTCGAACGGAAAATCCGCTCGTGTTTACGGGGCATAAGACCTGCATGCAATGCGCACAGGATTTCTATGCGATTCACATGCGGTTCTGTGCAGTGCGATTTCAGCCCATTCATTTTGAATGGGCTGAAGTCGCACTACACCATCAGTAGTGCATGCAATAGTGCCCCATCATTGGTGTCAGTGGGAGGAATAGTGCCCCATCATTGGTGTCAGTGGGAGGAATAGTGCCCCATCATTGGTGTCAGTGGGAGGAATAGTACCCCATCATTGGTGTCAGTGGGAGGAATAGTGCCCCATCATTGGTGTCAGTGGGAGGAATAGTGCCCCATCATTGGTGTCAGTGGGAGGAATAGTGCCCCATCATTGGTGTCAGTAGGAGGAATAGTGCCCCGTCATTGGTGTCAGTGGGAGGAATAGTGCCCCGTCATTGGTGTCAGTGGGAGGAATAGTGTCCCATCATTGGTGTCAGTGGGAGGAATAGTACCCCATCATTGGTGTCAGTGGGAGGAATAGTGCCCTATCATTGGTGTCAGTGGGAGGAATAGTGCCCCATTATTGGTGTCAGTGGGAGGAATAGTGCCCCATCATTGGTGTCAGTGGGAGGAATAGTACCCCATCATTGGTGTCAGTGGGAGGAATAGTGCCCCATTATTGGTGTCAGTGGGAGGAATAGTGCCCCATCATTGGTGTCAGTGGGAGGAATAGTACCCCATCATTGGTGTCAGTGGGAGGAATAGTGCCCTATCATTGGTGTCAGTGGGAGGAATAGTGTCCCATCATTGGTGTCAGTGGGAGGAATAGTGCCCCATCATTGGTGTCAGTGGGAGGAATAGTGCCCCATTATTGGTGTCAGTGGAAGGAATTGTCCCCCATTATTGGTATCAGTGGATGAAATGGTGCCCCAAGGGCTGGATAAAAGCAAACAAAGGGCCGCATCTGGCCCCCGGGCCGCAGTTTGGAGACGGTTGCACCAGGCCACGGATAATCTTCCCATTCCTGGATCCGTTGTCCGCTCCTCCAGATCTGTGCAGACATCGGGGGGGGGGGGGGGGGGGGACGAGACAATTATAGATCTGGAGGGGGGCGGTTTGTGCAAACGAAGCCACGGTTGCCATGGCTGCAAAGAGCAGAAATGTAACATTGGTGATGATTATAAAACGATGATCGTGTTTTGGCGGTAAAAAGGGGGGCCCGGTCAGTGTTAGGTGGGTGGTCGTAATGTTATGGCTGATCAGTGTTTATATTTTAAGTCAAAATCTTTTCATCCCGCTAAGTGCAGCAGAAGGCAGGTTTTTTATTTTGTAACATTTCATCAAACTTTATTGAGAGGGTTGTGTCAGTGCGGTGTCTCAGACAGGTATGAATGGAGCTTCTCTGGGGTCGTACTGGGGTCGTACTGGGGTCGTACTGGGGTCACACTGGGGTCGTACTGGGGTCACACTGGGGTCTATCTGGGGTCACACTGGGGTCTATCTGGGGTCGAAATGGTGATAGGAACGGGAAACGAAAACCAGGACTGTCCCCGGGGCCCTGGGGGGGGGCGACTCGTAACCCTGAAGGAGAACCAAGCTTCCATTCTTCCCCCTCCTTCCAACCTAAAATCTGCGTCTTATTGCGCCCCGCCTTTTTATTGCGCTTTTCTTTTGGGAGAACGCTCCGACACACAAGTACATTAAGCCCTGGTTCACATTTGCCACGACTTCTAAAGCAACACAGAAAGTCGCATGAGAAGTCATTTCAATGGGCACCGTCTAAGTACTGGTTCACACCGGTGCCATCTCTGCTGCAACTTGAGTCGCTCAGAACCTTATGAGAAGGGAAATCATAATATTTTCAGTGGTGCCCATTCACATAATGGCGTGTCTGTGCAGTTTGGGAAAAGGTTCCCGTGCTACTTTGGTGCGATTTCTGCTGCGACTTGGCTCCACAGAATATGCTAAGCGCATCCAAAGTTGCACTGACAATCACATCCAAAGCGCATTACTTTTTTTTATAAAATAAACCTGTTATACTTACCTGCTCTTGGTAATGGTTTTGCACAGAGCGGGCCCCGATCCTCCTCTTCTGGGGTCCCCCGCCGCACTCCAGGCTCCTCCTCTTCATCGGGTGCCCCCACGGAAAGCCTTTACCCTAGGGGGCACCCGTGCAGGGCGCACCCCCGAGCCCCGCTGCTGCGTCCATTGACGCAGACAGCGGGACTCAGCTCCGCCCCCCCCCTCCTTACAGTATTTGATTGACAGCCAAAGGCTCCTACTGCTATCCATCGGTCCAATGAGGAGAGAGACAGTGGCTGGAGCCGCTGCGCTCGTGCACACCGCTGGATCGAATCGGGCTCGGGTAAGAAAAAAGGGGGGGGGGGGGGGAGAGCTGTAGCACAGAAGGTTTTTCACCTTAACGCATTCTTGAGGCTTTAGAACCACTTTAATTGCTGGGGCTCAAGTCGCAGCAACAACCGACATTCCTGCCTTACTTTTCTGCATCTTCCTTGTCACGTAGAGAGCACTGTTAAAAATCGCAAAAAAAAAAAAAAAACACAAGGCGGTTGTCTTGGTCTTATCTTTACCCCTTCAGAGTGTTATGATCAGCCAAAGTTGCAAAGTCGCATGAAAGTCACTTTGAAGTCTGGAAAAGTCGCGTGAAAGTGTAAAGGAAATTTGTAAGTTCTGTATATAATTGTATGTATTGCGCACTGCCCTCACTGTGCTCACGGCACCAATAATGTTTTCATTACACGTTTGCATTCTTTCGAGTCCTGATTAGAATGAGCCTGCCTATGTTACGCCCCTTGTTACCATAAACGCATTGTAATTTTACAATATATATAATATTACAATTGTAATATTAATGTGATACCTTCGTAATCATGTGTATAAAAACCTTCGATTGCGTCATAATAAAGCAGAACAGTTATTTGGAAAGATGTGGAGTGTATCTTTTGTGTCTGTTCCCTACTGCAGTAGTTCCTATTAATTTGGAACCACTAATCAATATGAGGATAGGAGTGGCCTACCTATAAATTCCCATGTCAAAAGTCACTTTGAAGTTGCATCAAGTACCATGCATGTCGCAATGGCTCCTGCTGCTGTCAATCAAATGCTGTGTGGAGGGGGCGGGGGCGAATCCCGCTGTCTGTGTCAATGGACGCAGCAGCGGGGCTCCGGAGTGTGCCCGCACGGGTGCTCTGGAAGTCGCATGACTCTGGGGTTGCAGCAGTGGGGAAACCGAGCTTAAGTGGCAAAAGACCAGCACTGCAACACGACACAACGCACATCATGAGTGAAAAAAAAAAATGGCACATGTCCCGGTATTTGCCTTTTGCCATGCATTGGCAGCCCATTCATTTTGACCTACGGCAGTGCATGTAAACGCACAGGCAGTAGTGCATCAGGACAGGTAATGCAGGAGGGAAGACCGCAGGCTGGGGGAAATGCTACAATGGGGTGAAACAAAAATATATATATTTTTTTTCCTTAATTTGTGTTTATTTTCTCTTACAGGAATATATTGATGCGCACCCAGAAACCATCATTTTGGACCCGTTACCCGCTATCCGCACCCTGCTGGACCGCTCCAAGTCCTACGAGCTCATCCGCCGGATTGAGTCCTACATGCAAGGTAAGATACGGCTATGGTGTCTCTTCTCCCCCCCCCCCCCCCGATATAATGTAACAAATAACTGTTCATTCCGCCGATTCCACTGTGTAAGGATCACTTCCTGTTAGGGTGACAACTCTGCATTAAAGCTTTAGAGCGTTGTCACCCTTTTGCTAAGAGCTTTCACTGCTGAACTACAGACCTGCGTCCCAAAGTTGTGATGGTGCAGATTCTCTCCCCCCCCCCCAGCGCTGGTTGGTTGTTCCCACCAGGTGACCTCACTCAATATTCCTGCCTTTCCTCCTGATATTAAGCACTGTCTACAGCAGGGGGCGGGACGGCAAGAGCCACAAGGACTGCTGGGATTTGTAGTCCTCCCATGGGAAGAACCAGTGTATATCTCCATGCCCCGGGAGATTAGAACGGGCATTATAGCGGTCATGTGACAGCTGCTAAAAGCAATTTTAAAAGTATTTTGATTGGAGAACACTTTGCATTCATTGAAAAAATGAAAAGTGTTCTCTGATTGGTGCCCATGCTGACCGGGCGACTTCCTGTATTCATAATGCAGCAAGGCAGGCGCTCGGCACGGGACCCGGAGTAGCGGTGACTACTACAGTCGTTTTACTTTCCAGAGCGATCCCACAGGTAGGGTATAAAAAGAACTATGCAGCCTTTGCCAGACGTGTTTCGGCCCCTGTGGACTATAGTCATGACTGAAACGCGTCAGTACTCTGTACTTGGAATTGTGTGCTTTTTGAAGGATCTCGAATAAACACGATTTGAAGAGCATAGCACACAGTGTTTCCAACCACTTCGTTTGAATGCTGTAGCATTTGCCAGATACAATTCGGCCCAGGTGGGCTTTACTCATGATTGTTGACGCGTTTCAGTCATGACTAAAGCCCACTTGGGCTGAAACGTGTCAACACTCTCTGTATTTGGACTCGTGTGCTCCTGATGGATCTCTAATAAACAAGATTGGAAGAACATAGCACACAGCGTTGCCAACCACTTCATTTAAATAATGTAGCCTTTTCCAGACAGATTTCAGCCCCAGAGTGGGCTTTAGTCATGACTGAAACGCGTCAACGCTCTGTATGTGTTTTCCAGATGGATCTCTAATAAACAACTGTTTTGTTTTCACTGCAGCTGTCAGCAATGGTACAAAGCATTGAAAAGTTATTTACAAAGGAAATAAATAGATTTTTTTATTTTGTGCTTTTTCTATGTGTAAATATAGAAATATATATAGATATGTGTAAAAATATTCACTAACAAAGCAAACAAAAAAAGTTTTAATTGTTAATCATTTATAAAATAGAAACCGAATAGAATAAAAGCAGGAAAATAATTAAATGGAGGAGAATAAGGAGTTAATTAAGGCTGATTAGAGTAAATTAAGGGTTATTAAGGGGTTAAACAGAGGAACATTAGTTCATCCCTTTGATCTGCAGATGAAGAAACAGAAAGATACAAAAAGAAACAATGTTTCTTTTTATTTTAGTGTTTCAGCGGCTGAGCAATGTTGTTAATAAACATTGCTGGCTGCTTTTTTTTTTTTTTTTTTTTGACAGCTCCAATTACCGGACTTCTTTAACACTTCAGCTGTCAACAGGGGAGACCCGCTGACAGCTTAAAGAACCGAGCCTGAAAGTATAAGTTTCAGGTATCGGCGCATTTGCATGAGTACCGATACTTGTGCAAATACTCGTTATCTGCACCGATACTAGTATCGGCGCAACCCTAGTTGGCATCACCGTGTGCTATGCTCTTCAAATCGTGTTTTTATTCAAGATCCATCAGAACACAAGTCCTAATAGAGAGGGTTGACGCGTTTCAGTCGTGACTAAAGCCCACTGGGCTGAATTGCGTATAACAAAGGCTACATTATCCAAATGAAGTGGTTTTGGCAACACTGTGTGCTATGCTCTTCAAATCGTGTTTATTCGAGATCCATCAAAAGCACAGTCTAAATACGGGGTTGACGCGTTTCAGTCATGACTAAGGCGAAACCCGTCTGGCAAAAGCTACATAGTTATTGTTATGCCCTACCTGTGGGATCGCTCTGGAAGGTAGAAACGACTGTTGTAATCACCGCTACTCCGTGTCCCATGCTAAGCGGCTGCCTTGCCCTCGCCTGGTCAGCATGGGCACCAATCAGAGAACACTTTCCATTTGCCGAAACGCGTCAACACTCTCTGTATTGTTCTCCTAATGGATCTCTAATAAACACGATATGAAGAGCATAGCAGACGGGCGTTGCTGACCTCTTTGTTTGGATCCTTACACTGACAGTGGTGCGCAGGGCCGGGACAAGGCGGGTGAAATGGGATTACTGTAAGGATGGGGGGGCGCCTTCCAACAGGAGGAGTGGCAGTGATTTTGACAAGTGAGTGACTGCCGGAGGATCCCCCTAAGCTTGCACATCATGAATGGGGGTGCGGTTTGGCATCTTTGTCCTGGGTGAAAATTCTCCTTATCACAAATCCCCTCCCCCTCTGTCTTATCACCTCGTCTAGCACAAATCCCCCAAATCTTTGCCCTGGGTTTTGGCACTGGTGGTCTGAGCACACGTGGGGGGTCTCTCTTTCCCCCGCTCTGTGCCTCCAGTGGGTCGTAGAATCGCACCGCTAGCTGAAGGCTGCACCAATGTCTGTATAAGGCCCGAGGCCGTCCGTTCTGTTTATTTTTCTATCTGTGAAGAATGATGATTCCTGTACCGTGGAAAAGAGATTTCCCTGCGTCTCTGGCATGGGGGGGTTGTCGATCGCCCATGTGTCATCCTGGATAATGGTGTCCTACATGGGATCCGGTGAAGGGCGGCATTGTGTGCGGACGTGGAGTCAGCGCCCAGAAACCTGTCCCCCCCCCCCCTCCCCCCGTCTCTCCCATGGGTCTTTGTTCCTTTTTGTGGCCGCCGACAGAAAGGCCAGTGTATTGTACGGGTATAAAGGGCGGCTTTGTGGAGGACGAGCGAAGCTCCGGGAGAGCGGGATACTCCGGGAGAGCGGGATGCTCTGGGAGAGCGGGATGCTCTGGGAGAGCGGGATGCTCCGGGAGAGCGGGATGCTCCGGGAGAGCGGGATGCTCCGGGAGAGCGGGATGCTCCGGGAGAGCGGTATACTCCGAGAGAGCGGTATACTCCGAGAGAGCGGGATGCTCCGAGAGAGCGGGATGCTCCGGGAGAGCGGGATGCTCCGGGAGAGCGGGATGCTCCGGGAGAGCGGGATGCTCCGGGAGAGCGGGATGCTCCGGGAGAGCGGGATACTCCGAGAGCGGGATACTCCGAGAGCGGGATACTCCGAGAGCGGGATGCTCCGGGAGAGCGGGATGCTCCGGGAGAGCGGGATGCTCCGGGAGAGCGGGATGCTCCGGGAGAGCGGGATGCGCGGGATGCTCCGGGAGATCGGGATGCTCTGGGAGAGCGGGATACTCTGGGAGAGCGGGATGCTCCGGGAGAGCGGGATGCGCGGGATGCTCCGGGAGAGCGGGATGCTCCGGGAGAGCGGGATGCGCGGGATGCGCGGGATGCTCCGGGAGAGCGGGATGCTCCGGGAGAGCGGGATGCGCGGGATGCTCCGGGAGAGCGGGGAGAGCGGGATGCTCCGGGAGAGCGGGGAGAGCGGGATGCTCCGGGAGAGCGGGGAGAGCGGGATGCTCCGGGAGAGCGGGGAGAGCGGGATGCTCCGGGAGAGCGGTATACTCCGAGAGAGCGGTATACTCCGAGAGAGCGGGATGCTCCGGGAGAGCGGGATGCTCCAGGAGAGCGGGATGCTCCGGGAGAGCGGGATGCTCCGGGAGAGCGGTATACTCCGAGAGCGGGATGCTCCGGGAGAGCGGGATGCTCCGGGAGAGCGGGATGCTCCGGGAGAGCGGGATGCTCTGGGAGAGCGGGATGCTCCGGGAGAGCGGGATGCGCGGGATGCTCCGGGAGATCGGGATACTCTGGGAGAGCGGGATGCTCCGGGAGAGCGGGATGCGCGGGATGCTCCGGGAGAGCGGGATGCGCGGGATGCTCCGGGAGAGCGGGATGCTCCGGGAGAGCGGGATGCGCGGGATGCTCCGGAGAGCGGGGAGAGCGGGATGCTCCGGGAGAGCGGGGAGAGCGGGATGCTCCGGGAGAGCGGGATGCACGGGATGCTCCCGGGAGAGCGGGATACTCTGGGAGAGCGGGATACTCTGGGAGAGCGGGATGCTCCGGGAGAGCGGGATGCTCCGGGAGAGCGGGATGCTCCGGGAGAGCGGGATACTCTGGGAGAGCGGGATGCTCCGGGAGAGCGGGATGCTCTGGGAGAGCGGGATGCGCGGGATGCTCCGGGAGAGCGGGATGCTCCGGGAGAGCGGGGAGAGCGGGATGCTCCGGGAGAGCGGGATGCGCGGGATGCTCCGGGAGAGCGGGATGCTCCGGGAGAGCGGGGAGAGCGGGATGCTCCGGGAGAGCGGGATGCTCTGGGAGAGCGGGATGCTCCGGGAGAGCGGGGAGAGCGGGGATGCTCCGGGAGAGCGGGATGCTCCCGGGAGAGCGGGGAGAGCGGGATGCTCCGGGAGAGCGGGGAGAGCGGGATGCTCCGGGAGAGCGGGATGCGCGGGATGCTCCGGGAGAGCGGGATGCTCTGGGAGAGCGGGATGCTCCGAGAGAGCGGGGAGAGCGGGATGCTCTGGGAGAGCGGATGCTCCGAGAGAGCGGGGAGAGCGGGATGCTCTGGGAGAGCGGGATGCTCTGGGAGAGCGGGATGCTCCGAGAGAGCGGGGAGAGCGGGATGCTCCGGGAGAGCGGGATGCTCCGGGAGAGCGGGATGCGCGGGATGCTCCGGGAGAGCGGGATGCTCCGGGAGAGCGGGATGCGCGGGATGCTCCGGGAGAGCGGGATGCTCCGGGAGAGCGGGATGCGCGGGATGCTCCGGGAGAGCGGGATGCTCCGAGAGAGCGGGGAGAGCGGGATGCTCCGGGAGAGCGGGAATGCGCGGGATGCTCTGGGAGAGCGGGATGCTCCGAGAGAGCGGGGAGAGCGGGATGCTCCGGGAGAGCGGGATGCTCCGGGAGAGCGGGATGCGCAGGATGCTCTGGGAGAGCGGGATGCGCGGGATGCTCTGGGAGAGCGGGATGCGCGGGATGCTCCGGGAGAGCGGGATGCGCGGGATGCTCCGGGAGAGCGGGATGCGCAGGATGCTCCGGGAGAGCGGGATGCTCCGGGAGAGCGGGATGCGCGGGATGCTCCGGGAGAGCGGGATGCGCGGGATGCTCCGGGAGAGCGGGATGCGCGGGATGCTCCGGGAGAGCGGGATGCTCGGGATGCTCTGGGAGAGCGGGATGCTCCGAGAGAGCGGGGAGAGCGGGATGCTCCGGGAGAGCGGGATGCGCAGGATGCTCCGGGAGAGCGGGATGCGCGGGATGCTCCGGGAGAGCGGGATGCGCAGGATGCTCCGGGAGAGCGGGATGCTCCGGGAGAGCGGGATGCGCGGGATGCTCCGGGAGAGCGGGATGCGCGGGATGCTCCGGGAGAGCGGGATGCGCAGGATGCTCCGGGAGAGCGGGATGCTCCGGGAGAGCGGGATGCGCGGGATGCTCCGGGAGAGCGGGATGCGCGGGATGCTCCGGGAGAGCGGGATGCGCAGGATGCTCCGGGAGAGCGGGATGCTCCGGGAGAGCGGGATGCGCGGGATGCTCCGGGAGAGCGGGATGCGCGGGAGAGCGGGATGCGCGGGATGCGCGGGATGCTCCGGGAGAGCGGGATGCTCCGGGAGAGCGGGATGCTCCGGGAGAGCGGGATGCGCGGGATGCTCCGGGAGAGCGGGATGCGCGGGATGCTCCGGGAGAGCGGGATGCGCGGGATGCTCCGGGAGAGCGGGATGCGCGGGATGCTCCGGGAGAGCGGGATGCGCAGGATGCTCCGGGAGAGCGGGATGCGCGGGATGCTCCGGGAGAGCGGGATGCGCGGGATGCTCCGGGAGAGCGGGATGCGCGGGATGCTCCGGGAGAGCGGGATGCGCGGGAGAGCGGGATGCGCGGGATGCTCCGGGAGAGCGGGATGCTCCGGGAGAGCGGGATGCGCGGGATGCTCCGGGAGAGCGGGATGCTCCGGGAGAGCGGGATGCGCGGGATGCTCCGGGAGAGCGGGATAGGTGAAATCTACACTGAGGTCACATTTAAAACTGAAGTTATAAAAAAAAAAGAATTGCTGGTGAACACAGATGTACGGGAAAATCACTTCAGTCCAAATCACCCTCCCCTCCCCCGATAACCTTCCCGCTTCAATATACGGGATCCCCAATCACTAAATACAAGGGCTTGTTCACATAGGGGGCGATAAAAGTAGGTGTTAGGCCACAGTTTTACCTGACCGCCCACTAAGGCTGCAACTAATGATTATTTTAATAATAATCGATCGATTATTTTTTCAATTAATCGGATAAAATCATTAAAAAAAAACGTAATATGCCAGTTTTCAGTTTATTTAAAAGTAATAATGAAAAACTGAGTGTTACACTCAAACTGCAGAATAAAACACCAATGATGGGGCACTCTTCCTCCCGGGAACACCAATGATGGGGCACTCTTCCTCCCGGGAACACCAATGATGGGGCACTATTCCTCCCGGGAACACCAATGATGGGGCACTCTTCCTCCCGGGAACACCAATGATGGGGCATTCTTCCTCCCGGGAACACCAATGATGGGGCACTCTTCCTCCCGGGAACACCAATGATGGGGCACTCTTCCTCCCGGGAACACCAATGATGGGGCACTATTCCTCCCGGGAACACCAATGATGGGGCACTATTCCACCTGGGAACACCAATGATGGGGCACTCTTCCTCCCGGGAACACCAATGATGGGGCACTCTTCCTCCCGGGAACACCAATGATGGGGCACTATTCCTCCCGGGAACACCAATGATGGGGCACTATTCCACCTGGGAACACCAATGATGGGGCACTATTCCACCCGGGAACACCAATGATGGGGCACTCTTCCTCCCGGGAACACCAATGTTGGGGCACTATTCCTCCCGGGAACACCAATGATGGGGCACTATTCCACCTGGGAACACCAATGATGGGGCACTATTCCACTTGCCACCCGGGAACACCAATGATGGGGCACTAATCCGTCCGGGAACACCAATGGGGCACTATTCCTCCCGGGAACACCAATGATGGGGCACTATTCCTCCCGGAAACACCAATGATGGGGCACTATTCCACCCAGGAACACCAATAATGGGGCACTATTCCTCCCGGGAACACCAATGATGGGGCACTATTCCACCCGGGAACACCAATGATGGGGCACTATTCCACCCGGGAACACCAATGATGGGGCACTATTCCTCCTGGGAACACCAATGATGGGGCACTATTCCTCCTGGGAACACCAATGATGGGGCACTATTCCACCCAGCAACACCAATGATGGGGCACTATTCCACCCGGGAACACCAATGATGGGGCACTCTTCCTCCTGGGAACACCAATGTTGGGGCACTATTCCTCCCGGGAACACCAATGATGGGGCACTATTCCTCCCGGGAACACCAATGATGGGGCACTATTCCACCCGGGAACACCAATGATGGGGCACTCTTCCTCCCGGGAACACCAATGTTGGGGCACTATTCCTCCCGGGAACACCAATGATGGGGCACTATTCCACCCGGGAACACCAATGATGGGGCACTATTCCACCC
Source organism: Lithobates septentrionalis (assembly GCA_037952835.1). Lineage (NCBI taxonomy): Eukaryota > Metazoa > Chordata > Amphibia > Anura > Ranidae > Lithobates > Lithobates septentrionalis. The sequence goes on along the minus strand of JBBDGP010003653.1, from coordinate 39,255 downwards.
GGGAACACCAATGATGGGGCACTATTCCTCCCGGGAACACCAATGATGGGGCACTATTCCACCCGGGAACACCAATGATGGGGCACTATTCCACCCGGGAACACCAATGATGGGGCACTATTCCACCCGGGAACACCAATGATGGGGCACTATTCCACCCGCCACCCGGGAACACCAATGATGGGGCACTAATCCGTCCGGGAACACCAATGGGGCACTATTCCTCCCGGGAACACCAATGATGGGGCACTATACCTCCCGGGAACACCAATGATGGGGCACTATACCTCCCGGGAACACCAATGATGGGGCACTAATCCGTCCGGGAACACCAATGGGGCACTATACCTCCCGGGAACACCAATGATGGGGCACTATACCTCCCGGGAACACCAATGATGGGGCACTATACCTCCCGGGAACACCAATGATGGGGCACTATTCCTCCCGGGAACACCAATGATGGGGCACTATTCCTCCCGGGAACACCAATGATGGGGCACTATTCCTCCCGGGAACACCAATGATGGGCCACTATTCCACCCACCCCCCAGAACACCAATGATGGGGCACTATTCCACCCGGGAACACCAATGATGGGGCACTATTCCACCCGGGAACACCAATGATGGGGCACTATTCCTCCCGGGAACACCAATGATGGGGCACTATTCCACCCGGGAACACCAATGATGGGGCACTATTCCACCCGGGAACACCAATGATGGGGCACTATTCCACCCGCCACCCGGGAACACCAATGATGGGGCACTAATCCGTCCGGGAACACCAATGGGGCACTATTCCTCCCGGGAACACCAATGATGGGGCACTATACCTCCCGGGAACACCAATGATGGGGCACTATACCTCCCGGGAACACCAATGATGGGGCACTAATCCGTCCGGGAACACCAATGGGGCACTATACCTCCCGGGAACACCAATGATGGGGCACTATACCTCCCGGGAACACCAATGATGGGGCACTATACCTCCCGGGAACACCAATGATGGGGCACTATTCCTCCCGGGAACACCAATGATGGGGCACTATTCCTCCCGGGAACACCAATGATGGGGCACTATTCCTCCCGGGAACACCAATGATGGGGCACTATTCCTCCCGGGAACACCAATGATGGGCCACTATTCCACCCACCCCCCAGAACACCAATGATGGGGCACTATTCCACCCGGGAACACCAATGATGGGGCACTATTCCACCCGGGAACACCAATGATGGGGCACTATTCCTCCCGGGAACACCAATGATGGGGCACTATTCCACCCGGGAACACCAATGATGGGGCACTATTCCACCCGGGAACACCAATGATGGGGCACTATTCCACCCGCCACCCGGGAACACCAATGATGGGGCACTAATCCGTCCGGGAACACCAATGGGGCACTATTCCTCCCGGGAACACCAATGATGGGGCACTATACCTCCCGGGAACACCAATGATGGGGCACTAATCCGTCCGGGAACACCAATGGGGCACTATACCTCCCGGGAACACCAATGATGGGGCACTATACCTCCCGGGAACACCAATGATGGGGCACTATACCTCCCGGGAACACCAATGATGGGGCACTATTCCTCCCGGGAACACCAATGATGGGGCACTATTCCTCCCGGGAACACCAATGATGGGGCACTATTCCTCCCGGGAACACCAATGATGGGGCACTATTCCTCCCGGGAACACCAATGATGGGCCACTATTCCACCCACCCCCCAGAACACCAATGATGGGGCACTATTCCACCCGGGAACACCAATGATGGGGCACTATTCCACCCGGGAACACCAATGATGGGGCACTATTCCTCCCGGGAACACCAATGATGGGGCACTATTCCACCCGGGAACACCAATGATGGGGCACTATTCCACCCGGGAACACCAATGATGGGGCACTATTCCACCCGCCACCCGGGAACACCAATGATGGGGCACTAATCCGTCCGGGAACACCAATGGGGCACTATTCCTCCCGGGAACACCAATGATGGGGCACTATACCTCCCGGGAACACCAATGATGGGGCACTATACCTCCCGGGAACACCAATGATGGGGCACTAATCCGTCCGGGAACACCAATGGGGCACTATACCTCCCGGGAACACCAATGATGGGGCACTATACCTCCCGGGAACACCAATGATGGGGCACTATACCTCCCGGGAACACCAATGATGGGGCACTATTCCTCCCGGGAACACCAATGATGGGGCACTATTCCTCCCGGGAACACCAATGATGGGGCACTATTCCTCCCGGGAACACCAATGATGGGCCACTATTCCACCCACCCCCCAGAACACCAATGATGGGGCACCCCCCCCCCCCTCCCCCCCCAGAGGAGACGCGCAGACGTGCCTGGTCACATACAGCGGCGCCTTGTACACAGGAGGATTTTAACGGACGGACGGTGAGGAAGGTGCGGACCAACTAATCGATAATGAAAATCGTTGACACCGATATTCATTATCGATTATTATCCCAGCACAAAGGCAGATCCGCGTGTATACGGCTCTAGTCCAGTGAGGCCACATATGTGTTGCGTCAGCGTGAAGGGGTTAAAAACATGGAGCTTATATGTGTCAAATAACGTAGGAGTCTGATGATATTCACGTAATTCCCCCCCCCCCCCCCCCCCCACCGCCACCCCAGAATAGTCACTCCCGTCCTTAACTCTTTAGTAGAGAGGAGCGGATATTTGAAGAACTGAACCGGTAGCCATATACTTTGCCAAACTCCAAAATTTGGAGTTTATGAACCTGAAGTCCCTTTGAAGTGGGTGGGAAATGAGAGCCCCGTGTATGGTAGAGCAGCGAGTAACGAAGAATGGTGCTGAATGGTTGGGGAAGCTCCTAGAAGCCCCATCCAATGAGACGAGACGGTGGGCCCAACGCCAGCTGGAGACACTACCTATGCCAAGTCTACCAGGGCTGGTGATAGGAGGACGGGACCTGGAGGCGCTGGCCGTCCAGCCTCTGGAGTAGGGATAAACTCAGGTGTATTCAGATCCTAATCCGAACCCACCGGGGCAACCCTGCCAGGAAGCTTTCTCCTTCACTAAGCCAATCAGAAGTGGCCAAGGCATTCCTCACCCTGTTGCTGCATGTACACATGCTCCTCATATACACTATATTGTCAAAAGTATTGGGACGCCTGCCTTTACACACACATGAACTTCATTGGCCTCCCAGTCTTAGTCCGTAGGGTTCAATATTGAGTTGGCTCCGCCCTTTGCAGCTATAACAGCTTCAACTCTTCTGGGAAGGCCGTCCACAAGGTTTAGGAGTGTGTCTATGGGAATGTTTGACCATTCTTCCAGAAGCGCATTTGTGAGGTCAGGCACTGATGGTGGACGAGAAGGCCTGGCTCGCAGTCTCTGTTCCAATTCATCCCAAAAGGTATTCTATGGGGTTGAGGTCAGGACTCTGTGCAGGACAGTCAAGTTCCTCCACCCCAAACTCGCTCATCCATGTCTTTATGGACCTTGCTTTGTGCACTGGTCCAAACCATTTGGTGGAGGGGGGATTACGGTGGGGGGTTGTCTCTCAGGGGTTGGGTTTGGCCCCCTTAGTTCCAGTGAAGGGGAGCTCTTAGGGCGTCAGCATACCAAGACATTTTGGACAATTTCATGCTCCCAACTTTGTGGGAACAGTTTGGGGATGTCCTCCTCCTGCTCCAACATGACTGCCCACCAGTGCACAAAGCAAGCTCCATAAAAAGACATGGATGAGCGAGTTTGGGGTGGAGAAACTTGACTGGCCTGCACAGAGTCCTGACCTCCACCACGATAAAACACCTTTGGGATGAATTGGAGCAGGTTTAGGAGTGTGTCTATGGGAATGTTTGACCATTCTTCCAGAAGCGCCAGACCAGAAACCAGAATTTGTGAGGTCAGGTGCTGATGTTGGATGAGAAGGCCTGGCTTGCAGTCTCCGCTCGAATTCATCCAGAAGGTGTTCTATCGGGTTGAGGTCAGGACTCTGTGCATACCAGTCAAGTTCCTCCACCCCAAGCTCACTCACCCATGTCTTTCTGGACCTTGCCTTGTGCACTGGTCGTATATTGCTGTATAGGAGTGTCAGAAGAGGTGAGGTTGGGAGGTACAAGAACAGTTGGTTTGTGTTTTTGGATTTGTATCTGTTTTAATGGGATTGTGATTCGTAGTCTCGCCCCCCCCCCATCCCCCCCCCCCCCGGCCTCTGTTATTAGTATACACAAATCTTTGTAACTCTGTGGCGAGTAGAAGTAACTTTTGTTTAGAAAAGCCGGGTTCAGGTGAGATCTCGGCTGGCCATCTTCACCATTCACGGATAAGCGGCCAGTTTGGCGAGATGCCCCAGTGCGTTGTGTCAACAGAGGCTCGTCCCCGACTCGTGCGGACCGAACCGGGGCAGTTATTGTGCCGCACGAAGCGGCTCGATCCAACGAGGAACCTGCTCTGAGATCCTTCTCATCGGATTGCTACATTATGTATGTGATGTATGTGGGACAAGGGGGCACAATGTACAGATCGATCGTTCTGTGTAGATGATGCTGGACGTCCTCCAGCCAGGAAATGGGGCGGGGCTCTGACTTGCTGCAACTTCTAATGCACATGGTGAGAAGCTCACAGTGTGCAGTGACATTAGAGGAAGCCATTTCAGTCCAGGAGAGGAGCCGGTCAAGGCTAAAAGGAAGGCCGGAGGGAGGATTAATAATGAATTGTCAAATAGACATGTGCAATTCGTTTTGGTCCAAATAGAAATTCGGAAAACCAATTTTTGGTTATTTGTAAATTTGGATGTATCCGACTCACCGAATTAAATGGTAACAGATTTCGTTGAAATTTGTTTAATTTTGTTTCCTATATTCATTTTCTAGTGAATTTCAAATTTTCAGAACATTTCGGATCGGTCACAAAGTGATCGAGCAGTTCAAATTCTGTGTGAACAATAGCTGGTTGTTAAGTAGCGGGACGGGAAGCCGCCTCCCACGTCCTCTAACAACCGATGACTCATCAGCTGTCAGCGGGCTTCCCTACAGACAGCTGAATGTAAACAAAAGGATGCAGGCAATAGAAAAGTCAGAAAAAAAACGTGCCCCCCCCCCCCAATCCAAACAAGGCCATTCAGGTCCGGTATGGATTTTAAGGGGAACCCCCATACCAAAGTTAAAAAAACAAAAAAAAAAACCAGACCCTTATCCAAGCATGCAGCGTTTATTCAAGAACTGCAATATACAACTGCAGATAAGATCATTTGACACGTTTCCGCTCCGGTGTCCTCTCCTCCAGCATGGCGGACCCCATCTAGGGCAGGTGGTGGGCAGCGGCTCTGGTGTCCTCTCCCCCAGCATGGCTGACCCCATCTACGGCGGGCTGCGGGCAGCGGCTCCGGTGTCCTCTCCTCCAGCATGCTGGACCCCATCTACGGCAGGCTGCGGGCAGCGACTCCGGTGTCCTCTCCCCCAGCATGGCGAACCCCATCTAGGGCAGGTGGTGGGCAGCGGCTCCGGTGTCCTCTTCTCCAGCATGGCGGCCCCCCTCTACAGCGGGTGGTGCACTGGGGACAGCGGCTCTGGTGTCCAATCCTCCAGCATGGCGGACCCCATCTAGGGCAGGTGGCGGGCAGCGGCTCCAGTGTCCTCTCCTCCAGCATGGCGGACCCCATCTATGGTGGGTGGCGGGCTGTGGGCAGCGGCTCCAGTGCCCTCTCCTCCAGCATGGCGGACCCCAATTAGGGCAGGCTGCAGGCAGTGGCTCCGGTGTCCTCTCCCCCAGCAATGGCGGACCCCATCTAGGGCAGGTGGTGGGCAGTGGCTCCGGTGTCCTCTCCTCCAGCATGGTGGACCCCATCTACGGCAGGCTGCGGGCAGCGGCTCCGGTGTCCTCTCCTCCAGCATGGCGGACCCCATCTAGGGCAGGTGGCGGGCAGCGGCTCCGGTGTCCTCTCCTCCAGCATGGCGGACCCCATCTAGGGTGGGTGGCGGGCTGTGGGCAGCGGCTCCGGTGCCCTCTCCTCCAGCATGGCGGACCCCAATTAGGGCGGGCTGCAGGCAGTGGCTCCAGTGTCCTCTCCTCCAGCATGGTGGACCCAATCTACGGTGGGCTGCAGGCAGTGGTTCCGGTGCCCTATCATCCAGCACGGCGGTCCCCCTCTACGGCAGGTGGCGCGCTGAGGACAGCGGCTCCGGTGTCCTCTCCTCCAGCATGGCGGACCCCATCTAGGGCGGGGAGCGGCTCCGGTGTCCCCTACTTCAGCATGGCGGTTCCCATCTAGGGTGGGTGGCGAGCTGTGGACAGCGGCTCCAGTATCCCCTTCTCCAGCATGGTGGACCCCATCAACGGTGAGCTGCGGACAGTGGCTCTGGTGTCCTCTTCTCCAGAATGGTGGACCCCATCTATGGCGGGTGTCGGGCTGCGGGCAGTGGCTCCGGTGTCCCTTCCAGCATATCGGCTTCCGCTGTGCGTCTCCTCCTCCTAGGTGTTAGGCCAAAACGTCAGCTGATCTTATTGGATGCCTATCGGGAAACGGGTCTCAGGACCTGCTTCCTGATTGGCGGGTAGGATATTTTGTGTGAAAATAATGAATATTCATTCGCTATTGTCACACAACTGGGTAGTGCTCTGAGCCCTAAGCCCACCCTTTTTTGAAGCCTATTAGAGCCTCTGGCTCTAATCATGTGCTTCAAACACCCCTCCCCCCCCCCCCCCCATTGGAATCCATGGTCCGGTGCCCTGTATGTAGATTAGGGGCCGGACGCATGGACAAGGGGGGGGTGGCACCCGTGCACCCTTAATGAACGGGCCGCCACTGACCAGTTATAAAATTATGTATACAATTAAAACTTTATTTAAAAAGTTTAATTTTCATGTAATTGAAGAGGAAGGCGGGACCAGGGAAGGGAAATATAAAGCTGATCCTGTCATAGGACGATCGTACCTGTGGGCATTTTCCAGATAGAAGATCGTCGTATAAATTTACTGATAACCGGTCCGGGGTTCACAGACGACGGTCCTGACCCGGCATCCTTTCCCAGAGAATGACTCAACAAACCTAAACCTGCAGAGAAATCGGTATTTCCCGACCCGCGTCATGTTTTCGATCAGCTCAGCAGGACGCTTTGGATGATGGAAGAGCCCTTGTGTGTTCTCCTCCAATCCGCAGACATCCTGTGCGCGCCGTGATTGATTCCTCTTTGTGGAGCGTTCAGAGCTGATCTAGAAAGAACAGATCAATTGCCATAAAAAATGATCGATTTGAAGAACGATCGGAACGTGTGACTGTGCTTATTCAATCCCGGCATTGCATTTATCTGGAGCTTGTTGGGGGGGCCTCACATAAGATCCGGTGTTTTTGTGAAATCTGAGTGTTTAAGTAAACTGGCCACATTATTTATTATTATCTTCATTTTTTTTTCCTCCCCATACATGATACAATCTGATTGTAACAAACTCCTTTAGATCTACCATGAGCTGTGTAGTGCAAGGAACAGATACAAATTTGAACGGATTGTCGTCCTTCTATTACATAGGTTTGGTAACTCTAAAGAGTGTATGGAGATTGTATGGTATATGACCATCCTAAAGCTGGCCATATATGGTATATTACAATCCGATTGTACAAGCTTATTTACACTGGCCACACACTATACGTTCTGGTTGTAGAATCTCTGCTCAAATCCTCTTTTTATTTATTTTTTATTTTTTTTATGCAGATTTGTTGCTCTGCTCGCTCAGTCATTTTGAATGCGACGGCCACACAGTGCACATGCTCACTCAACGCCCTCCAGCGCCCCCTACTGACTAGTGCAGTGAAGTCGTCATTGCTCACAAATGTGCATTCCAGTCCGCTCTCCTTGGCTGCCAGATTACATCGATGATGCGCAAACCGTTCTCGTTATATTAAAAGAGGAAGTAAACTTCCCTGTAATGTTTGTACCTATAAGGTACTCCTACAATAAGGCTTACCTGTAGGTACTGTAAATATCTCCTAAACTTGCACTGTCTAGGAGATATTTACTGTGTACGCCGCCGATGATGTCATCGGCGCATGCGCTTTGAAGGAAAGGCCGCCCGTGCCGTATCTTCAGAGCCCTGTGCCGTGGCTGGCGTCTCCTGCGAGCATGCGCGGGATGACGTCACGCCTCTCCGGCCAATCACACAGCCAGAGTCTGTGGACCCCGGAAAGGAAGACGGGCGAAGACGGATGCAGCCTCCAGCGGGGACAACGATGGCTTTGTTTGTAGGCAAGTTTCACATAATGTGCTAGTATGTGATGCATACTAGCACATTATGCCTTTACTTTGCAGGTCACCAATAAAAAATAAAAAAAGAGGCAGTGTTTACTCCCTCTTTAACAAAGGCCAGATACTTTCCAGACAAACCCCGTATAGTTTATTCTTATTTTATTCTTCTCAAGATAGTGAGAGATGTGGGTAATGTGGGTGCATATATATATATATATATATATATATATATATATATATATATATATATATATATATATTTATATATATATATATATATATATATTTTTTTTTTTTTGAATATATATATATATATATATATATAATATTTTTTTTTAAGATCTCTCACTATCCAGAGAAGAAAAAAATAAGACTATAATACTAATAAATACTCACCTGTGTATATATAGACGGCCATCCCCACCCAGATCTGTCACTATCCGGAGAGAAATAAAATAATAATTATTTCTATATATTTTAATATATTATCTTATTCCTCTCCAGATAGTGACAGTTGTGGGTGATCTGGGTGGGGCTGACCCTCTATATATCGGGGGCGTGGTTGTGATTGTTCAGGTGACACATACATGCTGCTGTTAATGATTGTACCTTCTTTATTCTTTATATTATAATATTTATTATGAATAATAATATTATATTTATGTATTTTTATTATTTTATTCTTCTCCGTAACAGTCGCAGATGTGAGTGACCTGGGTGGGTGCTGACTGTCTATGAGGGGTGGTGGCGCAAGTGATTGTTCAAGTGGCACATACATGCTGCGCCGTAGACGATTGCGCCGTAGACGATTGCGCCGTAGACGATTGCGCCGTAGACGATTGCGCCGTAGACATGCTCCTATGTAAACCTCTTTAGTCGTCAGCCTTGACGTCTGTAGATTGGCTGATTGTTTGCCGAGAATATTTTACCACTATATTAGGTCTCTGAATGTTTCCTGGATTATATTCTCGGTCTCCTGGTGAGTGTTGACCTCCTGCGTGGATCCCTCCTGCGTGGATCCACCCATATTTGTATATGAAGCGATTGTCCTCAGCCAAGAACATCAAATAAGTGAGCTCATCTATTGACCTTACCTGCCCGCACTTGGCACTCCTGTCTGCCCATGGCAAACACGGCATATCCTCTACTCCTAGCTATTAAAACCACCAGAGTGCCGACACTTCCCTGCACCAGGCCAAAGAGCACCGGTCACCCCAGCAGCTGTTTTGTGAGCCATTACCAGTGCCCGTCTTTTACTAATGCTGTGGCAGAAACCTTTACGGCGTGTGTGGTCACAAGGACAGGGTGCTGGGATTTCCCAATATAATATGGGGTGACGGGGCGAGTGCAATGTGCACTATATGGACTCCTGACCATCACACCTCTATGAGCTCGTTGAGCATCCCAGTCCAAAACCATGGCCATTAATAAGTGCAGAGGCTATAGCAGAGCTCGTTTCGTCAGCGAAAACATTTTCATCATTTTCGTCAGCGGCATGTTTCCAGTGGGAAAAACTAAATGAAATTTTACCCCACATTTTCCTCAATTTACGAAAACTATGACAAAAGTTCCCATTTTCATCAATGAACAAAAACTGAATGAAAATGTGAGGAAGGGACATTTACCGGTTTCCTTGGAGCTCCACCTATAAAGCCCGCGAGTGATTCCCCTCCCAGCAAGCAAGGTAGCAAATGAAGCACGCTTAGTGGCGTGGTGTGCTTAGCACTGTACATTACAGGCCTCCTCTGGTGACCATCCAGAGCACTGTGTGCATTACAGGCCTTCTCTGGTGACTGTCCAGAGCACTGTGTGCATTACAGGCCTCCTCAGACCACCATCCAGAGCACTGTGTGCATTACAGGCCTCCTCTGGTGACTGTCCAGAGCACTGTGTGCATTACAGGCCTCCTCTGGTGACTGTCCAGAGCACTGTGTGCATTACAGGCCTCCTCTGGTGAGCGTCCAGAGCACTGTGGGCATTACAGGCCTCTTCAGACCACCGTCCAGAGCACTGTGTGCATTACAGGCCCCCTCAGACCACCATTCAGAGCACTGTGTGCATTACAGGCCCCCTCAGACCACCATCCAGAGCACTGTGTGCATTACAGGCCTCCTCAGACCACTGTCCAGAGCACTGTGTGCATTACAGGCCTCCTCTGGTGACCATCCAGAGCACTGTGTGCATTACAGGCCTCCCCTGGTGACCATCCAGAGCACTGTGTGCATTACAGGCCTCCTCAAACCACCGTCCAGAGCACTGTGTGCATTACAGGCCTCCTCAGACCGCCATCCAGAGCACTGTGTGCATTACAGGCCCCCTCAGACCACCATCCAGAGCACTGTGTGCATTACAGGCCTCCTCAGACCAATATCCAGAGCACTGTGTGTGCATTACAGGCCTCCTCAGACCAATATCCAGAGCACTGTGTGCATTACAGGCCTCCTCTGGTGACCATCCAGAGCAATGTGTGCATTACAGACCTCCTCAGACTACCGTCCAGAGTGTCTGTGTGTTTTTTTTCAAACCTTAATACCATAAATAATAAACATATTAGATTTATTTTACTCCAGGAGTATATAATGAGGTTGGAAATTCTAGAGAAATGCCTGAATAATGCATTACAATTTAACGAGGGGAACTGTGATGTGAAGTGGGGGAGGGGGGGTTCTAATGTGAAGGAGGGACCCTAATATAAAGTGGGTGCTCTGATGTGGAGGGGGGATTCTAATGTGAATGGGGGGCTGCGAGCTCTAATGGGAAAGTTTTACGTGAATAGTGACCTCCAATCACTGCCTCTGACCAGAGCGGCTAGGCACAGGTTCTATTTCATCATCCCCCTTTAAGCCACTCCCACTGAAATCCAGTCTTGTGATGCCCACTATTCGCCACACTCGCCAACGCAGAACTACTTGGGTATTTTCTATCCCAGGGGGCCCTCAGCTCTTTTACTATCCCAGCCATGCTCATACTTTGTCAGCCTGTTTGGCTTATACTATTGGTGGAGATGAGCCTAGGCACAGAAAGGGGGGGGGGGGCGCCCAACTTGCGATCTGCACACCTGCCAACCGCATTCAGAAAAACGCTTCTGGTTCTACATACTATAAATTGCACTTTTATAAATATTATTATGGTTGATGTTACATTGTAGCAATTTCCTAATAGAAGTAATGACAGCCATAGAGTTACATTGTGATTGTTCAATTGCAGCAAGTTTACACGTAATGTATTTCAATGTATAAAGATGGAGGGCGATCCCCTATAAGAGTCCATTGGACGCCGCGCAGCTGGCAGTTGATTATTTTATAAATGATGTGACTCAGAGTTCAAAGTCCTGGAGAAATGCAGAACGGTGACTGCGAATCATTGGCCGGAAAGATTACCCGTTTTGCGTTTTGATAACACTCATTCGATAATAATGGCAGCTCTGATGCTTTTGTTACAAATCCATCAATACGCGATAACGTCCTGATTTGGTAATGGTGTTTGTTCAGGTTGTGAGCGGCGATGAGGTAGACGGGGGAGTAAGAAGACTTTGTACCGGCCAACCTTCTTCTTCACATCCCTGGAGTGCGGAACTAAAGAGGAACTCCGAGCGAAGGAAGAAAACATAACTACTTCCAAACGAGGCCTCCAGCAGAGCAGAGTATTTCAGGAGAGGAGAGTTATAGAGGAAGGAGCAGAGTCCTCCAGCAGAGCAGAGTATTTCAGGAGAGGAGAGTTATAGAGGAAGGAGCAGAGTCCTCCAGCAGAGCAGAGTATTTCAGGAGAGGAGAGTTATAGAGGAAGGAACAGAGTCCTCCAGCAGTGCAGAGTATTTCAGGAGAGGAGAGTTATAGAGGAAGGAGCAGAGTCCTCCAGCAGTGCGGAGTATTTCAGGAGAGGAGGGTTATAGAGGAAGGAGCAGAGTCCTCCAGCAGTGCAGAGTATTTCAGGAGAGGAGGGTTATAGAAGGAAGGAGCAGAGTCCTCCAGCAGTGCAGAGTATTTCAGGAGAGGAGGGTTATAGAGGAAGGAGCAGAGTCCTCCAGCAGTGCAGAGTATTTCAGGAGAGGAGAGTTATAGAGGAAGGAGCAGAGTCCTCCAGCAGTGCAGAGTATTTCAGGAGAGGAGAGTTATAGAGGAAGGAACAGAGTCCTCCAGCAGTGCAGAGTATTTCAGGAGAGGAGAGTTATAGAGGAAGGAGCAGAGTCATCCAGCAGTGCAGAGTATTCCAGGAGAGGAGAGTATAGAGGAAGGAGCAGAGTCCTCCAGCAGTGCAGAGTATTTCAGGAGAGGAGGGTTATAGAGGAAGGAGCAGAGTCCTCCAGCAGTGCAGAGTATTTCAGGAGAGGAGGGTTATAGAGGAAGGAGCAGAGTCCTCCAGCAGTGCGGAGTATTTCAGGAGAGGAGAGTTATATAGAGGAAGGAGCAGAGTCCTCCAGCAGTGTAGAGCATTTTAGGAGAGGAGAGTTTGATAGAGGAAGGAGCAGAGTCCTCCAGCAGTGCAGAGTATTTCAGGAGAGGAGAGTTATAGAGGAAGGAACAGAGTCCTCCAGCAGTGCAGAGTATTTCAGGAGAGGAGAGTTATAGAGGAAGGAGCAGAGTCCTCCAGCAGTGCAGAGTATTCCAGGAGAGGAGAGTTGGATAGAGGAAGGAGCAGAGTCCTCCAGCAGTGCAGAGTATTTCAGGAGAGGAGAGTTATTTAGAAGAAGGAGCAGAGTCCTCCAGCAGTGCAGAGTATTTCAGGAGAGGAGAGTTAGAGGAAGGAGCAGAGTCCTCCAGCAGTGCAGAGTATTTCAGGAGAGGAGAGTTATAGAGGAAGGAGCAGAGTCCTCCAGCAGTGCAGAGTATTTCAGGAGAGGAGAGTTATAGAGGAAGGAGCAGAGTCCTCCAGCAGTGCAGAGTATTTCAGGAGAGGATAGTTATAGAGGAAGGAGCAGAGTCCCCCAGCAGTGCAGAGTATTTCAGGAGAGGAGAATTATAGAGGAAGGAGCAGAGTCCTCCAGCAGTGCAGAGTATTTCAGGAGAGGAGAGTTGGATAGAGGAAGGAGCAGAGTCCTCCAGCAGTATTTCAGGAGAGGAGAGTTATAGAGGAAGGAGCAGAGTCCTCCAGCAGTATTTCAGGAGAGGAGAGTTATAGAGGAAGGAGCAGAGTCCTCCAGCAGAGCAGAGTATTTCAGGAGAGGAGAGTTATAGAGGAAGGAGCAGAGTCCTCCAGCAGTGCAGAGTATTTCAGGAGAGGAGAGTTATAGAGGAAGGAGCCGAGTCCTCCAGCAGTGCAGAGTATTTCAGGAGAGGAGAGTTATAGAGGAAGGAGCAGAGTCCTCCAGCAGTGCAGAGTATTTGAGGAGAGGAGAGCTAGATAGAAGGAGCAGAGTCCTCCAGCAGTGCAGAGTATTTCAGGAGAGGAGAGTTATAGAGGAAGGAGCAGAGTCCTCCAGCAGTGCAGAGTATTTCAGGAGAGGAGAGTTGGATAGAGGAAGGAGCAGAGTCCCCCAGCAGAGCAGAGTATTTCAGGAGAGGAGAATTATAGAGGAAGGAGCAGAGTCCTCCAGCAGTATTTCAGGAGAGGAGAGTTATAGAGGAAGGAGCAGAGTCCTCCAGCAGTGCAGAGTATTTCAGGAGAAGAGAGTTATAGAGGAAGGAGCAGAGTCCTCCAGCAGAGCAGAGTATTTCAGGAGAAGAGAGTTATAGAGGAAGGAGCAGAGTCCTCCAGCAGAGCAGAGTATTTCAGGAGAAGAGAGTTATAGAGGAAGGAGCAGAGTCCTCCAGCAGAGCAGAGTATTCCAGGAGAGGAGAGTTATAGAGGAAGGAGAGGAGTCCTCCAGCAGAGCAGAGTATTTCAGGAGAGGAGAGTTATAGAGGAAGGAGCAGAGTCCTCCAGCAGTGCAGAGTATTTCAGGAGAGGAGAGTTATAGAGGAAGGAGCAGAGTCCTCCAGCAGTGCAGAGTATTTCAGGAGAGGAGAGTTATAGAGGAAGGAGCAGAGTCCTCCAGCAGTATTTCAGGAGAGGAGAGTTATAGAGGAAGGAGCAGAGTCCTCCAGCAGAGCAGAGTATTTCAGGAGAGGAGAGTTATAGAGGAAGGAGCAGAGTCCTCCAGCAGAGCAGAGTATTTCAGGAGAAGAGAGTTATAGAGGAAGGAGCAGAGTCCTCCAGCAGAGCAGAGTATTCCAGGAGAGGAGAGTTATAGAGGAAGGAGCAGAGTCCTCCAGCAGAGCAGAGTATTCCAGGAGAGGAGAGTTATAGAGGAAGGAGCAGAGTCCTCCAGCAGTGCAGAGTATTTCAGGAGAGGAGAGTTATAGAGGAAGGAGCAGAGTCCTCCAGCAGTGCAGAGTATTTCAGGATGAATAGATTGTAGATGGCGCAGGATACGGTGTTCTCTGTGGGACACATTGATCTGAACAAAGTCTATTCTTTACACCTGGAGTATATTCCCATGACTTCTAATTGCTGCTGATCTGCTCAGGCCCGGTTGTTATACAGATACCGACCCTCATCAAGGCTCCAGCAGATATCGGTGACATATTGTAGCCCCGGCCCACTAATCGCACACAGTCTGCAGGACCTTCTATGGAAGAACCGGCCCGCCAAGCAGAATAATTGTGATGGAGTGCAGAATGGGGTGGCTGTACGCCTTGGGGAAAAATACTGAGGATTCTCCCTGACTCTTTATTAAACACCACAACAGCGAAAATAAGACCTAGAAATGTCAGGACTGTGTCGGGGCGCGATGTGATGGGGAGACGCTTATCTGAGACTGAAGGAGGATTATGTCTGCCACCTTTTGTCTTAAAAAGAAGACTGAACCACGAGGCGCCAGAGCTTATTCATTCAAATAAAGCAGAGAATACATTATTATTCAACAAGCTCGCTGGCGGTGGTAGGGCAGCTTCAGCGGGCACCCAATACCATAATGCGACTCAAAACGCAACAGGCCCGTCAGACCAAGCGGTGAAAGAGTCCAAGTAGCTTTGGGTATAGTCCACCTAAAAAAACAAAAAAACAAACAATGACTTAATAAAATAATAAATGTATTACATTGCAAGCGCAATCAGTCTGCCACAAGTGCAATGTACTACAGTCTCATTTACACCCAGCCCTAAGTCCATACAGATCTCAAAGGAAATCACTCCTTCGTCCTTTTCTCTCTCTCTCTCTCTCTCTCCCCCTCCTCTCTCCCCCTCTCTCTCTCCCCCTCCTCTCTCCCCCTCCTCTCTCCTCCCCCTCCTCTCCCCCTCCTCTCCCCCTCCTCTCTCCCTCCTCTTTCCCCCCCCCCTCTCTCCCCTCTCTCCTTCTCTCCCTCTCTCCTCTCTCCCTCTCTCCTTTCTCCTTCTTCCGTCTCTCCTTTCTCCTTCTTCCCTCTCTCCTTTCTCCCTCTCACCCCCTCGCTCTCTCACCCCCTCGCTCTCTCCCCCTCTCTCTCTCTCTCCCCCTCTCTCTCTCTCTCTCCCCCCCCTCTCTCTCTCTCCCCCCCCTCTCTCTCTCTCCCCCCTCTCTTTCCCCCCTCTCTCTCCCCCCTCTCTCCCCCCTCTCTCTCCCCCCTCTCTCCCCCCTCTCTCTCCCCCCTCTCTCCCCCTCTCTCCCCCCTCTCTCCCCCCTCTCTCCCTCTCTCTCCCCCCTCTCTCCCTCTCTCTCCCCCTCTCGCCCCCTCTCGCCCCCTCTCGCCCCTCTCGCCCCCTCTCGCCCCTCTCGCCCCCTCTCGCCCTCTCTCTCCCTCTCCGCCTCTCTCTCCCTCTCGCCCTCTCTCTCCCTCTCGCCCTCTCTCTCTCTCTCTCCTCTCTCCCCCCCCTCTCTCTCCCTCTCTCCTCTCTCTCCCCCCCCCTCTCTCTCCCCCCCCCTCTCTCTCCCCTCTCTCCTCTCTCTCTCCCCCCCTCTCTCTCCCCTCTCTCCTTCTCTCCCTCTCTCCTCTCTCCTTCTCTCTCTCCTTTCTCCTTCTTCCCTCTCTCCTTTCTCCCTCTCACCCCCTCGCTCTCTCACCCCCTCGCTCTCTCACCCCCTCGCTCTCTCACCCCCTCGCTCTCTCTCCCCCTCGCTCTCTCTCCCCCTCGCTCTCTCTCCCCCTCGCTCTCTTCCTCTCTCTCTCTCTCCCCCTCCTCTCTCTCTCTCCCCCCTCTCTCTCTCTCTCCCCCCTCTCTCTCCCTCTCTCTCTCTCCCCTCTCTCTCTCCCCCCCCTCCCCCCTCTCTCCCCCCCCTCCCCCCTCCCCCCCTCCCCCCTCTCTCTCTCCCCCCTCTCTCTCCCCCCCTCCCCCCTCTCTCCCTCTCGCTCTCCCCCTCTCTCCCTCTCGCTCTCCCCCTCTCTCCCTCTCGCTCGCCCCCTCTCGCCCCCTCTCGCCCCCTCTCGCCCCCTCTCGCCCCCTCTCGCCCCCTCTCGCCCCCTCTCGCCCTCTCTCGCCCTCTCTCGCCCTCTCTCGCCCTCTCTCGCCCTCTCTCGCCCTCTCTCGCCCTCTCTCGCCCTCTCTCTCCCTCTCGCCCTCTCTCGCCCTCTCGCCCTCTCTCGCCCTCTCGCCCTCTCTCGCCCTCTCGCCCTCTCTCCCCCTCTCGCCCTCTCTCCCCCTCTCTCCCCCTCTCTCCCCCTCTCTCCCCCTCTCGCCCTCTCCCTCTCTCCCCCTCTCGCCCTCTCCCTCTCTCCCCCTCTCGCCCTCTCCCTCCTTCTCTCTCCCTCTCCCTCCCTCTCTTCCCTTTTTTTCTTGCTTTTCTCTTCACTCTCATTCCTCTTTCTCTCAATCTTCATCACTCTCCCTCTTCAGTTCTTTCTCTCTCCATTCTCTCCCTCCCTCCCTCTCCGGCTCTCTCTCTTTCCCGCGCTCCCTCTTCCGCTCTCGCTCACTATTGTCTTGCGCTCTCCTTCGGTTTCATACCCATTATTATCTAAAAATAAATCAGTAATCCAGGTGCGACATTTCTCAGTGCTGAAAGACGAGGTTTTATCTGGAATAAGCCGGGAGCAGGAAGTGTAATCCTTTTAAATGCACACTTTTATCCCTGAAAGGAGGTGCGATGACAGTTTTCTGTAGTCGGTTCGGAGTCCTGCCTGGTGTTGGCGGCTCCTCTCCGAGGTGGTAAAAAGTCCATCCTTCAGATTAAGATGTTCACTATCGGCACTCCAACTTGAAGTTTAAAACCGCTTTTGGGCAAAACAGAGGCTTGCCAGACCCCCCTGTCCCCACCACCAGCGTTTATGAATTTACGGGTACATGAACCAAATTCTTTAGCGCCCAACCCAAAAAAAGCCAAAGTGTGCCCCACCTTCTCCCCCTCCCAAAAGCAGCGCAGATTGCAGATCCGCCCCTTTTAGCACCACTTCCCGCTGAAGTTTACAAAACATCCATCTCTTTTGCCTACCTATGTGCCTGGCATTGAGCACAGGTGTTTGGTCAGATTAGTCAACCCGTCGGAATTGGTAATGGAAGTGGCGATCCATCGTCGCCATCTTGCTACACCCCACACTTGTCCACAGTAAGGATACAGTGAGAAGGCTGCAGGCGGACATCTTGTTACACCCACCGGAGTTTTGCATTTCACACCTATTTTTAACAGTAAACAAAGCTTATATAGTGAAATGCAGTATTTAAAAATCCGTCTGACTGTTGAGATGTTGAATTTTAAAAGCAGCGGCAATCCTGCTGATCTCGCAGGTTTGTTAATACGACAGAACACCGCTGCTTTGAAAAATCAACATCAAAACACCCTGAGGGATTTCAAAATACTGAATTCCATTATATAAGCTCCGTTTACTGTTAAAAATAAACGTGAAATGCAAGACTCCGGTGGTTGTAACAAGATGTCCACTCGCCGCCTTCTCACTCTATCCTAACTGTGGACGAGTGCGGGGGTGTAGCAAGATGGCGGCGACGGAAACGTCACTTCCGTTATAAATTCTGATGGGTCGCCTAATCTGACGAAACACCGGCATCCTCCCCCAGTAAGCAAATAATACAGATCATGGCCCCTTAAGTGTGTTTTAACGCCAGGACGTGGGGGGGGGGGGGGGGAGACGACGACTTCCTGATCATATGAGCACTGATTGGCTGTCACAGGGGTCACATGATCAGAAGCCGGTGTTCTGCCGAGAAAGTTCCGCTCGGCGGATAAGGACCCCACTCTACTGCGCAGGCGCTGCGCCTGCGCAGTAGGATCCGGCGGAAATAGCCGAAGATGAATAGGGGAAAATCAGCTGTACACGGCGCCTGTAAGAGGGCCGCTCGCCACGCTTTTTTCAACCTGACTATGTAACTTTGTAAAGTGCCCATAAATAAATTCAAAATTGATAAAAAATGTCCATTCCTGCAAGAATAATTGCTGGTGCGTACTCTTCTGTGATTTAGTATTCCAAATCCAGTACCGTGTATACTATTCACCACCGGTCTAATGTAAACACAAAATAATCACAAGTCTTGAGTTACAATTTTTTTTTTTTTGTGCCAGTGACACACATATCACTATAAAAGTATTGGGACGCCTGCCTTTATTTTTCAGAAGCGCATTTGTGAGGTCAGGCACTGATGTTGGTCGAGAAGGCCTGGCTCGCAGTCTCCGCTCTAATTCATCCCAAAGGTGTTCTATCAGGTTGAGGTCAGGACTCTGTGCAGGCCAGTCAAGTTCCTCCACCCCAAACTCGCTCATCCATGTCTTTATGGACCTTGCTTTGTGCACTGGTGCGCAGTCATGTTGGAACAGGAAGGGGCCGTCCCCAAACTGTTCCCACAAAGTTGGGAGCATGAAATTGTCCAAAATGTCTTGGTATGCTGACGCCTTAAGAGTTCCCTTCACTGGAACTAAGGGGCCAAGCCCAACCCCTGAAATACAACCCCCACACCATAATCCACCCTCCACCAAATGGTTTGGACCAGTCCACAAAGCAAGAACCACTGCAGCAAGGATGTTAGAATTCACAGGCAGGGAACTGCAAGCTAAACCATGACACAGCAACAAGAATCTTCCTTTGAGCCGGGGTGTGCTCTGATTATAGGTCCGCCCCCTCGGAGCTCACTGCAGCGGCAGCGGAAGAGAGTGATTGCCCATTGCAGACTCACAGGACATTTTACCTGCAGGCCAACCAAGAAACCCTGTGAGAGATTTACTGAAACTGACAGGAAAGGATTACAGTGCCTTGATAAAGTATTCGTACCCCTTTAAATTTTTCATATTTTGTCATGTTACAACCAAAAATGTAAATGTATTTTATTGGGAATTTATGTAATAGACCAACACAAAGTGGCACATAATTGTGAAGTGGAAGGAAAATGATAAATGGTTTTCAATTTTTTTCTAAAGAGTTGGCGTGGATTTGTATTCAGCCCCCTTTACTCTGATACCCCCAACTAAAATCTAGTGGAACCAATTGCCTTCAGAAGTCACCTAATTAGTAAAAATAAAGTCCACCTGTGTGTAATTGAATCTCAGTATAAATACAGATGTTCTGTGAAGCCCTCAGAGGTTTGTTGGAGAACCTTAGTGAACAAACAGCATCATGAAGGTCAAGGAACACACCAGACAGGTCAGGGATAAGGTTGTGGAGAAGTATAAAGCAGGGTTAGGTTATAAAAAAAAATCTCCCAAGCTTTGAACATCTCACGGAGCTCTGTTCAATCCATCATCGGAAAATGGAAAGAGTATGGCACAACGGCAAACCTACCAAGACATGGCCGTCCACCTAAACTGACCAGCCGGGCAAGGAGAACATTCATCAGAGAAGAGCCAAGAGGTCCATGATAACTCTGGAGGAGCTGCAGAGATCCACAGCTCAGGTGGGAGAATCTGTCCACAGGACAACTATTAGTCGTGTTCTCCACAAATCTGCCCTTTATGGAAGAGTGACAAGAAGAAAGACATTGGTGAAAGAAAGTCATAAGAAGTTCTGTTTGCAGTTTGCGAGAAGCCATGTGGAGGACACAGCAAACACGTGGAAGAAGGTGCTCTGGTCAGATGAGACCCAAATTGAGCTTTTTGGCCTAAAAGTAAAACGCTATGTGTGGGGAAAACTAACACTGCACATCACCCTAAACACACCATCCCCACCGTGAAACATGGTGGTGGCAGCATCCTGTTGTGGAGATGCTTTTCTTCAGCAGGGACAGGAAAGCTGGTCAGAGTTGATGGGAAGATGGATGGAGACAAATACAGGACAATCTTAGAAGAAAACCTGTTAGTCTGCAAAAGACTTGAGACTGGGGTGGAGGTTCACCTTCCAGCAGGACAACGACCCGAAACATCCAGCCAGAGCTACAATGGAATGGTTTAGATCAAAGCATATTCATGTGTTAGAATGGCCCAGTCACAGTCCAGACCTAAATCTAATTGAGAATCTGTGGCCAGACTTGAAAATTGCTGTTCACAGACGCTCTCCATCCAGTCTGACAGAGCTTGAGCTATTTTGCAAAGAAGAATGGACAAAAATGTCCCTCTCTAGATGTGCAAAGCTGGTAGAGACATCCCCAAAAAGACTTGCAGCTGTAATTGCAGTGAAAGGGGGTTCTACAAAGTATTGACTCCGGGGGGCGCCATACAAATGTACCCCACACTTTTCACAGATTTGTTTGTAAAAAATGTTGAAAACCATTTATCATTTTCCTTCCACTTCACAATTATGTGACACTTTGTGTTGGTCTATCGCATAAAATTTACAGTTTTTTTGGCTGTAACATGACAAAATGTGGAAAATTTCAAGGGGTATGAATACTTTTTCAAGGCACTGTATATAAGACTTCCACTACAGGTAGCTTCCACACTTGGGCACAGTCGCAGTGTTCTCTGTATGCTCTGCGTATTACTTGTTGCCATTGGTTGTTTTGAAGGGTCATTCCTTTTTTTTGGTGATTGGAGAGGACTTGTCAGGGTCGTCCGGCACCGTATGGCAGATTTCAGTCCGGAAGGAAACGTTGAGGAGCATTTTAGACCTCGGAGATGAGCAGGTGTTGTGGTTACAGCCTGCGGGCGCTTTTGTGTCGCGTGCTAATTACTGAACACAAAACGCTCGCGTAACTTTTCATTTCATTGAATCCACGATTTGTAAAGATTTCTAGTTGGCATGTCAGAGGCAGTCAGAGCGAGTGGAGTGTTCTCTGTGGAGAAGAGTCTCCTTTCAAAGCTGAACCCCTGGGCACAAAAACGTTCATTTTTAAATATATTCTTCCATATCCACAAAGGCTATAAATCCATTTTATGGGCACCAAATGCCTTTGCAGACTCAGATATTACCTTGTAAAAGTAGCCGTGACATCATCACTGTGCTGTGCATAGCCTGTGCAGAGAGCAGAGCCGTGGGAGGGGCCCCTCAGGCCCCATTTTGTTACCTGCATTTTCTGAATTAAGGTAAAAAAATGTCCCAGTATTTGTATCCATTGGCTCCTTCTGCTGTCAATCAAATCCCGGGGTTCCCCATGTTTCAACTCCGGGGGCAGGGTGAAACGCGTCGGGGGTGTGGCCTGGTTGGAGTCCAGGCTGAGGTTGTCACCCTTAGCACCATCACAGCACTGCATGGATGTGCAGCATCAGGGATTGCTTCCTTCATCCTTGAATCATCAAAGAAAGTACCACCCGGTACTATGGGACTTTAAGGGCGAACTCTTGAAAACAAAATGTTTTGAAGCATAGAAAAATGTATTATTTATAAGTTAAAGTGCAGTGGTGTGAAACAACACCATACATAAAACAGTACATAATATACATATAGTATGAAAGAGACGCGTCTCCTATATCCCGACGCGTTTCGGGGTGAAGCCCTTCTTCAGGGATATGGAGGAGATGATGGTTGGAAGTGCTCTTGATAACATGTGTCGGCGTAATCTCCCAGGAGACGCTGTTGTTCTGGGGTTCAAACCTGGATTTGGGGATCCTCTGCCATTCCTCCTTGCAGATCCTCTCCAGTTCTGTCAGGGGGGATGGTAAACGTTGGTGGACGGACATTTTTAGGTCTCTCCAGAGATGCTCAATTGGGTTTAAGTCAGGGCTCTGGCTGGGCCATTCAAGAACAGTCATGGAGTTGTTGTGAAGCCATTCCTTCATTTTAGCTGTGTGCTTAGGGTCATTGTCTTGTTGGAAGGTAAACCTTCGGCCCAGTCTGAGGTCCTGAGCACTCTGGAGAAGGTTTTCATCCAGGATATCCCTGTACTTGGCCGCATTCATCTTTCCCTCAATTGCAACCAATTGTCGTCCTGTCCCTGCAGCTGAAAAACACCCCCACAGCATGATGCTGCCACCACCATGCTTCACTGTTGGGACTGTATTGGACAGGTGATGAGCAGTGCCTGGTTTTCTCCACACATAGAATTAAGGTCAAAAAGTTCTATTTTGGTCTCATCAGACCAGAGAATCTTATTTCTCACCATCTTGGTTTTTAGCAAACTCCATGCGGGCTTTCTTGTGTCTTGCACTGAGGAGAGGCTTCCGTCGGGCCACTCTGCCATAAAACCCCGACTGGTGGAGGGCTGCAGTGATGGTTGACTTTCTACAACTTTCTCCCATCTCCCGACTGCATCTCTGGAGCTCAGCCACAGTGATCTTTGGGTTCTTCTTTACCTCTCTCACCAAGGCTCTTCTGCCCCGATAGCTCAGTTTTGGCCGGACGGACAGCTCTAGGAAGGGTTCTGGTCGTCCCAAACGTCTTCCATTTAAGGATTATGGAGGCCACTGTGCTCTTAGGAACCTTAAGTGCAGCAGAATTTTTTTTGTAACCTTGGCCAGATCTGTGCCTTGCCACAATTCTGTCTCTGAGCTCTTCAGGCAGTTCCTTTGACCTCATGATTCTCATTTGCTCTGACATGCACTGTGAGCTGTAAGGTCTTATATAGACAGGTGTGTGGCTTTCCTAATCAAGTCCAATCAGTATAATCAAACACAGCTGGACTCAAATGAAGATGTAGAACCATCTCAAGGATGATCAGAAGAAATGGACAGCACCTGAGTTATATATATGAGTGTCACAGCAAAGGGTCTGAATACTTAGGACCGTGTGATATTTCAGTTTTTTTCTTTTTTAATAAATCTGCAAAAATGTCAACAATTCTGTGTATTTCTGTCAATATGGGGTGCTGTGTGTACAATATGGGGTGCTGTGTGTACAATATGGGGTGCTGTGTGTACAATATGGGGGGCTGTGTGTACAATATGGGGTGCTGTGTGTACAATATGGGGGGCTGTGTGTACAATATGGGGTGCTGTGTGTACAATATGGGGTGCTGTGTGTACAATATGGGTGCTGTGTGTACATTAATGAGGAAAAAAATGAACTTAAATGATTTTAGCAAATGGCTGCAATATAACAAAGTGAAAAATTTAAGGGGGGGTCTGAATACTTTCCGTCCCCACTCTTTGTGTGTATATATATATATATATATATATATATATATATATGTGTGTGTGTGTTTGGGAGTTATAAGTAACTTTCTAGCAAAAAAATACTGATGTGAACAAGTGCCAGGAATAGTCACTGAAACCCCGCCCAAAAGGGCTCTGCATGGGCGGGGTTTCAGTGATATTCCTGGGGAGCAGAGAACACACTGGGCTGCATTTTCATAGTCTCAGTCCTAACGATGAACAGACCGACTCCTATAGGGAATCGGCTACCTGGGAGGGGGGCCTGTGTAGAAGATGAAAGCAGGGAAAAAAAAAATTTGTCCTGGTTATCGGCGACTCTTCCAGAATTCGGCGGTAGAACGGCGATACGCCTTAAAGCTGTAATTTTTGCTTTTTTGTTTTTCAAAAAAAAAAAAAAAAAAAGAAACATCAGGCTGTATGGAATGGTGAGATTAAAGGGCTTAACGAGAGGCCGCGGATGTATAACGAAGGCATTTACATGACATTAGTGACACTTTTATAGGCAGTCAGGGGGGAGATTTTTACGATAAGAATTTTTTATTTATAATTTGGAAAGTCTGCCTTCCTCTGGATATAGTGCAGACCCGAATACTTCGTTTATGACCCCCTCATTACAGGAAGGCAATTCTTGTGTAGCTACATAAAGCAAACGTCTCCACTTGTGATGGGGGGGGGGGGGGGGGGGCATAGGGGCCCGTCTTCAGGAAGATCTAATCGCCGTCTATCTATATAATATTTTGTCTTCAAGCTGTCCTGGCCTCTGTCAGTCCCCCCCCCCCCTCCCCCGCACTCTATAACTATAGTCAGCCTGCAGATCCCCCTTATAGTGACAGTAACACAATGACTTTTTTACTGAAGACAGATGAAGAGACTTCCATTTTCTAATTTTCTAACACCGTTTTTTTTTTTGTAAATACTCTTATTTGACACATCTAAATATATATATATATATATATATATATATATATATATATATATATATATATATATATATATATATACACACATATACATACAGTGGGGACGGAAAGTATTCAGACCCCCTTAAATTTTTCACTCTTTGTTATATTGTAAAATCATTTAAGTTCATTTTTTCCCTCATTAATGTACACACAGCCCCCCATATTGTACACACAGCACCCCATATTGTACACACACCACCCCATATTGTACACACAGCCCCCCATATTGTACACACACCACCCCATATTGTACACACACCACCCCATATTGTACACACAGCCCCCCATATTGTACACACAGCCCCCCATATTGTACACACAGCACCCCATATTGTACACACAGCACCCCATATTGTACACACAGCACCCCATATTGTACACACAGCCCCCCATATTGTACACACACCACCCCATATTGTACACACACCACCCCATATTGTACACACAGCCCCCCATATTGTACACACAGCCCCCATATTGTACACACAGCCCCCCATATTGTACACACAGCACCCCATATTGTACACACAGCACCCCATATTGTACACACAGCACCCCATATTGTACACACAGCACCCCATATTGTACACACAGCCCCCCTATTGTACACACAAGCCCCCCATATTGTACACACAGCACCCCATATTGTACACACAGCACCCCATATTGTACACACAGCACCCCATATTGTACACACAGCACCCCATATTGTACACAAAACACCCCATATTGTACACACAGCACCCCATATTGTACACACAGCACCCCATATTGTACACACAGCCCCCCATATTGTACACACAGCCCCCCATATTGTACACACAGCACCCCATATTGTACACACAGCCCCCCATATTGTACACACAGCACCCCATATTGTACACACAGCACTCCATATTGTACACACAGCACCCCATATTGTACACACACCACCCCATATTGTACACACAGCACCCCATATTGTACACACAGCACCCCATATTGTACACACAGCACCCCATATTGTACACACAGCACCCCATATTGTACACACAGCACCCCATATTGTACACACAGCACCCCATATTGTACACACAGCACCCCCATATTGTACACACAGCACCCCATATTGTACACACACCACCCCATATTGTACACACACCACCCCATATTGTACACACAGCCCCCCATATTGTACACACAGCCCCCCATATTGTACACACAGCACCCCATATTGTACACACAGCACTCCATATTGTACACACAGCACCCCATATTGTACACACAGCCCCCCATATTGTACACACAGCCCCCATATTGTACACACAGCACCCCATATTGTACACACAGCACCCCATATTGTACACACAGCACCCCATATTGTACACACAGCACCCCATATTGTACACACAGCACCCCATATTGTACACACAGCACCCCATATTGTACACACACCACCCCATATTGTACACACACCACCCCATATTGTACACACAGCCCCCCATATTGTACACACAGCACCCCATATTGTACACACAGCCCCCCATATTGTACACACAGCACCCCATATTGTACACACAGCCCCCCGTATTGTACACACAGCCCCCCGTATTGTACACACAGCCCCCCATATTGTACACACAGCCCCCATATTGTACACACAGCACCCCATATTGTACACACAGCACCCCATATTGTACACACAGCCCCCCATATTGACAGAAAAACACAGAATTGTTGGCATTTTTGCAGATTTATTAAAAAGAAAATCTGAAATATCACATGATCCTAAGTATTCAGACCCTTTGCTGTGACACTCATATATATATATATATATGGGTTTTATAGCAGAAAGTTAAAAAAAAAGTGTGTGTATATATATAATTTTAACTTTTTTTTTACTGTCTGCTATAAAACCTCTAAAAAAAAACAAAAAAAAAACCCTGCTCGGTCATGCAATGGTCTACCCAAAAAAATGTATATAATTTCTTTCTTTTGGTGGTATTTGATTACCACTGTGTTTTTTTTTTTATTTTTATAAAAACCTATATTTTTTTACTTTCTTCTATAAAACCTATCCAATACAAAAATCAAATTTCTTCATAAATTTAGGCCAATATGTATTCTGATACATTTTTTTGGTAAAAAAAAAAAAAAATCCCAGTAAGCAAATATTAATTGGTTTGCGCAGAAGTTATAACGCCTACAACCTATGTCATATGTACTAGATTTTTTATGTATTTATTATTTTTATGCTAATATTGGCCGCGATTAGCGACTTATAGCTGGACTAGGATTTCGCGGCTGACAATCGGACACCAACTGACACTTTTTGGGGACCAGTGACACACCAATACAGTGATCAGTGCTAAAAATATGCACCGTCACTGTACTAATGACACTGGCTGGGAAGGGGTTAACATCATGGGCGATCAAAGGGTTAAATGTGTGCCTAGCCAGTGTTTGTGTACTGTTTGAGGTGCTTTTACTAAGGGAAGCATTTTTTAATGCTTTGCAGGGAAACAAAATCCAGCACATCCCTCATTCTGACAGGACGGAGCTCTCCGTTGTTTACATAGGCAGAGCTCTGTCCTGTGTCACTCCTCGCCGGCGGGCATCCATTGGCCGGCACCCGTTGATTGCTCGTTATTTCAGCTAATTCGTAACTTTGGATGAATTCGTTACGTTCACGAACAGCCAAATTTGAACGGAAATTCCAATACCTATAATTTATTAGTTATTCTTTCGGATTTTCTTGTTTTTTTTGGATTTTCTTGTTTTGTTTTTTTTTTTGGATTTTCTTGCGCTTTTTTTTTGGATTTTCTTGGGGGGTTTTTTTGGATTTTCTTGGGGGTTTTTTTTGGATTTTCTTAGGGGTTTTTTTTGGATTTTCTTGCACTTTTTTTGGATTTTCTTGGGGGTTTTTTTTTTATTTTCTTGGGGGTTTTTTTGGATTTTCTTGGGGGGTTTTTTGGGGTTTTTTTTGGATTTTCTTGGTTTTTTTTGGATTTTCTTGGGGTTTTTTTGGATTTTCTTGGGGGGTTTTTTTTGGATTTTCTTGTTTTTTTTTTTGGATTTTCTTGTTTTTGAATTTTTGAATTGCGATCATAACAAATGACCCGAAAAACGAACAAGTTTTTTGGCAGTGCACATTCATTATGCTCAATGTGTTACACTTAAACACCGATGAAGGGGTAAAACCTTTTTTTTCCTGTTTAGGTTTGGTGAACGATTGCTGCGAAGAAATCCGTGGCCCTAACACCCCCCCCCAGATTGGCACTCAAGCTCGTTTTCACAAAGTTCTGACAGTGCCAGGAAAATCACATCATGCCGCAGATCACAATTTTTACATTTCATTCTTAGACGCACATAAAGATGATCTAAAATGCTGCTTCTACTCGCCGCCGCTAAAATTAGGCGCTTGCGTCGGGATTGCCTCCTTTACGTCTCAATGTATAGGAAAGATGACCGTCTGTCAAACAAATGACCATGTATGTCCTGCCAGTCCATCGGACGCACAAACATTCGAGCCTGTTGACGTTTTAACCGATCCGCACCGCCGCCACCTTGCCAGCCGAAGATTTTACAAGTGGAGGATGGGAGGTGGGGTGGGGGGGGAATAAAACTGAAGAGTTTGTAAAGTCGTTAAACATTCCGTCCAAACATGAAAGGGAAAGATCGCCTATTAACCACTTCAGCCCCGGAGAATTATACCCTCCCTTCCTGACCAGTGCACTTTTTGACGATTCGGCGCTGCGTCGCTTTAACTGACAATTGCGCGGGCGTGGGACGTGGCTCCCAAACAAAACTGACGGCCTTTTTTTCCCACAAAGAGAGCTTTCTTTTGGTGGTATTTGATCGCCTCTGCGTTTTTTCTTTTTTTGCCCTATAAACAAAAAAAGAGCGACAATTTTGAAAAAAACACATTATTTTTTACTTTTTGCTATAATAAATATCCCCCAAAAAGATATAAAAAAAAACATTTTTTTTCCTCAGTTTACGCTGATATGTATTCTTCTACATATTTTTGGTAAAAAAAAAAATCACAATAAGCGTTTATTGATTAGTTTGCGCAAAAGTTATAGCCTCTACAAAATAGGGGATAGTTTTATGACATTTTTATTAATAATTTTTTTTTATTAGTAATGGCGGCGATCTGCGATTTTTATCGGGACTGAGACATTATGGCGGACACATCGGACATTTTTGACACATTTTTGACACATTTTTCCTGTATAAATGACACTGGCAGTGAAGGGGTTAACCACTAGGGGGCAGTGTAGGGGTTAAGTGTGTCCTGGGAAGTGTTTCTAACTGTGGGGGGGGGGATGGGCTGTGTGTGGCACGTCACTGATCTCTGCTCCGATGACAGGGAGCAGAGATCAGTGATACTGTCACTAGGCAGAACGGGGAGATGCTTGTTTACATTAGCATCTCCCCGTTCTTCCTCTCCGTGAGACGATCGCCGGTATCCCCGCGAACATAGAGTCCGCGGGACCCGCGACCCGACTCGCGGAGCTTGCCCGCAGGCCTCCTCTTAAAGGGCAACGTACGGGTAAGTTAGTTTGCCTTATACTGCGGCAGAATGGCACATAATCTGCATGAGGCGGTCGTCAAGGGGTTAAAGGTAAAAGCTCTTTGTAGAGGGGGAGGGGGGCCCTACGGTTTTTGATTAACCTGCAAAACACGGCTTAACCGCTTGCCGACCAGCCGCCGTCATTATACTGCAGCAGGTTGGCACAGCTGCGCGGATCGCCGTAGGTGTACATCGGAGCGATAGGGGGCACGCGCGCTGGAAGCCGTTGGCCGTGATGTCCGCGGGCCACCCGCGATTTCTCCTCTGAGAGCCAGAACGGGGATCTGTCAATGTAAACAGACTGATCTCCATTCTGACAGGGGAGGAGAGAGAGAGATCTGCTGGTCCTAGTGATCAGGAACAGCGATCTCTCTCCTCCTCCAGTCAGTCCCCTCCCCCAACAGTTAGAAACACCTCCCTAGGACACACTTAACCCCTTGATCGCCCCCTAGTGTTAAAATCATAACAAATGTTGATGTGATAAATTTGTAACATTTTAAATTTGTTATGAAATAAAAATTATGAATATATTTTATCTCGTGTTATAAGTTGTATTTTTTGGCACCTTAAATGTCCCGCTTTTTTGTCTCTCTAATTATACCCAATTTGGGACGTGGTGCCTAATTTGGCCCTTTTCTGCCCAACTCTTGCAATGGTAATAATGACATTATAATGATGATGATACTTATCTCTCTTTCAGCGTTCAGCAAGAAAATGACTATAATGTACAGTTGTGCTCATAAGTTTACATACCCTGGCAGAATTTGATTTCTTGGCCATTTTTTAGAGAATATGAATGATAAGACAAAAACTTTTCTTTCACTCATGGTTAGTGTTTGGCTGAAGCCATTTATTATCAATGTTTACTCTTTTTAAATCATAATGGCAACAGAAAATACCCAAATGACCCTGATCAAAAGTTTACACACCCCAGTTCTTAATACCGTGTATTGCCCCTTTTAACATCAATGACAGCTTGAAGTCTTTTGTGGTATTTGTGGACGAGGCTCTTTATCTTCTCAGATGGTAAAGCTGCCCATTCCTTTTGGTAAAAAGCCTCCAGTTACTGTAAATTCTTGGGCTGTCTTGCATGAAGGGCACGTTTGAGATCTCCCCAGAGGGGCTCAACGATATTGAGGTCAGGAGACTTCACTTTATTCTGCTGTAGCCAATGACAGGTGGACTTGGCCTTGTGTTTTGGATCATTGTCATGTTGGAATATCCAAGTACGTCCCATGCGCAGCTTCCTGGCTGATGAATGGAAATGTTCCTCCAGTATTTTTTGATAACATACTGCATTCATCTTGCCATCAATTTTGACCAAATTTCCTGTGCCTTTGTAGCTCACACATCGCCAAAACATCAGAGATCCACCTCCGTGTTTCACAGTAGGGATGGTGGACCTTTCATCATAGGCCTTGTTGACTCTCCAAATGTAGTGTTTATGGCTGTGGCCAGAAAGCTCAATTTTGGTCTCATCACTCCAAATGATTTTGTGGCAGAAGGTTTGAGGCTTGTCTCTGTGCTGTTTGGTGTATTGTAAGCTGGATACTTTGTGGCATTTGCGTAGTAATGGCTTTCTTCTGGTGACTCGACCGCGCAGCCCATCTTTCTTCAAGTGCCTCCTTATTTTGCATCTTGAAACAGCCACACCGCATGTTTTCAGCAGGGCCAGTGCTACCACTAGGCAAACTAGGCGGCCGCCTAGGGCGCCCTGCTGCCTAGGGGGCGCCCGGCCACTGGTTTTCCTACTCTCTTCTCTCTGCAGCAAGCAACTAAGTCTCAGCATCAGCAGGCAGCTGCAGCTCCGTTCACACATAGTGTCAGGGGTGCAGCAGTGGTGGAGGACTGTGTCTGTGTTCCGAATCCCGCAGCAAGCAAACATTCATTGATGGGCGCTGGTGAGGCTACATTTGATGGGCGCTGGTGAGGCTACATTTGATGGGCGCTGGTGAGGCTACATTTGATGGGCGCTGGTGATTCTGCATTTGATGGGCACTGGTGAGGCTGCATTTGATGGACGCTTTATTAAAAAGGTGGGATTTACATGGGCAGGGAAAAGGGGGTGGAGTCACCGGGGAGGGGGGGGGGCGGCAAAATGAGGTTTCGCCTAGGTTGTCAAAAATCCTTGCACCAGCCCTGGTTTTCAGAGAGTCCTGTATTTCTCCTGAAGTTATTTGTGGGTTTTTCTTTGCATCCCCAACAATTTTCTTGGCAATTGTGGCTGAAATTTTCGTTGGTCTACCTGACCGTGGTTTGGTTTCAACAGAACCCCTCATTTTCCACTTCTTGATTAGAGTTTGAACACTGCTGATTGGCATTCTCAATTCCTTGGATATCTTTTTATATCCCTTTCCTGTTTTATACAGTTCAACTACCTTTTCCCCGCAGATCCTTTGACAATTCTTTTGCTTTTCCCATGACTCAGAATCCAGAAACGTCAGTGCAGCACTGCATGAAAGATGCAAGGGTCTGTCAGGAGTCCAGAAACTCATTGACCTTTTATACACACACACTAATTACAAGCAAACGGATCACAGGTGAGGATGGTTACCTTTAATAGCCATTCAAACCCCTTTGTGTCAACTCGTGTGCATGTTATCAGACCAAATTCACCAGGGTATGTAAACTTTTGATCAGGGTCATTTGGGTAGTTTCTGTTGTGATTATGATTTAAAAAGAGTAAACACAGTTGATTGATAATAAATGGGTTCAGCCAAACACTAACCATGAGTGAAAGAAAAGTTTTTGTGTTATCATTCATATTCTCTGAAAAATGGCCAAGAAATCATAAATTCTGCCAGGGTATGTAAACTTATGAGCACAACTGTATATAAAGCACAACTTAAAAGCTTCTCTTATTATATACATTGGTTGAGATGAATGTTTGGCTGTTCTTTGTGTTCTCGCACCCACCCGGGGGTTGTACTTCTTTGAACATCTCTGACATTGGCCAGACTGCGCTGAATTCTACTGTATTTTATGTCTTTACTCTGATCTTCTAAGCGCCCGGCGCTGTGTATGATGTACCTGTTTACAGGAATGTAAAGCATCTACTGTGTCAGTGGGAGGAAACCATGCCCTATTTTTGTTAATAGAGAAATAGTGCCGCCTCATTGGTGTCAGTGGGAGGAATAGTGCCCCGTCATTGGTGTCAGTGGGAGGAATAGTGTCCCATCATTGGTGTCAGTGGGAGGAATAGTGTCCCATCATTGGTGTCAGTGGGAGGAATAGTGTCCCATCATTGGTGTCAGTGGGAGGAATAGTGCCCCGTCATTGGTGTCAGTGGGAGGAATAGTGTCCCATCATTGGTGTCAGTGGGAGGAATAGTGCCCCGTCATTGGTGTCAGTGGGAGGAATAGTGTCCCATCATTGGTGTCAGTGGGAGGAATAGTGCCCCGTCATTGGTGTCAGTGGGAGGAATAGTGCCCCATCATTGGTGTCAGTGGGAGGAACAGTGCCCCATCATTGGTGTCAGTGGGAGGAATAGTGCCCTGTCATTGGTGTCAGTGGAGGAACAGTGCCCCGTCATTGGTGTCAGTGGGAGGAACAGTGCCCTGTCATTGGTATCAGTGGGAGGACTAGTGGCAGTCTATTGTTGCTGGGGAGGTCTGTTTTTGCTGGTGGGGCTTATATTGCTCGGGGAGGGGGGGTCAATTATTGCTAGAAGGGATTTACTGTTGAAGGAGGGGTCTATGGTTGCTGGGCTGTTGATCTATTGTTGCTGGAGTGCATCTATTTTTGCATGGCAGTCTACTGTTGCTGGAGTGGTTTATTGTTGCTGGTGGGGAAACTATTGTTGGTTAGGGTTATGTTGCTATTGGGGTCAATTATTGCTAAACGGGATCTACTGTTGTAGGAGGGGTCTATTGTTGCTGGCTGCTGGAGTCTGTTGATGCTGGGAAATTCGTTTTTGCTACCAGGGTCTATTGTTGGGGTCCTTTGTTGCTGGGGAAGGGTCTATTGCTCCTGGGGATCTACTGTACTGATTTTCTTGTTGTTAAATTCCATACAAATGACTTATTACGACAAAATGTTGCTTGGTTCTGTAGTCTCTAAAAGGGGCGGTACTGGGAGGTGGGACCAATGGATGTTGCTCGGAGGTGGGGCCAATGGATGTTGCTCAGAGGTGGGTGGGACTGATGGCTGTTGCTCAGAGGTGGGTGGGATCGATGGCTGTTGCTCAGAGGTGGGTGGGACCGATGGCTGTTGCTCAGAGGTGGGTGGGACCGATGGCTGTTGCTCAGAGGTGGGTGGGACCGATGGCTGTTGCTCAGAGGTGGGTGGGACCGATGGCTGTTGCTCAGAGGTGGGTGGGACCGATGGCTGTTGCTCGAGGTGGGTGGGACCGATGGCTGTTGCTCAGAGGTGGGTGGGACCGATGGCTGTTGCTCAGAGGTGGGTGGGACCGATGGCTGTTGCTCAGAGGTGGGTGGGACCGATGGCTGTTGCTCAGAGGTGGGTGGGAACGATGGCTGTTGCTCAGAGGTGGGTGGGACCGATGGCTGTTGCTCAGAGGTGGGTGGGACCGATGGCTGTTGCTCAGAGGTGGGTGGGACCGATGGCTGTTGCTCAGAGGTGGGTGTGGACCGATGGCTGTTGCTCAGAGGTGGGTGGGACCGATGGCTGTTGCTCAGAGGTGGGTGGGACCGATGGCTGTCGCTCAGAGGTGGGTGGGACCGATGGCTGTTGCTCAGAGGTGGGTGGGACCGATGGCTGTTGCTCAGAGGTGGGTGGGACCGATGGCTGTCGCTCAGAGGTGGGTGGGACCGATGGCTGTCGCTCAGAGGTGGGTGGGACCGATGGCTGTCGCTCAGAGGTGGGTGGGACCGATGGCTGTCGCTCAGAGGTGGGTGGGACCGATGGCTGTCGCTCAGAGGTGGGTGGGACCGATGGCTGTCGCTCAGAGGTGGGTAGGATCAAGCGATGTTGCTCAGGTGGGTGGGACCGATGGCTGTTGCTCAGGTGGGTTGGGACCAATGGCTGTTGCTCAGAGGTGGGTAGGGGGTAGAGACCAGAAGTGACTCAAAAGGGTGGAGTTCCTGCACCTATGCTCTGAGGGAAAAAAAGCCCTGCCTGGGGGTAAACTTTAACCCCTTCACTGCCAACATCGCCATCCCCAGAGCAAACCTGCAGATCTGGAGTTTGGATTTCTCTTTAACCTTATTTGTGTAACTCAGTAAGTGTTGAAGTCCATTGTCTGCCATGCAACTGGCTTTTTCAGAAGGAAGTTAAGTAACGAGGGTGACTTTTCATGCCTGCATCAATAAATTCATGCTTCCTGATGGACGTAATAACGAAACGTACGTCGATGGGGTACTTGGTCCACGTTGCTCCATGCAACTTCCGGTCCCTTTGGTCGTTCCGGGTAGGATGGTGGAACGCAGGCCAGCCGCGAGGCACCATCCCTGACCACAGACACCCTCGCAGCCACAGTGCCGGGTTAAGGCACATCCTCGTGCAAACAGCCATTTGGCACGTTATTTTAATTTTTATAATAACACAGGATTACACTATTTGGTTCCATATTGTCTTTTCGCCTATCCCATCCGCGGTTCCCCTGGAGGAGAGTTTTGCCTATAAATCTCCATCATTGCAGCAAGCATTATCTTGCTAAAGCTCATTCCGACTCACTTTTTAATTAAAGGAGTCAATGTTTTCTGGTAGGCTCCGGTTTTTTGGAGTTTTTTTTTGCTTGGAATGTATCAGATTTGGCTTTTTTGTTTCTACACTTTTTTTTTTTTTTATTGTCATACCGATACAAACAAAAGAAATACACAAGAATGCTGAAACATTTGTAATTGCAACAATTTTCTGGCTGAAGTGGTGCATTATATCTGACAGATCTGCAGGGTGCCAATATTTTTGGCCATGACTGTATATCCCCTTCCTGCCGAGCGTACGCACAATATGCGGCCTCGGCTTTCAGGGGTTATACTGGGATGATGCCCACAGCTGCAGGCATCATCCCGGTACCGTTTTTTTTAGAGCGGCGATCGGCTTTCCAGGGATAACAACCGATGCAGCTAAAAGCAGCTCGATTGTTATCCCGGAGGAGCGGGAGGGGTGTCCCCCGCCCCCCCCTCCCACCGCTCGTAAACGGCTTTGCTTCAGTCTCCTGAATGTAAACACGGAAGCGACGTCACAACGTCACTTCCGGTTTACTGGGCCGCCAATGGCGCCAGATTTAAAAAAAATAGACAGTATTCAGAATCGCTGTTTTCGGAGATCTGAATACAAAAGGAGTGCAAAGGAGGAATTGGAGATCTTTTAGACCCCCCGATCCCTCCATAAAGAGTACCTGTCGCCACCTATTACTGTCACAAGGGATGTTTACGATCCTTGTGACAGAAAAAAAAAAAGATCACTTTAATAATATAAAATAAATAAAATAAATTAAAAAAAAATGTTTTAAAGCACCCCCACGAGCTTGCGCAGCAAAGAAAACGCATTGCGTAAGTCGCGTCCGCATGTAAACGGTATTCAAATCACACATGTGAGGTATCGCCGCGATCGTCAGAGCGAGAGCAATAATTCTAGCCCTAGACCTCCTCTGTAACTCTAACCTGGTAAAAAAGTGTCGCCTATGGAGCTTTTTAGGTACCGTAGTTTTGTCGCCATTCCACGAGTGCGTGCAATTATAAAGCGCGACACGTTTGGTATCTATTTACTCAGCGTAACGTCGTCTTTCACATTATACAAAAAAATTGGGCTAACTTTACTGTTTCGTTTTTTTTCTTTGTCCCTTTTCCCCAAAAAGTTGCGTTTAAAACAACGCTGCACAAATACCGCGTGACATAAAATATTGCAACAATCGCCATTTTATTCTCTAGATTCTCTGCTATATAATGTTTGGGGGTACTAAATAATTTTCTAGCAAAAAATACGGATTTTATCTTGTAAACACCAAATGTCAGAAATAGCTATAGGCATGAAAGGGATATACTGTATGTGATGACGGGTCCACTTTAAGCAGTGCAGGCGCATGCGGAGCCCTCAGCGGAGGAGCGCCAATGTCGAGGGATGAGGCGTGTTTGCATTACTCAGCACTACGGTTTGTACAGCTGGAGGGGTACAAAGAAACGCCACAAAGAAAGGCGGCGGTGGAATCCGGCCATGTGGCTTTCTGGGATGATTTTCTGCACAAGAACGAACATGCAGGTAGCGGCATGCAAGAGCAGTGCAGATCTGCAGCCTTGGAGCCCGGTCCGGTATGTGTGCCTGGTGGGGGGAGGATTTGGTTACTTAGTTAACCTGTTTATTGCTGCTTTCATTCCTCATAAAATAATTAAAGTCTATGTACAGATAAAACCTTTTTTTTTCTAGTGGGGGGGTAAAAACAGGCTGTTAAGCGACAGTTTGCTGACCCCAGCCAACTAGTTGAGCGCTCGCCCCGCCAATGGGGTTGTGCCATAACCCCCAACCAAAATGCTCGTTGGATTTTGGTAAAATATTGTCGTTCAGAAGGAGGCATTGTCATTGAACCCTGAAACCTGAGGGACACATGGTGAGCACAGGGCACAGTGGTATTGGCCCCTCAGGGGCGTGTCCAAATTGCCCTGCGCTCACTTTATGTCCCAAATCTCCCTTTAGTCGTTGAGCTTGGAAAATTGAGGATGCACAGTGAGGGAAGAGCACTGTGCTGATTGCCCCTCAGGGGCAAGTCCAAGATGCCCTGCACTCACAATATGTCCTCGGCCTCCTCTTGGTCCTTCAACCTGGAAAACCAAGGGTGCACAGTGAGTGCAGGGCACTTTGGTGATGGCCATCCAGGGGCGGGGCCAGGACGCCCTGCACTCACAAGATGTCCTCAGTCTACTTTTTCATTGTCCCTGGAAGACTGAGGGATGCATAGTGAGCACAGTGGTATTGGGCCCCTCAGGGGCGTGTCCAAATTGTCCTGCACGCACAATATGTCCTAAGTCTACTGTAAGCCATTGAACCTGGAAGACTTAGTGAGGGAGGAGCACTGTGGTAATGGCCCCTCGGGCAAGTCCAAGATGCCCTGCACTCACAAGTCCACAAGGACTGCATGTCCTCAGTCTCCTCTTGATCCTTCAGTCTGGAAAACCAAGCTGCACAATGGTGATTGCCCTTCAGGGGCAGGTCCAGGACGCCCCGCATGCACAGTATGTCCTCAGTCTCCTCTTGGTTAGCGTAGGGGTACAATCTTTTGAAGTACTGGGACAAGGACATCCCGCGCCCAGGGCAAAGATGCCAAACCACGCCCCTGCCTCCCCAGTTCACGATATGCAAGCTTAGGAGGATCCTACGCCCAGCAGCCTCTCCCTTTGTTAAAATCACTGCCGCAGTTGTCACTACTCCTGTCAGCCCTACAACAGAAAGAAGGCGCCCCCATCCCTACAGTAAACCTATTGCGCCCAGGGCAGTCGCCCCTCTTGCCCACCCCTTGTCCCGGCCCCGCTAACAAGTGATTCAAAATTCGGCACCAGCCTACAATAATTTTGGTGAGCCGGTTATGAAATGTAGACTTCATGTTCAGATCCAGGGCCACGTCGGCAATGATGGACCTCCTGTGAGTGGGACACTTTAAGGGACTGTGTGAGATGATGCGGAATCACTTGGTGTACGGCGGCATGTAATCAGTTTGCATTCCAAGAATAGCGCACGCGGTCGGGGGAGGTTGGCGGCGTTCAGGTTTGTATCTTTGAATGAGATCAATGCCGGTTTTGCATTCTTCAATTTTCTTCAGTTACTGCGGAATATTTCATCTTCTGGTTTTTCCTGCCGAGGACAAGAATCTTGTTTGGTCACAAAGCGCTTCAAACCGCGAGGAGGCGTGTCATTGGACAGAAACATCTGACTTGAAAGAGCCAGTCGCGTCAGCCTGTGCGTCAGAGGAGCTTATACTCTAATGTCCCCTCACAGTCACATATTATTATTATTATTATTATTATTACTATTATACATCTCTTACATATACTGCAGTGCTGTAAAGAGATCGCTGAGCCGGTCACGTCAGTCTCTGTACAGAGGAGCTTGCACTCTAATGTCCCCCCCCACAGTCACACACTATTATTATTATTATACTCTTATTTAGCACTTACATATACCGCAGTGCTGTAAAGAGATCACTGAGCCCGGTCACGTCAGTCTCTGTATCAGAGGAGCTTACACTCTAATGTCACACACTATTATTATAATACATTCATATAGTGGCGGCCGGTGGTAATTTTTTTTTTTTGGGGGGGGGGGGGGGGGCGGCAAACAGTTACTACTGCTCCCAACTGCCCCCCCCATCCCCAAACCAACCACCCCCACAACCCCCCCCCCCCCCCCCACGTGCGCGCGATCGCTCGGGTCAGGAGCACTTACCCCATCTATGGTGGTCAGGGCTTCACCGGCGGCTTCCCCGGCTCAGCGGCGGCAGTGACTTCACCTTCCTCTGCTCTCCACGGGCATTGCGGCGGCTTCCGTTTCCTCCCTCCTCTTCGGCCGGCCAATTGGGACTCTTCTCTATTCGGGCCAAACGGAAAACGCTTCTGATTGGCCGGATTGAGGATCAGTGTTAGAAGCCTATTAGAGCCTCTGTCTCTAATCGAGTGCTTAAAAAAAAAAACAAAAAAAAAAAACAAAACACCCACCCGGCTGTAATTCATACAGCCGGCGCCCCTGAAAGGGGCCGGACGCATGAATAGGGCTAATGGACGGGCCGCCACTGCATTTATATAGCTCTGACATATACCGCAGTGCTGTACAGAGAACACTGAGCCAGTCACCAAAGGAGCTTACGCTCTAATGTCCTCCCCCACAGTCACACACTAATATTATTAAGCATTTAGATAGCGCTGACATATACCGCAGTGCTGTACAGAGAACACTGAGCCAGTTACATCAGTCCCTGTACCAGAGGAGCTTACACTCTAATGCCCCCCCCCCCCCCACAGTTGCTTACTATTATTATTATGCATTTATGTAGTGCTGACATATACCGCAGTGCTGTACAGAGGACACTGAGCCAGTCACCAAAGGAGCTTACACTCTAATGTCCTCTCCCACAGTCACACACTAATATTATTATACATTTATATAGTGCTGACATATACCGCAGTGCTGTACAGAGAACACTGAGCCAGTTGCATCAGTCTCTATGCCAGAGGAGCTTACACTCTAATGTCGTCCCCCCCCGTCACACACTATTCTTATTATACATTTCTATA
>JBBDGP010003652.1:0-190816 GCA_037952835.1 Lithobates septentrionalis | reverse complement strand
ACAAAAAAAATCTCAAAAACAATAAGAGAATCTTGTTAGCTGGTTCCCTCATCGAATCAATAAAAAGCAAAAAATGCAGCGCTGCCCTACACATCATCTATAAAATTGTACAAATGGACTTATAAGGGCAATGGTAACACCTATAAATGAAGATCCAGTGCAAATCAACCCAATGTATTGCAATATGAATATAGTAATGATGGTCTCACCCCCTCTGCAAAAATATTTTGAGAAATTGCAGAGCTGCAATGTGCAAATCGTGGTGAAACCCCTTATATATTAACATAATAAAATGTACAATTGATGTACATATTTTACATTTTATTACTATGATTATATATAGGGGTTTTCACCACTGTTTGCACATTGCAGCTCTGCAATATTTCTTACCTTTTGCAGAGATGGTGACACCATCACTACTATGTTCTAATACACGGCTTGATTTGTATCTCTGTTATTATTGTATGTAGGGGGTTTCAACATGATTTGCACATTGAAGCTCTGCAATTTCTCAAAATATTTTTGCAGAGGGGGTGACACCATCACTACTATATTGCAATACATTGGTTGTTTTGCACTGGATATTATTTTATAGGTTTTACCATTGCACTTATAAGTCGATTTGTAGAATTGTATAAAGAAAGAGTAGAGCTGTGCTGCATTTTTTGGCTTTTTATTGGTATACAGAGGCCAGGATATACTGATCACCATTGTACGCCATGAAGAAACCTCCACTTTCTGACCACGGCAACTTGCTGGCCACACCCACTTTTGGTCACGCCCACAGGTAGCGCACCACACTAGCACCCTCACTTTTACCTCAAGCACCGCCATAGCACCCCCAAAAAAATTGTCTGGAGTCGCCCCTGCCTGGATTGGATTTGAATTTAGCTGCCCCATCCCTCCCCTCCCAAAAAATTCTAAGAAGTATCTTTTTTTATCTCTTGGAGGAAGTGTGAGAAATAACATATATATAATTTTTACAATCATTCCATACTCACATACCACATACACTGCATATATCATTTTGGAAAATATGCTTATAAAATATTTTACCATTTGCCAATAAAAAAAATGTAAAAAATGTCCCCGGATTTCATTTTAAAAATCTGGTCACCTTACTTTATTAGCTTTGTTGCCCTTCTTTGTAGTCGCTCCATTTCCAGTACATCCTTCCTGAGGACTGGTGCCCAGAACTGGACAGCATACTCCAGGTGCGGCCGGACCAGAGTCTTGTAGAGCGGGAGAATTATCGTTTTATCTCTGGAGTTGATCCCCTTTTAATGCCAATATTCTGTTTGCTTTGTTAGCAGCAGCTTGGCATTGCATGTCATTGCTGAGTCTATCATCCACTAGAACCCCCAGGTCCTTTTCCATCCTAGATCCCCCCAGAGGTTCTCCCCCCAGTCTATAGATTGTATTCAGATTTTTGCCACCCAAATGCATTATTTTACATTTTTCTACATTGAACCTCATTTGCCATGTAGTTGCCCCTCCCCCATTCATTTGTTCAGATCTTCTTACAAGGTTTCCACATCCTGCGGAGAAGTTATTGCCCTGCTTAGCTTAGTATCGTCTGCAAATACAGAGATTGAACTGTTTATCCCATCCTCCAGGTCGTTTATGAACAAATTAAACAGGATTGGTCCCAGCACAGAACCCTGGGGAACCCCACTACCCACCCCCGACCATTCTGAGTACTCCCCATTTATCACCACCCTCTGAACTCGCCCTTGTAGCCAGTTTTCAATCCATGTACTCACCCTATGGTCCATGCCAACGCACCTTATTTTGTACAGTAAACGTTTATGGGGAACTTTGTCAAATGCTTTTGCAAAATCCAGATACACCACGTCTACGGGCCTTCCTTTATCTAGATGGCAACTCACCTCCTCATAGAAGGTTAATAGATTGGTTTGGCAAGAACGATTCTTCATGAATCCATGCTGATTACTGCTAATGATACTGTTCTCTAGGGATGAGCTTCGTGTTCGACTCGAACATCGGCTGTTCGACCGTCCGTCGAATTGCGAACGATATGGGCCGTTCGCGCCAAATTCGTGTGGCGCGTCACGGCCCATAATTCACTGCAGCATCGCAGTGCATTGCTGGCTGATGATTGGCCAAGCATGCACTATGACCCGCATGCTTGGCCAATCACAGCGCTAGGGTTGCCACCTGTCCGGGATTCACCCGGACAGTACGGGTTTTGAAACATGTGCCCGGGTCTCTGCCCGCCTGAGACCCGGGCACATTATTCATTTCAGACCCGTGGCTCCCTGTGCCGAAGCTGTGTAATCAGTGCGGCCGTGGAGTTCGGGTCCGTAGCGCCGCCTTAGCGCTGCTTGATTTCTGCTCCTGCTCAGCTGTCTGAGTGCAGGACGGAGTCGGGACACAGAGGCGGAGCCTCCATGTTACCGGCCGGGTGCTCTCCTCCAGTCCTCTGGCTGCCAGCAGAAGGGACAAGGAGGTGGGCGGAGCCTCCCCATTCCCTGCTGGAATGTGTGCACAGATCACGCTGGGACTGGAGCCCAGCTTGTAAGGTAAGTTTTACCATCCATGTCAGAATTTCAAAGTACTCTCACCTCTCCCCCCCCCACCCACCATACACTATACATACATACATATATACATACACCCCCCTCCCCACACTATACACACACCCCCCCCCCTCCCCCCACCATACACTATACATACACCCCCCTCCCCCACCATATACTATACATACATACACCCCCCTCCCCCCACCATACACTATATATACACCCCCTCCCCCCACCATACACTATATATACACCCCCCCCCCACCATACACTATACATACACCCCCCCCCCCCCCACCATACACTATATATACATATATACATACACCCCCCTCCCCACACTATACACACACACCCCCCCTCCCCCCACCATACACTATACATACACCCCCTCCCCCACCATATACTATACATACATACACCCCCCTCCCCCCACCATACACTATATATACACCCCCCTCCCCCCACCATACACTATATATACACCCCCCCCCCACCATACACTATACATACACCCCCCCCCCCCCACCATACACTATATATACATATATACATACACCCCCCTCCCCCACCATACACTATATATACATATATACATACACCCCCCTCCCCCACCATACACTATACATACATACATACACCCCCCCTCCCCCACGATACACTATACATACACCCCCCTCCCCCCCACCATATACTATACATACATACACCCCCCTCCCCCCACCATACATACACCCCCCTCCCCCCACCATACACTATATATACATATATACATACACCCCCCTCCCCCCACCATACACTATACATACACCCCCCTCCCCCCACCATACACTATACATACACCCCCCTCCCCCCCACCATATACTATACATACATACACCCCCCTCCCCCCACCATACACTATACATACACCCCCCTCCCCCCACCATACACTATACATACACCCCCCTCCCCCACCATATACTATACATACATACACCCCCCTCCCCCCACCATACACTATATATACACCCCCCTCCCCCACCATACACTATATATACACCCCCCCCCCCCCACCATACACTATACATACACCCCCCCCCCCACCATACACTATATATACATATATACATACACCCCCCTCCCCCACCATACACTATACATACATACATACACCCCCCCTCCCCCACGATACACTATACATACACCCCCCTCCCCCCCACCATATACTATACATACATACACCCCCCTCCCCCCACCATACATACACCCCCCTCCCCCCACCATACACTATATATACATATATACATACACCCCCCTCCCCCACCATACACTATACATACATACATACATACATACACCCCCCCCCCCCCTCCCCCACGATACACTATACATACACCCCCCTCCCCCCCACCATATACTATACATACATACACCCCCCCTCCCCCCACCATACACTATACATACACCCCCCTCCCCCCACCATACACTATACATACACCCCCCTCCCCCCACCATACACTATACATACACCCCCCCCACCATACACTATATATACATATATACATACACCCCCCTCCCCCACCATACATACATACATACACCCCCCCCCCACGATACACTATACATACACCCCCCTCCCCCCCCACCATATACTATACATACATACACCCCCCCTCCCCCCACCATACACTATACATACACCCCCCCTCCCCCCACCATACACTATACATGCACCCCCCCCCACCATACACTATATATACATATATACATACACCCCCCTCCCCCACCATACACTATACATACATACATACACCCCCCCCTCCCCCACGATACACTATACATACACCCCCCTCCCCCCCACCATATACTATACATACATACACCCCCCCTCCCCCCACCATACACTATACATACACCCCCCCCCCCCCACCATATACTATACATACATACACCCCCCTCCCCCCACCATACACTATACATACACCCCCCCCCCACCATACACTATATATACATACACCCCCCCCCCCCACCATATACTATACATACATACACCCCCCCCACCATACACTATATATACATATATACATACACCCCCCTCCCCCCCACCATATACTAAACATACATACACCCCCCCCCACCATACACTATATATACATACACCCCCCTCCCCCACCATACACTATATATACAGTTCTGCCAGCCCCCTCCCATATACCACCCATTCATACACCATCCATATATACAGTTCCCCCCATATATACAGTCCTCCCCCCCATACACCATTCATATATACAGTCCCCCCCATATACACAGTCCCCATATATACAGTCCTCTCCCCATACACCATCCATATATACAGTCCTACCCCCCATATATACAGTCCTCTCCATATATACAGTCCCCCCCATATATACTGTTC
This sequence comes from Lithobates septentrionalis, assembly GCA_037952835.1. Taxonomy (NCBI): domain Eukaryota; kingdom Metazoa; phylum Chordata; class Amphibia; order Anura; family Ranidae; genus Lithobates; species Lithobates septentrionalis. The sequence goes on along the minus strand of JBBDGP010003652.1, from coordinate 185,872 downwards.
TCCACCCCCCCATACACCATCCATATATACAGTTCTCACCGGGTGACACCGTCCACTGCCCTACTGATACCGTCCTCTGCCCTACTGATACCGTCCTCTGCCCTACTGACATCGTCCACTGCTCTACTCACACCGTCCTCTGCTCCACTGACACCATCCACTGCCCTACTGACACCGTCCACTGCCCTACTGACACCGTCCACTGCCCTACTGACACCGTCCACTGCCCTACTGACACCGTCCACTGCCTACTGACACCGTCCACTGCTCTACTGACACCGTCCACTGCTCTACTGACACCGTCCACTGCTCTACTGACACCGTCCACTGCCCTACTGACACCGTCCACTGCCCTACTGACACCGTCCACTGCCCTACTGACACCGTCCACTGCCCTACTGACACCGTCCACTGCTCTACTGACACCGTCCACTGCCCTACTGACACCGTCCTCTGCCCTACTGACACCGTCCACTGCCCTACTGACACCGTCCACTGCCCTACTGACACCGTCCACTGCTCTACTGACACCGTCCACTGCTCTACTGACACCGTCCACTGCCCTACTGACACCGTCCACTGCCCTACTGACACCGTCCACTGCCCTACTGACACCGTCCACTGCCCTACTGACACCGTCCACTGCTCTACTGACACCGTCCACTGCCCTACTGACACCGTCCTCTGCTCTACTGACACCGTCCACTGCCCTACTGACACCGTCCTCTGCCCCACTGACACCGTCCACTGCTCTACTGACACCGTCCACTGTCCTACTGACACCGTCCACTGTCCTACTGACACCGTCCTCTGCTCTACTGACACCATCCACTGCCCTACTGACACCGTCCACTGCTCTACTGACACCGTCCACTGCTCTACTCACACCGTCCACTGCTCTACTCACACCGTCCTCTGCTCCACTGACACCGTCCACTGCTCTACTCACACCGTCCTCTGCTCCACTGACACCATCCACTGCCCTACTGACACCGTCCACTGCCCTACTGACACCGTCCACTGCCCTACTGACACCGTCCACTGCCCTACTGACACCGTCCACTGCTCTACTGACACCGTCCACTGCCCTACTGACACCGTCCACTGTCCTACTGACACCGTCCACTGTCCTACTGACACCGTCCACTGTCCTACTGACACCGTCCTCTTCTCTACTGACACCATCCACTGCCCTACTGACACCGTCCACTGCTCTACTGACACCGTCCACTGCTCTACTCACACCGTCCACTGCTCTACTCACACCGTCCTCTGCTCCACTGACACCATCCACTGCCCTACTGACACCGTCCACTGCCCTACTGACACCGTCCACTGCCCTACTGACACCGTCCACTGCCCTACTGACACCGTCCACTGCTCTACTCACACCGTCCACTGCTCTACTCACACCGTCCTCTGCCCCACTGACACCGTCCTCTGCCCCACTGACACCGTCCTCTGCCCCACTGACACCGTCCTCTGCCCCACTGACACCGTCCTCTGCCCCACTGACACCGTCCACTGCTCTACTCACACCGTCCTCTGCCCTACTGACACCGTCCTCTGCCCACTGACACCGTCCTCTGCCCCACTGACACCGTCCTCTGCCCCACTGACACCGTCCTCTGCCCCACTGACACCGTCCTCTGCCCCACTGACACCGTCCTCTGCCCCACTGACACCGTCCTCTGCCCCACTGACACCGTCCTCTGCCCCACTGACACCGTCCACTGCCCCACTGACACCGTCCACTGCTCTACTCACACCGTCCACTGCTCTACTGACACCGTCCATTGCCCTACTGACACCGTCCACTGCCCTACTGACACCGTCCACTGCTCTACTGACACCGTCCACTGCTCTACTCACACTGTCCTCTGCTCCACTGACACCATCCACTGCCCTACTGACACCGTCCACTGCCCTACTGACACCGTCCACTGCCCCACTGACACCGTCCACTGCTCTACTCACACCGTCCACTGCTCTACTGACACCGTCCATTGCCCTACTGACACCGTCCACTGCTCTACTGACACCGTCCACTGCTCTACTCACACCGTCCACTGCTCTACTGACACCGTCCACTGCTCTACTGACACCGTCCATTGCCCTACTGACACCGTCCACTGCTCTACTGACACCGTCCACTGCTCTACTGACACCGTCCACTGCTCTACTGACAACGTCCTCTGCTCTACTGACACCATCCACTGCCCTACTGACACCGTCCACTGCTCCACTGACAACGTCCTCTGCTCTACTGACACCGTCCACTGCTCTACTGACACCATCCACTGTCCTACTGACACCGTCCACTGCGCTACTGGCTGACAGTGTCCGCTTTTAAGGTAGGCTATTTTCATATTTTACCTGACATTTCTTTTATTAATCGAATCATTTTATGGGTACACTAATGCTTTTGTTTTATTTAACCATGCCCCTTTAAGTCCCCCCCCCACTGTTAATGCAATGGCCACAGCCACTGTTCACTGTAGCACACCTCATTACTACTCTCTTTGGGTAACCCAAGGTATTTTACAATCATATAGCATGTACTACAAAAAAATTGCCGTGCGCCGCAAAAGTGTTCGGGTTTGGCTTGAAGAAAAGGTGGCAACCCTACACAGCGCCGTCAGTAGAGAGAGCTGTAATTGGCCAAAGCCAGGGTGGCTTTGGCCAATTATGGCTCAGGGGATTTAGTACACACCCCACACTATATAAGGCCGCCTGCACGGCGGCCCTGTGTAGTGTGTGTTCCGGTGTGCTGAGAGATAGAGAGAGAGAGAGACAGTGTCATTTGATTTGAGTTAGATAGATTAGGCTAGATCTGTTCCTGCTATTTACATTTAGTGCAGTGCGTCCTGCTCACAGTGTTCAGCTAGATCCGTTCCTGCTATTTACATTCAGTGCAGTGCGTCCTGCTCACAGTGTTCAGCTAGATCTGTTCCTGCTATTTACATTTAGTGCAGTGCGTCCTGCTCACAGTGTTCAGCTAGATCCGTTCCTGTTATTTACATTTAGTGCAGTGCGTCCTGCTCACAGTGTTCAGCTAGATCTGTTCCTGCTATTTACATTTAGTGCAGTCAGTGCGTCCTGCTCACAGTGTTCAGCTAGATCCGTTCCTGCTATTTACATTTAGTGCAGTCAGTGCGTCCTGCTCACAGTGTTCAGCTAGATCCGTTCCTGCTATTTACATTTAGTGCAGTCAGTGCGTCCTGCTCACAGTGTTCAGCTAGATCTGTTCCTGCTATTTACATTTAGTGCAGTGCGTCCTGCTCACAGTGTTCAGCTAGATCTGTTCCTGCTATTTACATTTAGTGCAGTGCGTCCTGCTCACAGTGTTCAGCTAGATCCGTTCCTGTTATTTACATTTAGTGCAGTGCGTCCTGCTCACAGTGTTCAGCTAGATCCGTTCCTGCTATTTACATTTAGTGCAGTGCGTCCTGCTCACAGTGTTCAGCTAGATCCGTTCCTGCTATTTACATTTAGTGCAGTGCGTCCTGCTCACAGTGTTCAGCTAGATCCGTTCCTGCTATTTACATTTAGTGCAGTCAGTGCGTCCTGCTCACAGTGTTCAGCTAGATCTGTTCCTGCTATTTACATTTAGTGCAGTGCGTCCTGCTCACAGTGTTCAGCTAGATCCGTTCCTGTTATCTTCCTACTGACAGGCAGGCTTGTCTGGTTACAGTATATAAAGCTACCTGAAGAAAATTACAGGTGTTCTATCCCAGCTTAGTGCAGCTACAGGCCATTAGTATGTCTGGAAGGCCAAGAAGGAGAGGCAGACAGTCACAAGCCAATAAGAGAGGGCAAGCAGGCTCTGTGTCTAGTGCTGGTCGTGGAGACGGTGCATCCTCATCAGCACGTGGCCATGGGACACGCTTGGCCTTTTTTTCGGCAGCTGGCCGTGTTGAGCCGCAACATGCGGAAGACTTGGTCGAGTGGATGGCCAAGCCGTCCTCATCCTCCTCATCCTCTCTCACCCATGCCCAGGGTGCTTTGTCTGGCAAAGCAGCGGCCTCTTCCCTCAGCTCAATGTCATCAGTGACTCCTTCCCTAGCTCCACCATGTCCTCCTGAGGATTCCCTCAAACTGTTTGACCACAGTGTTGGGTACATGCTCCAGGAGGATGCCCAGCGTTTGGAAGGCTCTGATGATGATACTGAGCTCGATGAAGGCAGTAACATGAGCACGGACAGAGGGGGTGCCCAAGAAGGACAGCAATCTGGCAGTCATGCTCCCCCTGCTGCAGCATACTGCCAGGTTTGCTCCAGTGATGAGGAGGGAGGGGATGATGAGGTCACTGACTCAACGTGGGTGCCTGATAGGAGAGAGGAGGAGGAGGAGGAGGAGGCGGCACATCACCAACGAGGCAGGATGCCCTCCAGGGGCCAGCCTAAGGGTAGCACATTGACTGCATCACACCCCAAAGCTCCACATGTGCAGGGCGCTGCAGTCTCTGTGCGTTATTCAAAAAGTTCTTTGGTGTGGGCCTTTTTTGAGACGAGTGCATCAGATCGCACTGCTGCTATTTGCAACATATGTCTCAAGCGTATCTCACGTGGCCAAAACATCTCCCGCTTGGGTACCACATGCTTGACCAGACATATGTTGACCTGCCATGCAGTTCGTTGGCAAGCGTATCTAAAAGACCCACACCAAAGAACAAAGAGGATCTCTCCTTGCTCCTCATCAGCTGAGATTTCCAACCCCACTAGACCTCCAGTCCTCTCTGAGACCTGCAGTGAGAGGAATGAAGGTGTAGAATTAGGTGTGTCACAGCCAAGTACTTGTGGGCAATCTGCTTTTGGTACACCGACGTCAGATTGTACCAGGCAAATTTCCCTGCCCCAGCTGCTGCACCGCCGAAAGAAGTTTGCTCCCAGCCATCCACATGCCCAGCGGTTGAATGCTAGCTTGGCAAAATTGCTAGCACTTCAACTGCTGCCTTTTCAGTTGGTAGACTCTGCCCCCTTCCGTGAGTTTGTGGAATGTGCGGTTCCTCAGTGGCAGGTACCCAAACGCCACTTTTTCTCACGGAAGGCGATTCCGGCTCTCTACCGGCATGTGGAAGGCAATGTCCATGCCTCGCTGGACAGGGCGGTCAGCGGTAAGGTGCATATTACCGCTGACTCATGGTCCAGCAGGCATGGACAGGGACGTTACTTAAGTTTCACGGCGCATTGGGTGACTCTGCTGGCAGCTGGGAAGGATGCAGGACAAGGTGCAGTAGTGTTGGAGGTTGTTCCGCCACCACGCCTCCAAAATGCTGATTGTGACACACCTCTCTCCTCCACCCCCTCCTCTTCTTCTTCCTCCATGGCCTCTTCCTCGGAACCAGCGGTGCTCCGTAGGCGTTCAAGGGGCTACGCAAGTACGCAGGCCAAAAGATGCCATGCGGTGCTTGAGCTGGTGTGCTTGGGGGACAGGAGCCACACTGGGGCAGAGGTTCTGTCAGCTCTGCAGGGGCAGGTTCAGAGGTGGTTGACGCCACGCCAACTTAAGGCAGGAATGGTGGTTTGCGACAATGGCACCAACCTCCTCTCTGCCCTCCGACAGGGACAACTGACCCATGTGCCAGAGTATATAGGGCCTTTCCTTATTTTAATTTGGGTGCGGGGTTCCCCTTAATATCCATACAGGACCCAAAGGGCCTGGTAATGGACTGGGGGGGTACCCATGCCGTTTGTCTCACTGATTTTCATCCATATTGCCAGGACCCGACATGACATTAAACCCGCAAGCAGTTTTAAATGAGATTTTTTCCTTTAAAAATGACATTTGGTGCAGGGACTGTTTTAAACATGGGAAACAGGCGTCACTTTACAGGCATACTATAGACACCCCCCAGGTACGATATTTAAAGGAATATTTCACTTTTTTTTTTTTACTTTAAGCATCATTAAAATCACTGCTCCCGAAAAAACGGCCGTTTTTAAAAGTTTTTTTTGCATTGATACATGTCCCCTGGGGTAGGACCCGGGTCCCCAAACCCTTTTTCGGACAATACCATGCAAATTAGCCTTTAAAATGAGCACTTTTGATTTCGAACGTTCGAGTCCCATAGACGTCAATGGGGTTCTAACGTTCGTGCGAACTTTCGGTCCATTCGCAGGTTCTGGTGCAAACCGAACCGGGGGGTGTTCGGCTCATCCCTACCGTTCTCATTACTAAAATCTTGTATATAGTCCCTTATCATTTCCTCCAAGAGTTTACATACTATTGATGTTAGGCTCACTGGTCTGTAATTCCCAGGGATGTATTTTGGGCCCTTTTTAAATATTGGTGCTACATTGGCTTTTCTCCAATCAGCTGGTACCATTCCAGTCAATAGACTGTCTGTAAAAATTAGGAACAACGGTCTGGCAATCACTTGACTGAGTTCCCTAAGTACCCTCGGATGCAAGCCATCTGGTCCCGGTGATTTATTAATGTTAAGTTTCTCAAGTCTAATTTTAATTCCGTCCTCTGTTAACCATGTAGGTGCTTCCTGTGATGTGTCATGAGGATAAACACTGCAGTTTTGGTTACTGAAGCCCCCCGATTCACTTGTGAAGACTGAGGAGAAGAATAAATTCAATACCTTCGCCATCTCCCCATCCTTTGTAACCAGATGTCCTTCCTCATTCTTTATGGGGCCAAAAATTTTAATTTTTTCTTTGCTAGAAAATTACTCAGAACCCCCAAACATTATATATATTGTTTTAGCAGACACCCTGGGGAATAAAATGGCGGTAGTTGCAACTTTCTATGTTACATGGTATTTGCACAGCAATTTTTCAATTGTAGCAATAGTTGGGGGGTATTTATGCTAGGAGTGGAAATTTTTTTCGGGGGGGTGGTGGGATTTGTGCTAGTAGGGATGATTAGGGGGTGTTTATGCTAGGAGAGGAAATTTTTTTCAGGGAGGGGGCATTTGTGCTAGTAGGGATGATTAGGGGGTATTTATGCTAGGAGGGGACATTTTTTTTTGGGGGGGGGGGGATTTGTGCTAGTAGGGATGATTAGGGGGTATTTATGCTAGGAGAGGAAATTTTTTTCGGGGGGGGGGGGATTTGTGCTAGTAGGGATGATTCGGGGGTATTTATGCTAGGAGAGGAATTTTTTTTCGGGGGAGGGGGGGATTTGTGCTAGTAGGGATGATTAGGGGGTATTTATGCTAGGAGGGGAATTTTTTTTCGGGGGAGGGGGGATTTGTGCTAGTAGGGATGATTGGAGGGTATTTATGCTTGGAGGGGAAATATTTGGGCGGGGGGGTAGGATTTTATGCTAGGTGGGGAGGGGGATTGGGAGGGAGAATTAGTGACGGGAGAGGGGGATTGGGGGGGAGAATTACGGTAGTGCTGGGGGGGATTCGTAATGGGGGGGAGAGAATTTGTCCTTGCAGGGGAAATTTGAGGGGTAGAAGATTTGTGCTCGGAGGGGTGATTTTTTTTATTGGGGGGGAGATTTGTGATAGGTGGGGGGATTGGGGGAGGAATTTGTGGTGGGGGGATTGGGGGGCAGAATTAGTGCTGGGAGGGGGGGTTTTGTAGTGTGAGGGGGGAGAATTTGTCCTGGCAGGGGAAATTTGAGGGGTAGAAGATTTGTACTTGGAGGGGTGATTTTTTCATTGGGGGGAGATTTGTGTGGGGGGATTTGGAGAGAGAGAGGATTTGAGCTTGGAGGGGATGTTTGGGGGCAGATTCGTACTGGGAGGAGGGGGAATTTATGCTCAAGTGCTTGATTTTTTTTTGGGTGGGGGGGGAATTTTTGCTGACATCTGCTCAAACATCTGGAAGGGGGGGTGGTATGCTTGCCGTGGGCTGTAGATGACCATGTCCTGGCACATTGCCTACATCTAGAGCACCAGACTAGTAGCGTGCCACATATAGATATTCCTGGAATAAATACATCATTAAATAACACAGAAGATGATGATGTTACAGTAAAATGGGGAAGGGTTCTGACTCATCTGTAGGTTTAGATCTGGCAGCCGGCCAGCCCTGGAAAGTGGGGGAAGGGGGAGGGGAAAGGTGGTATATAAGAAGTTCTATGAGTACTGAGAGGTATACGGACGGTGGGGGTCACTCATTGGACGTCTTTCTGTCTTGTTGCTGTAGTGAAGATCGGGGTGAAGATCAGTTATGAGGACTCTGTTGATCTTGGGGGTTCTCCTCGTCTGCGTGCTGCTGGTGACCCCATCTAATGGTTATCGGACGGGGTCTGTAAAGGATGGAGGAGAGGTGAGTTCCCGGGGGGAGAGGGGGGGGGGGGTTTATGATGTGGGGGCTCCAGGAACATTCTAGAAATGTCCATAGATATCAATTCCTAGTTATCACCGAGCAATGTTCTGCAGATCTATAGTGAGGACAATGTATCAATATGTATCTGTCATGTATATAGAGTAATTACCATGTTATGTGTATGTGTGATTGCTGCATGTAATTGCTGTAATCTGTCTAATATGTGTATTTCCTTTGATCATCAGCTCTATCTAGTGGCCGAAAGGGGATATTTTCCTGATTGAGGCGTTTCAGGAAAAATGCTGCATTTTGGCCACTAGAGGGAGCTGACCTGTGATATTGTTTTCCAGCAGATCCTCCGGTGTGCGGCCGTTTACTGACTCTGGTGGGTGTAAGCCGTCTTCTCCAGGCGTTTAAAGCTGATTGTATGACCCATACATCCGCACTAATCGAGTGCGTCCCATGTGTCTAGACTGCAGTGTTATGTACCCCCCCCCCCCCCATGTACAGTGCAGTCAGTTCTAAACGTTCGGTGGTGAGCGCTCTGATTCCAGTACTCAGGTCACTCGCACTCCGCCTCCTCCATTCAATAAACATCTTGAATTATTTTCAGCAAAGGCAAGGCGCTCTGTAAATGGAGGAGGGGAGATTGTGATGTTCATCCACCCCCTCCTCCAATCGCAGGATTTGTATTCGTTGAAAGTTACACAGGATGCTTACTGAATGGAGGATCCGGAGTGCGAGTAACCCGTTGTGATCCGAGTATTCTCACCAGAATCAGAACAGTCGGCACAGGACTGGAGAACCGGATGGATCCAGATCCAGGCTTTAGGTGCTCGGTACCCCCCGGGGTATTATTTACATGAAGTTGGGGGTAAGTTGTAACTTCCATAAAAATTGAGTGTAAGGTTTCTTCCTCTGGAGGTGTTCGATGATGTTGGGAGATTAAAGGGTTCATTGTGAATGGAAGGGGGGAGGGGGGGGCTTTTTTTGGATATAAATTTGCCCAGATGACAGTGCAGGAAGTCGCTCCTGAGGAAGACGTATTCTGGAGGAATCTGTTGGGGGGGGGGCGTTTTTTGATGACGTCATATCCAGCTGGCAATGTTGGTGAACCGGCTCCCGATGTCCGGAGGTCAGGTGATCGTCTTGTATATATGATCACAGCAGATTCTGATTGTTACAATTTTATTGTATCATTTGTGATGTAATTTGATGGATTCAGAGGGATAGCTGTGGAGGTGGTATACTTGGACAGAGGGGTGGCTGTGGATGTGGTATACTTGGACAGAGGGGTGGCTGTGGAGGTGGTATACTTGGACAGAGGGGTGGCTGTGGATGTGGTATACTTGGACAGAGGGGTGGCTGTGGAGGTGGTATACTTGGACAGAGGGGTGGCTGTGGATGTGGTATACTTGGACAGAGGGGTGGCTGTGGAGGTGGTATACTTGGACAGAGGAGTGGCTGAGGCATGGTATACTTGGACAGAGGGGTGGCTGTGGACGTGGTATACTTGGACAAAGGAGTGGCTGTGAATGTGGTATACTTGGACAGATGGGTGGCTGTGGACGTGGTATACTTGGACAAAGGAGTGGCTGTGAATGTGGTATACTTGGACAGAGGAGTGGCTGTGGATGTGGTATACTTGGACAGAGGCGTGGCTGTGGATGTGGTATACTTGGACAGAGGAGTGGCTGTGGATGTGGTATACTTGGACAGAGGGATAGCTGTGAATGTGGTATACTTGGACAGAGGGGTGGCTGTGGACGTGGTATACTTGGACAGAGGGGTGGCTGTGGACATGGTATATTTGGACAGAGGGGGGCTGTGGACGTGGTATATTTGGACAGAGGGGTGGTTGTGGATGTGGCAGGCCCGGACTGGGACAAAAAATAGGCCCGGGCATTTTAGACTGAGCAGCCAATTTTTTCATGGACCGGGGGGGGGGTCCTCCACGCTGTAATGTGCAGGAACATTGATATAAATATAAAGGGGACTGCACTGTAATGATTACCCCCCTTACATCAGAGTCCGCACAGACCCCCCTTACACCTTACATCAGAGTCCGCACAGAGGTCCCTTACATCAGAGTCCGCACAGACCCCCCTTACACCTTACATCAGAGTCTGCACAGACCCCCCTTACATCAGAGTCCGCACAGACCCCCCTTACACCTTACATCAGAGTCCGCACAGACCCCCCTTACATCAGAGTCCGCACAGACCCCCCTTACACCTTACATCAGAGTCCGCACAGAGGTCCCTTACATCAGAGTCCGCACAGAGGTCCCTTACATCAGAGTCCGCACAGACCCCCCTTACATCAGAGTCCACACAGACCCCCCTTACATCAGAGTCCGCACAGACCCCCCTTACACCTTACATCAGAGTCTGCACAGACCCCCCTTACACCTTACATCAGAGTCCGCACAGAGGTCCCTTACATCAGAGTCCGCACAGAGGTCCCTTACATCAGAGTCCGCACAGACCCCCCTTACACCTTACACCAGAGTCCGCACAGAGGTCCCTTACATCAGAGTCCGCACAGACCCCCCTTACACCTTACATCAGAGTCCGCACAGACCCCCCTTACATCAGAGTCCGCACAGAGGTCTCTTACATCAGAGTCTGCACAGACCCCCCTTACAACAGAGTCCGCACAGAGGTCCTTTACATCAGAGTCCACACAGACCCCCCTTACATCAGAGTCCGCACAGAGGTCCCTTACATCAGAGTCCGCACAGACCCCCCTTACACCTTACATCAGAGTCCGCACAGACCCCCCTTACATCAGAGTCCGCACAGACCCCCCTTACACCTTACATCAGAGTCCGCACAGAGGTCCCTTACATCAGAGTCCGCACAGAGGTCCCTTACATCAGAGTCCGCACAGACCCCCCTTACATCAGAGTCCACACAGACCCCCCTTACATCAGAGTCCGCACAGACCCCCCTTACACCTTACATCAGAGTCTGCACAGACCCCCCTTACACCTTACATCAGAGTCCGCACAGAGGTCCCTTACATCAGAGTCCGCACAGACCCCCCTTACACCTTACACCAGAGTCCGCACAGAGGTCCCTTACATCAGAGTCCGCACAGACCCCCCTTACACCTTACATCAGAGTCCGCACAGACCCCCCTTACATCAGAGTCCGCACAGAGGTCTCTTACATCAGAGTCTGCACAGACCCCCCTTACAACAGAGTCCGCACAGAGGTCCTTTACATCAGAGTCCACACAGACCCCCCTTACATCAGAGTCCGCACAGAGGTCCCTTACATCAGAGTCCGCACAGACCCCCTTACATCAGAGTCCGCACAGACCCCCCTTACATCAGAGTCCGCACAGACCCCCCTTACATCAGAGTCCACACAGAGGTCCCTTACATCAGTGTCCACACAGACCCCCCTTACATCAGTGTCCGCACAGACCCCCCTTACATCAGAGTCCGCACAGACCCCCCTTACATCAGAGTCCGCACAGACCCCCCTTACATCAGAGTCCGCACAGACCCCCCTTACATCAGTGTCCACACAGACCCCCCTTACATCAGTGTCCGCACAGACCCCCCTTACATCAGAGTCCGCACAGACCCCCCTTACATCAGAGTCCGCACAGACCCCCCTTACATCAGAGTCCGCACAGACCCCCCTTACATCAGATTCCGCACTGAGCCCCTTTACATCAGAGTCCGCACTGAGCCCCTTTACATCAGATTCCGCACTCAGCCCCTTTACATCAGAGTCCGCACTGAGCCCCTTTACATCAGAGTCCGCACTGAGCCCCTTTACATCAGAGTCCGCACTCAGCCCCTTTACATCAGAGTCCGCACTGAGCCCCTTTACATCAGAGTCCGCACTGAGCCCCTTTACATCAGAGTCCGCACTGAGCCCCTTTACATCAGAGTCCGCACTGAGCCCCTTTACATCAGAGTCCGCACTGAGCCGCTTTACATCAGAGTCCGCACTGAGCCCCTTTACATCAGAGTCCGCACTGAGCCCCTTTACATCAGTGTCCACACAGACCCCCCTTACATCAGTGTCCGCACAGACCCCCCTTACATCAGAGTCCGCACAGACCCCCCTTACATCAGAGTCCGCACAGACCCCCCTTACATCAGAGTCCGCACAGAGCCCCTTTACATCAGATTCCGCACTGAGCCCCTTTACATCAGAGTCCGCACTGAGCCCCTTTACATCAGATTCCGCACTCAGCCCCTTTACATCAGAGTCCGCACTGAGCCCCTTTACATCAGAGTCCGCACTGAGCCCCTTTACATCAGAGTCCGCACTGAGCCCCTTTACATCAGAGTCCGCACTGAGCCCCTTTACATCAGAGTCCGCACTGAGCCCCTTTACATCAGAGTCCGCACTGAGCCCCTTTACATCAGAGTCCGCACTGAGCCCCTTTACATCAGAGTCCGCACTGAGCCGCTTTACATCAGAGTCCGCACTGAGCCCCTTTACATCAGAGTCCGCACTGAGCCCCTTTACATCAGTGTCCGCACAGACCCCCCTTACATCAGAGTCCGCACAGACCCCCCTTACATCAGAGTCCGCACTGAGCCCCCTTACATCAGAGTCCGCACTGAGCCCCCTTACATCAGAGTCCGCACTGAGCCCCCTTACATCAGAGTCCGCACTGAGCCCCCTTACATCAGAGTCCGCACAAAGGCGTCTTACATCAGATTCCGCACTTAGCCCCCTTACATCAGAGTCCGCACTGAGCCCCTTTACATCAGATTCCGCACTGAGCCCCTTTAAATCAGAGTCCGCACTGAGCCTCTTTACATCAGAGTCCGCACAGACCCCCCTTACATCAGAGTCCGCACAGACCCCCCTTACATCAGAGTCCGCACAGAGGTCCCTTACATCAGTGTCCACACAGACCCCCCTTACATCAGTGTCCGCACAGACCCCCCTTACATCAGAGTCCGCACAGACCCCCCTTACATCAGAGTCCGCACAGACCCCCCTTACATCAGAGTCCGCACTGAGCCCCTTTACATCAGAGTCCGCACTGAGCCCCTTTAAATCAGAGTCCGCACTGAGCCTCTTTACATCAGAGTCCGCACAGACCCCCTTACATCAGAGTCCGCACAGACCCCCCTTACATCAGAGTCCGCACAGACCCCCCTTACATCAGAGTCCGCACAGAGGTCCCTTACATCAGTGTCCGCACAGACCCCCCTTACATCAGAGTCCGCACAGACCCCCCTTACATCAGAGTCCGCACAGACCCCCCTTACATCAGAGCCCGCACAGACCCCCCTTACATCAGAGTCCGCACTGAGCCCCTTTACATCAGAGTCCGCACTGAGCCCCTTTACATCAGCGTCCGCACTGAGCCCCTTTACATCAGAGTCCGCACTGAGCCCCTTTACATCAGAGTCCGCACTGAGCCCCCACTTACTGTAAGGGGGAGCTCTGTGGACTCTAATGTAAAGGGGAACACTGATTTAAGGGGATCTCTGCTCACCAAAGTCCCCCTCTTGTATCAGAGTCCACAGAACACCCCTTAAATTAGTTTTCTATACACATTGGAAGGCAGGAGAGAGGGTGAGCTTACTCACCCCAGGATGAGGCTCAGGAGCGGGCTGCCTGCAGCTTTTAAATCACCTTCCTTCATCCCAGGGATGTGTGGGCGGGGCAGACGCAGGGGGTGTGGGCGGGGCAGACGCAGGGGGTGTGGGCGGGGCAGACACAGGGGGTATGGGCGGAACAGATAGAGTAGAGGGGCGGGAAGAGGAGGAGCAGTGGAACTGTCAGCGTTGGCTGAGCTGTGTGTGAGAGAGACACACAGCTCAGCCGCTCAGCCAATCAGCCGCTATTATAGTTGCGCCGGAGCCCAGAGATGACACAGGCACGGCCGCATAGCGGTGGGTGAGCGGCGGCCGTGGCCTGTGTTAACCCTGTCCAGGCCGCGGACGCCGCTTACCTCCCGCTGTGCGGCCTGATCATCAACAGGCTATGGAGCTGGAGGTCCCAGCCCACCGGGCAAATGCCCGGTCTGCCCTATGGCCAGTCCGGGCCTGGGATGTGGTATACTTGGACACAGGGGTGGCTGTGGACATGGTATATTTGGACAGAGGGGGGCTGTGGACGTGGTATATTTGGACAGAGGGGTGGTTGTGGATGTGGTATACTTGGACAGAGGGGTGGATGTGGACGTGGTATGCTTGGACAGAGTTCCCCACACGCGGCTCATGTGTAAGGTAATGTCTACAGGCTTGGAAATATCAGTTTGTAACTGGATAGAAAACTGTCTAAAAGACCAAATTCAGAGAGTCGTGGTTAATGATTCTTACTCTGAATGGTCTAAGGTTATCAGTGGTGCACCCCAAGGTTCAGTGCTGGGACCTTTACTTTTTAATACCTTTATAAATGATATGGGGTCTGGGATTTCAGTGTTTGCAGATGACAGGAAGCTATGCAGTAGAATAATGTCCTTACAGGATGTCTCCAAATTACAAGCCGACCTCAATGCTCTGTCTAATTGGGCGACTATGTGGCAGTTGAGGTTTAATGTTGATAAATGTAAAATTCTGCACTTGGGGGCTAAGAATATGCATGCATCATACATACTAGGGGGAGTACAACTGGGGAGATTCATAGTGGAGAAGGATCTGGGGGGATCCATAGTGGAGAAGGATCTGGGGGGATCCATAGTGGAGAAGGATCTGGGGGGATCCATAGTGGAGAAGGATCTGGGGGGATCCATAGTGGAGAAGGATCTGGGGGGATCCGTAGTGGAGAAGGATCTGGGGGGATCCGTAGTGGAGAAGGATCTGGGGGGATCCGTAGTGGAGAAGGATCTGGGGGGATCCGTGGTGGAGAAGGATCTGGGGGGATCCGTAGTGGAGAAGGATCTGGGGGATCCGTAGTGGAGAAGGATCTGGGGATCCGTAGTGGAGAAGGATCTGGGCAGATCCGTAGTGGAGAAGGATCTGGGCAGATCCGTAGTGGAGAAGGATCTGGGAGGATCCGCAGTAGAGAAGGATCTGGGGGGATCCGTAGTGGGGAAGGATCTGGGGGGATCCTTAGTGGAGAAGGATCTGGGGGGATCCATAGTGGAGAAGGATCTGGGGGATCCATAGTGGAGAAGGATCTGGGGGGATCCACAGTGGAGAAGGATCTGGGGGATCCGCAGTGGAGAAGGATCTGG
The DNA here is from genome assembly GCA_037952835.1 of Lithobates septentrionalis. NCBI lineage: Eukaryota > Metazoa > Chordata > Amphibia > Anura > Ranidae > Lithobates > Lithobates septentrionalis. The sequence goes on along the minus strand of JBBDGP010003652.1, from coordinate 170,474 downwards.
GGGGATCCATAGTGGAGAAGGATCTGGGGAGATCCATAGTGGAGAAGAATCTGGGGGATCCATAGTGGAGAAGGATCTGGGGGGATCCATAGTGGAGAAGGATCTGGGGGTATCCATAGTGGAGAAGGATCTGGGGGGATCCGTAGTGGAGAAGGATCTGGGGGGATCCGTAGTGGAGAAGGATCTGGGGGGATCCGTAGTGGAGAAGGATCTGGGGGGATCCGTAGTGGAGAAGAATCTGGGGGATCCATAGTGGAGAAGGATCTGGGGGGATCCATAGTGGAGAAGGATCTGGGGGTATCCATAGTGGAGAAGGATCTGGGGGGATCCGTAGTGGAGAAGGATCTGGGGGGATCCGTAGTGGAGAAGGATCTGGGGGGATCCGTAGTGGAGAAGGATCTGGGGGGATCCGTAGTGGAGAAGGATCTGGGGGGATCCGTAGTGGAGAAGGATCTGGGGGATCCGTAGTGGAGAAGGATCTGGGGATCCGTAGTGGAGAAGGATCTGGGGAGATCCGTAGTGGAGAAGGATCTGGGGAGATCCGTAGTGGAGAAGGATCTGGGGGGATCCGCAGTAGAGAAGGATCTGGGGGGATCCGTAGTGGGGAAGGATCTGGGGGATCCTTAGTGGAGAAGGATCTGGGGGGATCCATAGTGGAGAAGGATCTGGGGGATCCATAGTGGAGAAGGATCTGGGGGGATCCACAGTGGAGAAGGATCTGAGGGATCCGCAGTGGAGAAGGATCTGGGGGGATCCGTAGTGGAGAAGGATCTGGGGGGATCCGTAGTGGAGAAGGATCTGGGGGGGATACGTAGTGGAGAAGGATCTGGGGGGATCCATAGTGGAGAAGGATCTGGGGGATCCATAGTGGAGAAGGATCTGGGGGGATTCACAGTGGAGAAGGATCTGGGGGATCCGCAGTGGAGAAGGATCTGGGGGGATCCATAGTGGAGAAGGATCTGGGGGGATCCGTAGTGGAGAAGGATCTGGGGGGATCCGTAGTGGAGAAGGATCTGGGGAGATCCGTAGTGGAGAAGGATCTGGGGGGATCCGTAGTGGAGAAGGATCTGGGGGGATCCATAGTGGAGAAGAATCTGGGGGGGTCCGTAGTGGAGAAGGATCTGGGGGGATCCGTAGTGGAAAAGGATCTGGGGGGATCCGTAGTGGAGAAGGATCTGGGGGATCCATAGTGGAGAAGGATCTGGGGGGATCCGTAGTGGAGAAGGATCTCGGGGGATCCATAGTGGAGAAGGATGTGGGGGTTTTGGTAGATCATAAGCTCAATAATAGCATGCAATGCCAAGCTGCGGTTTCCAAAGCAAGCAAAGTCCTTTCTTGTATTAGGAGAGGTATGGACTCCAAAGAGAGAGACATCATCTGTACAAATCATTAGTAAGACCTCATCTGGAATATGCAGTTCAGTTTTGGGCTCCAGTTCTCAAAAAGGATATCAGGGAACTGGAGAAAGTGCAGAGAAGGGCAACCAAACTGATAATAGGCATGGAGGAGCTCAGCTATGAGGAAAGATCAGAGGAACTCAATTTATTCTCTCATGAGAAGAGGAGATTAAAGAGGAGTTCCACCCTGGGGCTCCATTAAAAAAAAAAAATTAAAAGTCAGCAGCTACAAATACTGCAGCTCAATCACCTGGGACCTGTAATGGGTCCCAGATGATTGACAGGAGGGAGGGAGCAGAGCCGAGCCCTTCCTGTGCCTGGGGGGAGTGATGTCACCAGCCCAGGCTAAGGAACAGGCAGACTACGAGGGACCACCTAGCAACAGGCATTTAGAGGTAAGTGAAAAAAAAAATATCCAAATGTTTTTTTGTTTTTTGTTTTTTAATTTTTCAGGTATTTTTGTTTTTTGGGTGGAACCCCACTTTAAGGGGGGACATGATCACCATGTATCAATACATAGGGGGGGATATGATCTCCATGTATAAATATATAAGGGGGAATATGATCTCCATGTATAAATACATAAGGGGGGATATGATCTCCATGTATAAATACATAAGGGGGGATATGATCTCCATGTATAAATACATAAGGGGGGATATGATCTCCATGTATAAATACATAAGGGGGGATATGATCTCCATGTATAAATACATAAGGGGGGATATGATCTCCATGTATAAATACATAAGGGGGGATATGATCACCATGTATAAATACATAAGGGGGGATATGATCTCCATGTATAAATACATAAGGGGGGATATGATCTCCATGTATAAATACATAAGGGGGGATATGATCTCCATGTATAAATACATAAGGGGGGATGTGATCACCATGTATAAATACATAAGGGGGGATATGATCTCCATGTATAAATATATAAGGGGTCCATATAGTGAACTTGGTGTTGAGTTATTTTCTTTAAGGTCATCACACCTGTGGGTATAGAATTGTGTATATGGGATTGTATTTTTTTTTGGGCTGAACTTATTGGACTTGTGTCTTTTTTCAACCTGACTATGTAACTATTTACTGTGTAACTGTTTTGGTGAGAAGGTATAATGGGTCAGCCAAGGGTGGGTGGAGGCACCACATCCCAAATTATTTAGAAAAGGTAAAGATTGGAGTGAGGGGACTTTAAGGTGCCTGAAACAAGGAAAAACGATATCATATATAGTGAATGTAACAGATTTTTTATTTAATACATTTTATTTAAAAGATATAACAATCTTTGATTAAAAAATTGCATGTTCAGACCAAAACAGTAATGATTGAGAATATAGCTACTGTACAAAAACACAATTCTCAACATGTTTCACTAGACTGTATAGCTTCTTCAGGAGATTTGTAGTCATCTGTGTACAGCGTATTCACTGCAATATATAAAAAAAGGACATAAGACAAAAATACAATAGTGACAACAACTAAAGACAGATGTCATCAATTGAACATCTTTAACTACTTAAGGACCAGTCGCCGTCGTTATACGTCACTATTTTTTACGTTAAATACTGTTGTTATGGCAGCAGCTAGCTGCCATAACCCTGTCCTCTTTCAGATAAAAGTGGCCTTAGAGGCAGATTCACCGCAAAAAAAAAAACTAAAATAAATAAGAAAAAAAAAAAATGAAAGCCCACCGTCCCGCCGAGCTCGCATGCAGAAGCGCCCGCATATGAAAACGGTGTTCAAACCACACATGTGAGGTATCGCCGCGATCGTTAGAGCGAGAGCAACAATTCTAGCCCTAAACCTCCTCTGAAAATGCTCCTACCCCCGAAACTAATTTCAGGTCAGTAGGCAAACACATCCGGGTCAGAGGACCGCCGATTTTAGGGATATCAGTGTGTCATAGGAGAACCAAGGTATAAAGATCTATGGAATGTCAAAATATATACTATAATGTATACATTTATAGCTATCTGTAAGAAAAACAAAGTGAACCCCAATACTGACTTCTGCCCATGTAATAACGGTCATTACCTATTGTGTGTAAAAGGCTTAAAGTGGAGTTCCACCCACATCTTTGTTTTTTGTATTTTTTTGTAAATATTACTCTTGCAAAATGCATATCGATCAAATATAATTTATGCCATTTGTGCTGCCTTTAGAAGATAATTATCGTAAAAAAAACCCTTTGATTTTCCATTTCTTGTGGATTCTCATCTTACTTTGTGGGCAGGAGAAGCCCACAAGCAGATTCTTCCGGGATACAGTATTCACAGCATGCACCGCCCGTTCTCGCGCATGCGCAGTAATAGTACGGAAACGATACAGGCTGCCATCACAACAGGCGGCGGAAGTGCCCGCCCCGTTGTTATGGCAACCTAGCCCCCCGGCGCTGCCCACTGACTCCTGGGAAATCATGACATACATCTCCCAGGAGCAGTAGTGTGCAGAGGAGCCGAGGGAAGTGAAGTCAGGAGCCGCGGCGAGGAAGGGGAAGATTAGAAGGGACCACATAGCAACAGGGATTAAAAAGGTAAGTAAAAAAAAAAATTTCTCCAAAAGTCATTTGTTATGTTATTTGCTGCACGTTTATGTAAAATTGTTTTTTTTATGGGGTGGAACTCCGCTTTAATCCAAAAGTTAGGAAGCTGACATTTCTTTTATCAACCACCGGAGGGAGCCAAAGAGAAAGCTGAGAATACAACAAAAGGGGAAAAAGATCTATAATAAGAACTTCAATACATCACAATATACAGTATAATAAAACTTCAATACATCACAATATACAGTATAATAAAACTTCAATACATCACAATATACAGTATAATAAAACTTCAATACATCACAATATACAGTATAATAAAACGACGAAGCGGGGTTTCACTGCGAAACGCGTAGGCCACACTCCTGACATCCTATAGCAGGACTCGCACAACCTGGATTAACAAAACAGTAAACTGTACTCTCTTCCGGGTGGTAACATGTTTTAAAATATTTCCATCTAAGGATGGTAAATAAAGTATCTTTAAGTTTCTTTTTAAAAATTGTGTTATAAATCATTATTTACACTCCTCTGAGACGCATGTAAAGTCCCACTCCATGTTTTTTTTCGAATTTTATAATCACAGCTAGTGTTACTCACTGCGTCTCCGACTTCATGGTGTCTCGCAGCAGTGACACCTGTGCCGAAATCAGTAGATAGGGTCTCTTCCAGCCCCTCCCCCACTTCACATTCCACACCAGTCAGCTGACCTCTAGTCTCTGCCCCCCCAGCCACGCCGTGAACTGAGTGGGCGGCTGCGAAGAGGCTGAGTGGGCGGCCGCGGGCTCCAGGAACGGCCCAGCTCAGGAGTTGTGACATCACTACATATCTGCCCTGCTGGTTCATTCCATGGTCAGTCTTACCTTTTACCACTTGTTTATACCTTTTAGAGCCGGAGGCTCTAATTGGCTTCAAAAAAAGTTGGGCTCGGGGAGCAGAGCGCTGCGCTCCAAGACCACACAGTTGTGTCACAATAGCGGATTAATATTCGCTATTGTCTTCCTGATTCTCCTCTTAGCCAATCAGGAAGTGGGTCCTGGGACCCGATTGGCCAGGGAGTCTTAGGACTCCCAACCAATCAAGTCTCAGGGTCCACTTCCTGTTCGGCCAGGAGGAGAAGCCCCCAGATCCCGAGCGGTACAAAGCCTTCATTGTCTACAGATTGGCACAGGCTCTTCTCTTGTCATCTCATCTGCCTCCTAAGGTAAGGTGGCCTCTGATTGGCCCGAAAGGAGAAGCTACCCTATTGGCCAAGGGAGGATGCCGAGGAGGAGACACACGGCGAGGACACCTCCGGGATGCTGAGGAAGCGACACATAGTAAAGACACCTCCAGGATGGCAAGGAGGAGATGCACGGCGAGGACCTTTAAAACACCTGCGGTTCCTTTAAATCTCTGGTGCATTCGCTCAGCCACATGTTAGAACAAAATAAACATGCCTTCCATAGTGTAAAATGTAATACAACAAACCTTTATTGTGCTAAGGGAGCCTCTTACATGAAATAAAATCAAACAGTGCATGTAATCTGGTAATACTCAGCAAAGCATGGTATGTCACATCACTTCCGGTTTCGGGACCCTACGCGTTGCATCACGCCATATGACTTCATCAGGAGACTTTATTGAGTTTGGTTTTCTCACATTTTCATAGGTTGATACATTAGTATCACACCTTTCTCGTTTTCATTATTTATTTTTTTACTCCACTTTTTTTTTGTTAACAATACACATTGCTTGTGAATGGTCTGTCAGCAACGGACAGCACAACATTTTCATTTTTTACCATATATTTTGTCATTCTGTATTTGGGGTTATTTAAAAGTGCGGCAGTCTGTTTTTCTTTGAGCACGAGGTTCACTTATATATCCAATCCATCAAATTATATCACAAATGATACAATTACATTGTAACAATCAGAATCGGCTGTAATCATATATACAAGACGATCACCTGACCTACGGACATCGGGAGCTGGTTTACCGACATTGCCAGTTGGATATGACGTCATGACAAACCGCCCCTCCCCCACAAAAACATTCCTCCAGAATATGTCTTCCTCGGGGGCGGTGTCTGTGCTGTCATCTGGACAACTTTTTATCCAAAAAATGCCCCCCTCCTTCCCTTTACAATGAACCCTTCAATCTCCCAACATCATTGAACACCTCCAGAGGAAGAAACCTTACAATCATATTGTATGGAAATTGCAACTTACCCCCAACTTCTTGTAAATAATACCCGGGGGGTACCGAGCACCTAAAGCTTCTGTCTGGAGCACTCAGATCACAGCGGGTCACTCGCACCCCAGTTCCTCCATTCAGTAAGCATCTTGTATTACTTTCAATAAATACAAGGAGCCCTGTGATTGGAGGAAGGGTGGATGAACATTGCAATCTCCCTTACTCCAATCACAGAACGCCTTGCCTTTGCTGAAAATAATCCAAGATGTTTACTGAATGGAGAATCTGGAGTGCGAGTGACCCGAGTTCTATCACCGGAATCAGAAGGCTTGGCACCGGATGTTTAGAACTGAGTGCACTGTATGGGGGGGAGTTGTACATAACGCCGCAGTCTAGACACATGGGGTGGCACTCAATTGGTGAGGATGTATGTGTCATACAATCAGCTTTAAACGCCAGGAGAAACTCCCTCTAGTGGCCATAATGCAGTATTTTTCTTAAAACGCCTCAATCCGGAAAAAATCCCATTTTGGCCACTAGATGGAGCTGACGATCATAGGAAATACACATATTAGACAGATTACGGCAATGATGAGCGATGTCAGTGCAAATGCTTGAGGCGTTCACACAAACATGTAACATTGTTATTATTATATATACAGTACATGATGGATTGGATAGTATTTACACTTCTTTAGATAGAGAAGGATGGGAAAAAGGGGCTGTACACTGCCAGCTGAGCGCCAAAACCTAAAGATCAGCAATAGGGGGGATTCACTAAGACCGGAGCACACAGAATCTGCAGCTGTTGTCCATAGTAACCAATCAGCTTCCAGTTTCAGCTTGTTCAGTTAAGCTCTGAAAGTGAAAGCTAGAAGCTGATTGGTTGCCACGCACAGCTGCTCCAGATTTTGGCTTCTCCAGTCTTAGTAAATTCCCCTTAGTAAATGGACTTTAACGGTTCACATATATTATATACAAATGCACATTGAGTGATACAAATTAAAATGGAAAGAAAGAAAAAAAGAGCGCACCAGCCTAGTGCATTATCCTTGACAGATTTATTAATTAAAAACAAGATAAAATCTACTCACAAAGGTTGAAGAAAAAAATCGCATTTGTATATGCCACAGCGGCGATTAATCCAGTGGTAGCAGTTTTCCAGGTCCCAGAAAGGAGGCGTACGGACTACTGCTGGCTAACGCGTTTCGAAGGTTACCCTTCTTCATCAGAGCCTTAGTAGTGTTAGTCTCCTGCTGGTCTTTATACATGTGTCCATCCAACCAAGACTGGTCAGGTTGGTTCTGAGGCTCCTCCCTTAATTAGTGGGCAGTTCTTTGGGAGGGGTGGGTCTAGGCTATGCTGCTAATATTTTTTAACATTTAGTATGATTTTGATCAGATTTAGTTACTAGTTCTAGTTCTGGTATTTTGATTATAATTTTACATTTTAGATTTTAATTTTTAATTTTTGATTATTGATTTATATTTAAATTTAATGTTTAGATCAGTGGCCATGCATATACTCAGGAGTGCAAACATCCAGCGACAAATAGACTGAAGCAGTCCTGTCATTGTTGTTACATAAGTGAACCAAGGCATAACAAGTGTTTCTTGGAGCTCCTCTCCCCTCCTATCTATAGATTACAGACCTCAGGAGAAACTGACCAGAGGTTACAAAAGATCAGAGATGAAGTGGCATACCTTATGGTGTGCATGTCTAATGGCAGCTCTTTTATTCGGGTAAAGTATCTCTGCGAGGACTGTAGCTGTACCGGCTTCCATTGCTGGCCGGTAACACGTTCCTGTGTACAGTAGAGCCTGGTGGAACGCACGCCGCTCCTCCGCTTCCGGGTTGCGGTTCACAGGGCGGAAGTGCGGTCCTGACTAGCTATAGTAAACAGTAGTCTCCATTTTGTCATAGGCGAAGATAGAGGCTAAAAGGGGACAGAACCGTCTAGGCTATGGATTAGAGGGGGATAATAAATTAAAATGGAGTTCCTGAAAGAGATATATGTAAATATGTATATATGTATGATACACTGAATCGAGTGATGCCACTGGGAGGGAGAGGGAGGGGGAAAGAGAAAGGCCAGGGGGGAAGATAAGCCCAATTGTCAAATGTTAGACATAATAGTTATCCGAATATAAACTAGATGGAGACAAGGGCTATTAGAAAAATGATTCTAGAGCTGTAACCAGAGGGTGACAGTATCCTGAACACATGTATTTAAAAAACTAGCAAGAGAAACACTGAAAAAGAGGTAGTAGTATAAAATGTATATAAAGTATCATGTATAAAATATATATATATATATACATATATAAAATTACATATACATCAACACAGACATATATGCGCATAGAAATCAGATTAAAAGGCAATATTAAAAATAGAACCGTATAGAAGTACACAGAATGTATGTGTACTTTGCCAATGTAATATAAAAAAAGGGGTTTGTTATAACCACATATAAATAAAACATATAATGGTTTTTATCATTATTTCTGGTATATCTAATGCCGCGTACACACGAGCGGACATTACGGCGGACTTTGCCCGGCGGACTTTTCGACGTACTTTCCGACAGACTTTCTGAATGAACGGACTTGCCTACACACAATCCACCAAAGTCCGTCGAATTCGTACGTGATGACGTACGACCGGACTAAAACAAGGAAGTTCATAGCCAGTAGCCAATAGCTGCCCTAGCGTGGCTTTTTGTCCGTCGAACTAGCATACAGACGGCGGACTTTTCGACCGGACTCGATTTCAACGGATAAATTTAAAACAAGTTTCAAATCTAATTCCGTCGAACTTTTGAGAAAACAAAGTCCGCTGGAGCCCACACACATCGAATTGTCCGACGAAATCCAGTCCGCCGGGCAAAGTCCGCCGTAATGTCCGCTCGTGTGTACGCGGCATTAGGGTTATTTGATAGACACCAGCGAAAGGAATAGCAGAGTCATTGTGTCAAATTACTTTGTAAGATAGTGGTGATAATGATGATATGATAATAGCAATTGTTTAGGTGATACAAATTAGTTAGGTGATACAAATTAGTTAGAAAATACAAGAAAGAAATGACCCATTGATCAACCCAAAAGATGGATGCCACTAGTATACTTCCTGTGGGGTATTGGTAACCAAGTCAAGGAAGCCTCCACTAGGGTATGGCATGCGTTGATAGGGTGTTCATAGGTCCTGAAGATTTTAAAAACACTTTATGCTCAACATGTTTCGCCATTTTCAGATTATCGCTTCTTCAGGAGCTTCTGTTTGATTAGAAAAATAATTTACAATTATTCGCAAAATATACAATCATAAATAATGTATCAAGGCGTGTCCGTATATGCATACAGTGTGAACTCACCACACTTGGTGTTCAACAAAATCTTGACTCCACCCTGCCGACAGAGCTGCTAACCAACCCACTATCTCTCCTGATGGATAGGAGGGAAGGACCACAGAGACCCGGCACTGCCCCCTAGATCGAACAGCAACTTCGGAATGCAGATTGTAACACGGGGGGGGGGGGGTGCAACACCGGAACAAGCAACACAGACTTAAAATTAGAAAGTAACTGTGCCTATCCTGCACAGGGCCGCCTTTAAGTCAGGGCAAAAAGGGGCAGCTGCCCTGGGCCCTGTCATTGTTGTGGGGCCCAAAGCAGCTGCCTCATACTTGCCAACTATACCAGTTTAAATTCCCTTGTCCTTTAAAGTTTTAGTCCTGTGCTGTGTCCCGATATCTCAGTGTGAAGTGCTAGTACTAATGCTGCCCAGCTCCACCTTATTGTTGTGTACAGATGACTCACTGCAGACCCTGTATTTACATGTATATAACTGTCATTCATAAGTAAATAGCTGCGGCCGGCGGTATTGATATGTAAATAAAGACGGCATTCATATGTATATCATGCTCCCCTGCAGTGAGGAGATGATGTGCTGTAACCTCTAGCAACCAATCAGTGAGCAGTAGTACTGTACAGTAATCTCTAGCAGCCAATTAACAAGCAGAAGTCATTTGCTGTAACCTCTAGCAACTAAACAGTGAGCCATAATGTGTGCTGTAACCTCTAGCAACCAGTCAGTGAGCGGTAATGATACACTCTAACCTCTAGCAACCAGTCAGTAAGCAGTAATGATACACTGTAACCTCTAGCAACTAGTCAGTGAGCGGTAATGATACACTGTAACCTCTAGCAACCAGTCAGTAAGCAGTAATGATATGCTGTAACCTCTAGCAACTAGTCAGTGAGCGGTAATGATACACTGTAACCTCTAGCAACCAGTCAGTAAGCAGTAATGATATACTGTAACCGCTGGCAGCCAATCGCAATTGCTGCCTGATCTGATACATTAAACTGATTTTAAGTCTAGCTGCTATTTATTGTATGTCTCAGAGCAGGTGGAGAGTGAAATTGCATGGGGATAGGGGGGGGCAAGAAAATTTTTGCTCAGAGTCCAATCAGTTTTAAAGACGGCCCTGATCCTGCATAGCACTGAATGGCATTAGGGATTGTTAACAAAGTCTTATGAAACAATGTAACAATTCCCTAATGCCATTCAGCGCTATGCAGGATAGGCACAGTTACTTTCTAAATTTAAGTCTTTGTTGCTTGTTCCGGTTCACTTGGGTATATTACCCAGTGAATTTGGGTGCAGGCAACGGGCACTTTGTATACTGGTTGCACTATATATATATATATACTGTTTGGATACAAGGAGTATAATTATATGAATGTGCAATAGAAGCATCATTTAACCACTTAAGCCCTGGACCATTTTGCTGGCCAGAGCACTTTTTGCGATTCGGCGCTGCATTGTTTAAACTGACAATTGCGCCGTCGTGCGATGTGGCTTCCAAACAAAATTGACGTCCTTTTTTCCCAACAAATAGAGCTTTCTTTTGGTGGTATTCGATCACCTCTGCGTTTTTTTTTGCGCTATAAACAAAAATAGAGCGACAATTTTGAAAAAAAAAAACGCAATTTTTTTACTTTTTTTGCTATAATAAATATCCCCAAAAAATATATAAAAAACATTTTTTTCCCTCAGTTTAGGCCGATACGTATTCTTCTACATATTTTTAGTAAAAAAAATCGCAATAAGTGTTTATTTATTTATTATGGTTTGCGCAAAAGTTATAGCGTCTACAAAATAGGGGATAGTTTTATGGCATTTTTATTAATAATTTTTTTTTTTACTAGTAATGGCGGCGATCTGCGATTTTTACCGTGACTGCGACATTATGGAGGACACATCAGACAATTTTGACACATTTTTGGGGACCATTGTCATTTTTACAGTGATCAGTGCTATAAAATGGCATTGATTACTGTAAAAATTACACTGGCAGTGAAGGGGTTAACCACTAGGGGGCAGTGAAGGGGTTAACCACTAGGGGGCTAGGGAGGGGTTAAGTGTGTCCTGGGGAGTGTTTCTAACTGTTAGGGGGGGCTAAGAACGGCACTTCACTGATCATAGCTCCCGATTACAGGGAGCAGAGATCAGTGACAGTGTCACTAGGCAGAACGGGGAGATGCTTGTTTACATTAGCATCTGCCCATTCTTTAGCTCCGTGAAACGATTGCGGGTATCCCCGCGGCGATGGAGTCCGCGGGACCTGCGATCTGACTCACGGAGCTCCCGGCGCGCACGTGACCACACAGCGGCAAATTCAAAGGGACGTACCTGTACGCCCATTTGCCCAGCTGTGCCATTCTGCCGACGTATATATGTACATGCCGCGGTCGGCAAGTGGTTAAGCCAATCACTAATTTTCAATGTATTGCCAGAAACTGTATCGTCTGATTTATAGAACTAGAAGATGTATCTATGCACATTTATGTATTGGAGGCAACATTGTCTAGTTAATATAATGAAATGAAATATAAACATAACAAAGTCCAAATTAAGTTCATAAAATGAATATACCGTATTTATCAGCATATAACAATTTAGGAGGGAAGTTTAAGGAAAAAAACTTACATTTAAATGTCCATCATTGCAGAATGATCAGTGTCCATCTGCAGCCTTGCCCAGTCTCATTGCAGCCTAAATATCATCATTTAATACACAGATACACAGAGCCGGATGTCCTGTGTACTTGGCTCCTCTCGGCTCCTCTCGGCTCCTCTCGCAGTCCCGCCCAGTCCTGCCCCTTGGCCCGGGTCCTCTGATGGACATAACACAGGTCCAATGGCGGGACTGGGCATGACTGAGAGCCGAGCCGAGCCGAGTACACAGTACACTCGGCTAGGAGTATATCGGCGGCGCTCGCTCCACCTGACAGCGGGGATCGACGAGGATCGGCGTATAACATGCACCCACGATTTCCCCCTGATTTTAAGGGGGGAAATAGTGCGTGTTATACGCCGATAAATACGGTATATAATATATGGGGCTACGCTCTAATCAGACTCCATTTCTTTTAAACAATCTTGTGTAACAGGCATTTCCTCAGGCTGACCTAACCAGTAAGGTTACAGACTTTTACTTCCTTTGGGGACCAAAGGTTCTTTGGTGGGGGGAGTGTGTAGCAGGGATTTCCTCAGGCCGATCTAATCAGTAAGGGGAGAACTGTCTGCTAGCAGTAGCGTGGGCTTTTTCAAACCCCCTTCTTCTCTTCACACAGACACTCAAGGCTGCGTTGTAGGAACTTCCCTATTAGGAAAGACTGAGCCAATCATCAGGCAGCAGCAAAACGCCGTGGAAAAGAAAGTCCAGCGCAATGGATCCTGACTGACTGAAGTGTGTAACAGGACTACAAATCCCAGGCTGCATTGGGAGTAGCGGGAAGTTGGTGGGAGAGGGGATAAAGTCACAGGAACTAGACCTGGAAGCTCTCTTCATTCCTGGACTCCATGAGGAGAGCATCTTCTCGGCTGCTGTGGAGGAGGATTGTGGCCTACCAAGGGGCACACCATGTATAACTCCAGCTAGGAGAGGCCGTTGCAGCAGCTCAGAGACTGAACGCCACTGCGACACACCTGCATCCAGGAGAGGCGATTGATTTCATGTCTGAGGACCGCTGATTGCATACAGGATTTGGTGAGAGGGCTGTGCTCAGGAACCTGTATTGCTTTTCATAAGACACCACATCTAAATAACGTGCACATGCACCTGTTATCTGGATCACACAGAGGAATACTTCATCACTGCATCAGCTATTCCACATTCTTCTCATCACCCTATTATATTGAGGAATTCTTGTTCACAGAGCTCCTACATTGCCGGTGAAGATAATAAATGCAAAGCTTTGCTCATCGAACATTGTTGCTGTGGCTCTTAAAAGGGGACTCACCACGGGTATTTAAATTACTTCATTGTGTGTAATAGAGACATCATAGGCCGACCTGGGGTTCCCCTTTATTCATAGCATTTCACACATAGGAAAAGCTTGTTTTAGGAGCCTATTGAATCTGTGGATATTGTCCCTTATTTTCTTGTTTATGGTTGCATAGTGTTACTGACTGTTTTCCTTTAAACTGTTTCAACCAAGACCTGGATACTTATCTAGGTCTTGGCTGACTGATGTTAACCTGAACTTTATTCTATTCAAAGTAAACTTAAAAATACAGCACTGTGTTGTGTATTATTATCAGGTTATTCTATCCATCATTAAGCTAGGTGTGTCAGAGGGGCTGAGACGGTTCACTGGGGTTGAGAGGCAGAACGACGGATTGAACCAATAATCAAAAGCAGCTCCTTCAGGGGGTTTGCTACACGAGCTACCACGAATGGCCCAAATTAATGGCCATAGGCAGCTGTGGACATCTTTTTGCAGCAGTAATGCAAGTATTAAACAGTACCTTTGCATTAGCATTTATTTCAAGCAATATCCAAGATAGTCCAGTCCAACATGCATACCGTACATTTTTAGCAAACCCAGGTGCACCCCCGTATTACAATCTGCAGTCCGAAGTTGCTGTTCGATCTAGGGGGCAGTGCCGGGTCTCAGTGGTCCTTCCCTCCTATCCATCAGGAGAGATAGTGGGTTGGTTAGCAGCTCTGTCGGCAGGGTGGAGTCAAGATTTTGTTGAACACCAAGTGTGGTGAGTTCACACTGTATGCATATACGGACACGCATTGATACATCATTTATGATTGTATATTTTGTGTAAAAATTGTAAATTATTTTTCTAAATAAACAGAAGCTCCTGAAGAAGCGATAATCTGAAAATGGCGAAACGGGTTGTGCATAAAGTGTCTTTAAAATCTTCAGGACCTATGAACACCCTACTAACGCATGCCATACCCGAGTGGAGGCTTCCTTGACTTGGTTATCAATACCCCACAGGAAGTATACTAGTGGCATCCATCTTTTGGGTTGATCAATGGGTCCTTTCTTGTATTTTCTACCTAATTTGTATCACTCAATGTGCATTTGTATATAATATATGTGAACTATTAAAATTATATAGTTATAATATTTTCTATGTGCCGTTAAAAGTCCATTTTCTTCTCTATCCTTCAAATTATTCTGTAGAAGAAGTTGATTGATTCTGGAGATCTGACAGTCCCAGCAAGACCCAGCGAGATCCCCTTAAAGAGGAACAAGAGACGAAGCATCCCGTGCTGCCGGTTGTCAATAAGTCCCAATTGCAGGGTAAGGGAATGGAGGTGACACTTTGGCGTCTATTTATAAAAGAATCTCCAGAACTATTCGTCCAGCACTACTCCATGTACATTCGTTCTGTACGAGGGATCCAGCGGGTGGGGGATGGGGAAAAATCGAATGTTCTTCAGGTGTTTTCTCTTTGGGATGAATATTTTTATGAATATAAATCAGTGGGCGCCGCCTCTCACTAATCGATTATGAATAGTCAGCGCTGATAACAACGTATTACTAGTAGATGAGCCAAAAAAGTGCTGGAAATAATAATCCCATAGACTAGTGAGGATGATGATGATGATAAACATCATTACCATTCTATCAGTATATTACGATCATCATCACCAGTCCAAGGGATTATTATTACCATCATCATCACCAGTCTATGAGATTATCACCATCATCATCACCAGTCTATGGGATTATCACCATCATCATCACCAGTCTATGGGATTGATTGGCAATGATGAAAATAATCCCATAGACTGGTGATGATGATGGTGATAATAAACCCTTAGACTGGTGATGATGATGATGATGATCCCATAGACTGGTGATGATGATGATGATAATCCCATAGACTGGTGATGATGATGATGATCCCATAGACTGGTGATGATGATGATCCTATAGACTGGTGATGGTCATGATGATGATCCCATAGACTGGTGATGATGATGATGATCCCATACACTGGTGATGATGATGATGATAATCCCATAGACTGGTGATGATGATGATCCCATAGACTGGTGATGATGATGATGATCCTATAGACTGGTGATGGTGATGAAGATGATCCCATAGACTGGTGATGATGATGATGATGATCCCATAGACTGGTGATGATGATGATGATCCTATAGACTGGTGATGGTGATGAAGATGATCCCATAGACTGGTGATGATGATGATGATCCTATAGACTGGTGATGATGATGATGATGATCCCATAGACTGGTGACGATGATGGTGATAATAATCCCTTACACTGGTGATGGTGATGATGATGATCCCATAGACTGGTGACGATGATGGTGATAATAATCCCTTACACTGGTGATGGTGATGATGATGATCCCATAGACTAATGATGGTGATGATGATCCCATAGACTGGTGATAAAGATAATAATCCCTTAGACTGGTGATGATGATGATGATGATCCCATAGACGGATGATGATGATGATCCCATAGACTTTTGATGAAGATAATAATCCCTTAGACTGGTGATGGTGGTTGCTGTCTTTGGTGTGAACATTGGTTGGTTCAGACAGAACTTTGCTTGTCCAGGCATTCACTCTTACCCTTTTGGCGGGACCCGAACGTGTACTGTGTATGACAGCTTCCTTCCTGTTAATGCTGGTGAAGGAAGCCTGAGGAGGTAGCAGAGTCTCTCTATGAGCAACCACAGTGATCCCAAGGTACATCTCCTGTCAGATCGGCTCTGTACACAATGTCTGAAGACGGCTCGATTCACAGACATTGATGGGAGACCTGACTGTCTGAGGGCTATTTCTGAGGTCATATTTATACACGGCACTCCAGAAATAGACATCCACCACCCCAACCTTTTATTTGTACTATGGCGGTAGTAAGGTTGTTAAAAACTATCGACCAGAAGAGAAATTACCAGATTTTGCCCCATTTTCTCAACAAGTGGTTAACTCGGAACAAATGTACATGAGATTTTGCTGGACGAATATCTGTACACATTTTCTAATAATAGACGCCTTTATGTCTGTGGGGTCGTCTGCCGCCATCTTCTGATGTCACTTTACTAATTCCGGTCATCTCTTCCCTCTCCACAGCGCTGTCCAGGTATAAATTCACCTATCTGTACCCCTAGCCGATCCCCGCCGATGATCAGGTAATCGGGGGTTCTATGTGTTATTCCTAGGGGGGGGGGGGGATTTCAGGAAATTCTGCCCCCTCCCCCTCAGAGTGATATTTTATTAAATTCTTTATACATCCCAACCTACTACTTCCTGTACAACACTGAGGGGGGTGTGACCCCTGGCAGGAGATTTCCCTTCACTTCCTGTCCCATATCCACAACAGGAAGTCACAGGATGTCGGAAATATGCAGTCGGTGTAGGACATGCTATCCGTAAGACGAAAAAATTCAGTTTAGTAAATTAATGAATAAACCCACATCAGAAAATAACTTCACATCAGAGCCCTCCTGATCAGGGTCCCAATGTTCTTCTTATATCAGAGTCCTCATCAGAGTCCCTCCTATATAAGGGTCCCCCTCATAGAGCACCGTCTTACATCAGGGACCCCATCTGAGTCCACCTTACATCAGTAAGCCTCCTGAGTTCCACCCCCTAAATCCAGGCCCTCATCAGAGTCCCCCCTCACATCAGGTTTCTCGTCAGAGTCCCCCTTACATCAGGGTCCCCATCAGAGTCCCCTTTACATCAGGGTCCCGATCATAGTCCACCCTTACATCTGGGTCCCCATCATAGTCCCCCTTACATCAGGGTCCCCATAAGAACCCCCCCCTTGTATCAAGGTCCTCATCAAACTCCCCCGTACATCATGGTCTCCATTAGAGTCCCCCTTACATAAGATTTCCCATCAGAGTCCCCCCTTACATCAGGGTCCCCATCAAAGCCCCCTCTTACATCAGGGTCCCCATCATAGTCCCCCTTACATCAGAGTCCTCATCAGAGTCCCCCTTACATCAGGGTCCCCATCAGAGCCACCCCTTACATCAGGGCCCCATCAGAGTCCTCCCTTACATCAGGGTCCCCATCAGAGTCCTCCCTTACATCAGGGTCCCCATAAGAGCTCCTCCTTGCATCAAGGTCCTCATCAAAGCCCCCCTTACATCAGGGTTCCCATCAGAGTCCCCCCTTACATAAGGTTTCCCATCAGAGTCCCCCCTTACATCAGGGTCCCCATTAGAGCCCCCCTTGCATCAAGGTCCTTATCAGAGTCCCCATTACATCAGGGTCCCCGTCAGAGCCCCTCTTACAATAAGGTCCCCATCAGAGTCCCCCTTATATGTCAGGGTCCCTGGCAGAGTGCTCATTTACATAAGGGTCCTCATCAGAGTCCCCCTTACATCAGAGTCCCCCATCACATCAGGGTCCCCATCAGCTGTACATTGCATACACTGGGCTGCCTTTGGCCACACATCCCCCGAGGAGTCTATTCATAAATCATGACCGTCAGAAACATTCCGACAACTTGAACAAAACGTCACCGTAAATGTTGTAAGAAATGAATGCCGGTATCATCAGTGCCATCTAGTGGTCAAAATGTGGCTTTGTTTTCTCATTCATTTTTCGTGAGAAACTCCCAAAGGGAAATCATGTCTAAAGGGATGCAGACCCTGCCACTTTCCTCATTAGAGCCCTGCAGGTGCAGCAGCTGATTGATAATTAATAAATCACTCCCATTCACATTCACCCTGTACATGGACACAAACAGCTATTTCTTCAAAGTAACAAAAGGTCAGAATCTGCAACAAAGTTTATTACAATCTCTGCAATGTACAGAGATCACCCAGAGGGGGAGTGGCTTGTTTCCTCAACAAAAGTGGAGTTACTCTTTAAAAATGTGAAGTGTGTGCTGATGTGCAACATCTGTACATGCACAGCAACCTGAGACCCGGGACCTCCATACCTGCGGTGCCTTCATGCGTAGATGTGCCGCATGTCTCCACGGGGTCCTGAAGCCCTGTGGCACATCTATGCATGCATGGAAAGCACCAGGAGCCGGAAGTTATTCTCTCATAGACACAAAAAAAGTCAGAAACACTTCAGAAAAAACATTTTTTGACTAGTTGCAGACTTTGGGTGTGCTACACACGTCCAAAAAATGTCATCATTGTACACAGGACATATGTAGCACACCCAGTCTCTCTGCTCTGCTGCTGGGTCCCCCTCCCAGTACAGAGCATTCGGAAAATATCCACAGCGCTTCACTTTTTCCACATTTTGTTATGTTACAGCCTTATTCCAAAAAGGATTAAATTCATTATTTTACTCAAAAATTCTACAAACAATCCCCAATAATGACAACATGAAAGAAGTTTGTTTGAAATCTTTGCAAATTTATTAAAAATATAGAATGAAAAAATCCCATGTACATAAGTATCACAGACTCCTCCCATGTACATAAGTATCACAGGCTCCTCCCATGTACATAAATATCACAGGCTCCTCCCATGTACATAAATATCACAGGCTCCTCCCATGTACATAAGTATCACAGGCTCCTCCCATGTACATAAGTATCACAGCCTTTGCCATGACACTCAAAATTGAGCTCAAGTGCCTCCTGTTTCCATTGATCATCCTTGATATGTTACTACAACTTGATTGGAGCCCACCTGTGGTAAATACAGTTGATTGGACATGATTTGGAAAGGCACACTTTTGTCTACATAAAGGTCCCACAGTTAACAGTGCATGTCAGAGCACAAACCAAGCCATGAAGTTCAAGGAATTGTCTGTAGACCTCCCAGACAGGATTGTATGGAGACACAGATCTGGGGAAGGGTACAGTAACATTTCTGCAGCATTGAAGGTCCCAATGAGCACAGTGGCCTCCATCATCCGTAAATGGAAGAAGTTTGGAACCACCAGGACTCTTCCTAGAGTGTGCTGCCTGGCCAAACTGAACGATTGGGGGAGAAGGGTCTTAGTCAGGGAGGTGACCAAGAACCCGATGGCCACTCTGACAGAGCTCCAGCATTTCTCTGTGGAGAGAGGAGAACCTTCCAGAAAAACAACCATCTCTGCAGCACTCCACCATTCAGGCCTGTATGGTAGAGTGGCCGCACGGAAGTCACTCCTCAGTAAAAGACACGACAGACCGCCTGGAGTTTGCCAAGAGGCACCTGAAGGACTCTCAGACCATGAGAAACAAAATTCTCTGGTCTGATGAAACAAAGATTGAACTCTTTGGCCTGAATGGCAAGCGTCATGTCTGGAGGAAACCAGGCACAGCCCATCACCTGGCCAATACCATCCCTACAGTGAAGCATGGTGGTGGCAGCATCATGCTGTGGGGATGTTTTTCAGCGGCAGGAACTGGGAGACTAGTCAGGATTGAGGGAAAGATGAATGCAGCAATGTATAGAGACATCCTTGATAAAAACCTGCTTCGGAGCGCTCTGGATCTCAGAGTGGGCCGAAGGTTCATCTTCCAACAGGACAACGACCCTAAGCACACAGCCAAGATAACAAAGGAGTGGCTCCGGGACATCTCTGTCAATGTCCTTGAGTGGCCCAGCCAGAGCCCAGACTTGAACCCGATTGAAATTCTCTGGAGAGATATGAAAATGTCTGTGCACCGACGCTCCCATCCAATCTGATGGAGCTTGAGAGGTCCTGCAAAGAAGAATGGGAGAAACTGCCCAAAAAAATAGGTGTGCCAAGCTTTGTTTTGCTTGCGTCTATCTAGCAAGGTTACTTTGTGGTATAAGCAAGGAAGCTGAGACCTCTGCAGTGTGTAAATGTGCTTTTACTATTCAAAGATGCTGTACATACAAAACTATTACAATATTAGAAATACAATTCAAGACTGACAGATATCTATAACAAGCAAAATGCCAAGCATATAAACAGCCTATGGTCTATAACAGTAGAAATACACTTAAAAGTTACTTAACTCAGGTTACTGTATGTTCATGATCTCCATTGACAACAATTCTCCTGGAGATCAGGCATCTTCTTGCATGATGAGTGGCTTCTGGTGTTAAAGCATGATGAAGTGGGCTGGTGTTTAAGGCATCATAAGTCCTTTTATATGTCAGCTTGTTACAAACTCTGTTACTTTGACAACTGAAAAACCTACATCTCGGTAGCTTCAGTTTGAAAGGCACTCTCTTACCTGTTTACTGTAGCTATAGAGACAATAGACTGTTCTCAAACTGCCAGCGGAATACAACAATGATGTCTACATTCCTCTTGTATCCAACAACATTTGTTTGAGAAAGCCTGTCTCTGTGACACCAAAATGCTATGAGTCTTATAGAAAAATTATATTTTATATCAAACGCAACACATTCCGCCCTTGATTTTTCTCTCAGACTACACACAGAAAATCTCTTCATTACTAAACTCATTCTAAACATTCATTTTGCTTGAATGCAACCCCTCCCATATTTCTGTCACCGAGAAAGTGTTTCAATCTTTGGCTAAAAGTTCATTAGAAAGTCCATTCTAAAGTTCTTTAGAAACAAGTCCAGGCTTGTAATACATCAAAGGCCTTGTTCTCCACAGCTCTTGCGGTCTTCCATCATTCTGTCCATCGTGTAACCACTTTTCTCTGGTCTTCCTATGGATCAAATCGGAGACAGCCTGTGGAGTGGAAAACAAAAGCGGATTATCTGTTCCTTCTAATAATACATAAACAGTAGATCCCGACCCTTCAGCTACAATCTCTCCTCTAAATGGCTTCTTGCCTGGATATCTGACCAATACTTTGCCACCTGCCTGTATTTGTTTGAGAAAGTCTGTCTCTGTGACACCAGAATGCTATAAGTCTCATGGAAAAATTATATTTTATATCAAACGCAACACAAGCTTGTAGCCTCATACTCAAAAAGACTCGAGGCTGTAACTGGTGCCAAAGGAGCTTCACCAAAGTATTGAGTAGAGGCTGTGATACTTATATACATGGGATTTTTTTTTTCGTTTTTTATTTTTGCAAAGATTTCAAACAAGCTTCTTTCACTTTGTCATTATGGGGGATTTTTTGTAGGATTTTAGGAAAATAATGAATTTAATCCATTTTGGAATAAGGCCGTAACCTGACAAAATGTGGAAAAAGTGAAGCGCTGTGAATACTTTCCGGATGCACTATACACAGCAATTGTCGGCTCTGTTTAATCAAAGCCGCATTACTGTATACTCAGAGAAGGTGTAGCGGGGGGTAGCTGTCAAAGAAGCCGTCTGACTCTGTGTTTATAAACAACACAGCGCCAGATGCCATTATACAAAAATACAATGTTGCATATTGTTACTTTTGTATCTTTTTGTTTATTCATCTGCCAATCAAAGGGATGAACTTAGATCTGCAAAGGATGTCATTCAAAGCAACCTGACAAGTTTTTTTTAAATATATATAAAAACTGTTCCTCTCTTTAACCCCCTTATAAACCCTTAGTTTACTCGAATCAGCCCTAATTAACTGCTTAAGTCTCCTCTCCTCAACTATTATTTCCAGTTGATTTTGTTGTTTGTTTCTATTTTATTAACATTTAAACTTTTTTTGTTTTTGTTTGTTAATATTTTTACACCTTTCCCATTTAAAAAAAAGTGCAAAATTGAAAAAGAAAATTTTATTTCATTTGTAAATAATTTTGCAGTGCTTTGTACCAGAATCCTAACTTTAGTGACATTTTAAACGGGACAAATTACAGAATGAAACTCATGCACTTTATCTGCAGTAACACTATTTGTTTTTAAACAAACATTGCTAAAACGAAAAAAAAAAAAAAGATGTGTTAACTGCATAATTGTCGCAAGGCAAAATCACAAAAAGAAAGCCTTGTTTGTCCCTGAAAAAAAATGTATTTCCTTGTTATCTTTAGTAATGAAATAGATTTTGAAATGCTGATCGATCAGGTCCATAGCAGAAAGGTAAAAAATGTCCCTGCTTCATAGGGGGTGAACAAAGGGGTTAAAAATAATTGTGTAGGAAGAAGGGGGAGGAGCCAGGTACAAATAACGTCTCCTATAGTGTGAAGGTCCGCTGTAGGTAAACCTTCTTCTTTCTTTCCTACCAGGGGTTGAAGCCGCGACTCCGCCTTCTCCAGGCCGCTACCATCCTCTGATTGGCTCTTCATAGATCTGCAAAGCTCTTCAGGGACCGACTACCGGAAATGACGTGTTTACTAAAATGTATTATTTTTCTACATAATAAAGTTTATTTTATCTGATGAATACAGATCGGCATTCATTGTGTCCTTTCTATCTAAGATCTTTTTTGATGTCCAAGTTCAGCTCGAGCAAGGAAAAGGTTTGAGGGCGCACTTGACCAGTATACCTTTACCCTTACAGTGTGAGACAAAAGTGCAGCGCTATAGCTATATACAGTACCCAGAGGGAACTGGGTAACAAGAAAATACACAATAGATAGATAGTGTAAAAATAAAATGAACTGTGCTGGTGAATTATTAATGAAACAATAAAATCAGCGCATAATAAATCTGATGGTTATGATACCAAAGAATAAAAAACACAAAAAACAGTATATTAGCAAATTGCTTTGTGAATGACTTGAATGCACACACTCTTAATACAAAGTCCATCGAACACGGAATGTCCTAATAAAATCTTTCACGTGCAGGTCAAAAAATCATAGTAGTGATGCTGCCATATTATTCAAACACCCGGGATTGTGCTTCAACCACCAGGGGAGAGAGATAGGTACTCTTACCAGAGGACATGGACACACACGCCAGCGGCGGGGAGTCAAACAGACATGTAAGGATGTCCAAGATCACGATCTCCGATGGTAGCACAATGCAGGCACACGATCTCAGCAGAGGAGTGGGCAGGCAAGCCGGGAGGCAACCACAATTTCCTGATCTAAGGTGGTGTCTGTGAAGATTTTTTTTCTCTAGCCGTAGATCAAAGTAATCAAAGAAAACAAAAGGAAGGCTTTCACATGGTGTCGATCAAAAATGCCATATGGGTTTATTAATAAAAAAATTACAAACATCGTTTAAGCTGTACGCTGATAAAAAGTGATCACGAATAAATTCATAAGGTTTGGCGCAATATGCATGGCTCAGCAGACAGAGACCCGACGCGTTTCGTCCTACGGGACTTCAACTGGGGTACGTCCTTTCTTTTTTTTTTTTTTGCTTTTTTGCCACTCAGTTTATTATATAGCGAGACAACAATCAACTTTTCTGTTCATATACGTCTCTCTTATCCTGTTCTTCACATCACTGTGGCTCATTATCATAACAATATAAAAATATAGGAAGCGAGGCGTGGAAAGGTTACAATTCCCAACAAATATTTTAATCCCCCCGTCACTATGTATACCCTTTTCCCACCCTCACCCTCCCGAAAATGGTATTTATTTTAAAAATTCAACCTTTATTATATTGTTGCAACTACCTTTATTCCTTAATAATTTAAACTATACCTTCCCCTTCCCTCCCCCCTCCCCTTGTGCAAGTTCACCTTCCATTAATAACTCTACTAGATCCTGATTTTCTCTGCATAACTCCATGTTTTTTTAAACTCTCTCCAACACTTCCATTTATCTTTCCTCCCCTCACTTATTTCTTCTTTGTTACCAAAGAGCCTGTCCATGGTGTAGGTTTCCTCCACGGCAATAATCCACTCCCAAATCTGTGGACTTTCTTTTTCCCTCCAGTTTTCTGGGATTAATTTTTTTGCTTCATTAATTAAATGTGGTACTAAAGAGGCTTTATATTGTTTCTCGTTCTCATCAATGCCGTGGAAGAGCACCAACCATGGCTCTTTTTTCACCTCTTTTCCGGTAATCTCCTTGACCATACTTAAAACCTTCTCCCAATATTTTTGGATCTTCGGACACTTCCACCAAAGATGTGCCATTGTGCCTATCTCCTTACATCCTCTCCAACAGTCTGCCGACATATCTTTTTGATATTTACTGGCCTTATCTGGGGTTACATACCACCTCGCTAGACACTTGTAGTTCATCTCAGCTGTTTTTACATCAGTCGCCGAACTATGGGTAAGGTTCATAATCTTTTTTAATGTGATTGACTCTATCTGTGTCCCCAACTCTTTCTCCCATTGTTTAATATACGTGGGCCTTTCTATTTCATCCTCTACTAATAATAATTTATATCATTTTGATACAGTGTTTTTTGTGCTTTCTAAAGTGCATAATTTTTCCAGCCCCGTCAGTTGTTCCCCTCATCTTATTGGCTGTGGTAATTTTTTGCCAAACCTTTCTAATTGTGAGTACCTCCATCCATTTATCACCCATGTTTCTGTGTTCTGTTGCAATTCGTGAAGTGTCCTAATTTTTCCTTTATTAATTATCTCCCTTAGTTCCACCTTGTCATTTTTTATCCAATTTCCCCCTATACTCACTTTTCCCGGGGCGAAAAACTCGTTGTCTTTTAATCTTAGTAATGGTGAATTATAGGTTTTAATTAACTGCTTATAAATTGTATCCCATATTCTAAGTACCACCCGTGTTAACACATGTGTTTTTTCATCTAACATTCTATGTTGAGGGGGATTCCATATAATTACTCCTAACTGTGTCTTACTGTAAAATTTTTCTATGTTCACCCATCTTTTTTCTTGATTATCCCTTACCCATTCTATCGCTCTAGACAAAATTATTGCTTTGTAGTATGTTATAATATCCGGCACCGCTAGTCCCCCTCTTTTTTTCTCCTGCCTTAATAAATTTAAGGATATCCTTGGTTTCTTATTTTTCCAGATGATGTTTGTTAATATTGTTTTAAGTTTTCTGAGGTAGTATGATGGTAGTCCTATAGGTAACAATTGAAATTTATATGTAATCTTTGGGAGCAGGGTCATTTTAATAGCGTTTATACGTCCTATCCAGGATATTGGTCTAATCTGTAACTTTCTTCCTTCTTTCTTAATTTCATCCAGTAGGGGGATATAATTCCTTTTATAAATTTTCTCCAGTGAGTTAGCTAGTTTTATTCCCAAATATTTTATCTCTTTTTCCATAGAAATTGAAATTCCTGCTTCAACTTATCCTCCTCTTTTTTTCCTAGATTTATATTTAGAATTTATGATTTCCCCGTATTAATTTTGAAATTTGCTAGCTCTCCATATTGCTTAACTATTCTAATCAGCTTTGGCAATGTTTTCTCAGGTTTAGTTATATAGAATAGGACGTCGTCGGCGAATGCCGATAATTTGTGTTCTTCATTACCCACCTTAATTCCTTTGATTTCGGGGTCATTGCGAATTGTTGCAAGGAACGGCTCTAACGATAGGATAAAGAGGAGTGGGGACAGCGGGCACCCCTGTCTTGTCCCCCTCTTCATCTCAAAAAATTCTGAGATTGCCCCATTGATCTTAATTGCTGCTATTGGTTGTTTATATAGAGTTTTTATTCTTTTCAGCATCATTGGGCCTATTCCCATTTCTTCTAGAGTTTGGAACATGAACCCCCAGTCTACTCTGACGAACGCTTTTTCAGCGTCGCTCGACAGCAGCACACCGGGGGCCCCATCCTCCTTTATCTTCTGGAGGAGAAGCAAGGTTCTCACCACATGATCCTTCCCTTCTCTTCCCGCTACAAACCCTACCTGGTCCGGGTGGACTACTGTACTCATTAGTCCTTTCATCCTCTTTGCTAGTATTTTTGCATAGATCTTTGTGTCTGCATTTAGCAGCGATATTGGTCTATAGCTGGAGCAAAGGGTAGCATCCTTCCCTTCCTTTGGAATTACCGTAATCAATGCTGTTTGTGCCTCCCTACTCAGCTCGAAATCCCTTCCCAGCCCGTTCATATACTGACACATCTTCGGAGTCAGGATATCTTTATATTTTTTATAATAATATACAGTAAATCCGTCTGGCCCTGGGCTTTTCCCTTGTGCTGTTTCAGATAACGCCTCCTTTACTTCTTCTTCCGAGATTGATTCCTCTAGGGCCTCCCTATCGTTTTCCTGGATCTTAGGTATCCCTGCGTTTTTTAAAAATTCCCTGATCTTACTTTCCTTTTTTTCTTTTTTCTGTCCTCCCTTTTGATCTCCTTCATACAGTTCTTTGTAAAAGTTTTTGAAGACTTCTCCTATTCCCTTTGTCTCATAAACCATTGAGCCCTGTTTGGACTGGATCTTTCCTATGAAATTACGGGGTTTTTTTTCCCTTAACATTCTGGCCAAATGTTTCCCTGTCTTATCCCCCCAGTGATATCTCTCTTTCTCTATTAGGAAGAATTTTTCTTTTGTTTCTTGATCATTCAGACTTTTCAGTTCATCCCGTTTGTCTATCAGCCTTTGGTGTGTTTCTTTTTGTTGTCCTCTCTGTTTTTTATGTTCTTGTTCGATGTTAAATATTTCTGTCGTAAGGTTTCTCATTCTAGCTTTCCTTTCTTTTTTTTTCCTGGCTCCCTCTTTTATCAATATTCCCCTTATGTACACCTTGTGGGCTTCCCAGACCATAGCCCCCGAGACGTCTCCTGTTTCATTTATCTTAAAATATTGTTTGAGTTCTTCTTCCACCCTTTGGGCTACACCCTCATCTGCTAGTAGGTCCTCATTTAGTCTTCATAAAGGGGCTTGTCTCTGAATTTGAGAGATTCGCATTTCCATTTCTACGGGGGAATGATCTGATAGTGTGGTTATTCCTATTTTTACATCCACGACCCTTTCTAACAGTCCGTGGTCTATCATTATGTAGTCCAACCTCGAGTATGTCTGGTGTACAGGGGAGTAAAACGTATAATCTTTTGATCTACCATTTATTATCCTCCAAATGTCAACCAATTGGTTCTCATAGAACTTCTGTCTAACCCTTCTAAGCTGCTCGTTGTTCGTCCCCTGCACCCCAGACCAGAGGCGTAACTATAACCTTCAGGGCCCCAGTGCAAGAAACCATGAAGGGCCCCTGACCCGCACTATGATGGGGGGGGGGGTATTGTGAAAGGATGAGGGGCAGTATGACAGGGTATTTTGACACGAGGGGGCAGTGTAACCAAAGAAGGGTATCTGGAAAGTGTGACCAGAGGGGGGAGTGTGATAAGAGGGGGCACTGTGAAAGAAGGGGGCAGTGTGACAAGAAGGGGCAGTACGATGGGGGCAGTGTGACAGGAGGGGGCAGTATGACAGGGGGATATTGTGACAAGAGGGGGGCAGTGGGACAGGAAAAGGATACCTGGGAAGTATTACAAGGGGGGCAGTGTAATGAGGGAGCACTGTGAAAGGAGGGGGACTGTTTAACAAGAGGGGGGTAGTGTGACAGGAGGGGGGGTAAATATGGACAGAAGGGGGCAGTGTGACGAGGGGGCAGAATGATGGAGGGGCAGTGTTACAGGAGGGGGCAGTATGACAGGAATGTATTGTGCCAAGGGGGCAGTGTAACAGGGGACAGTGAGACAGGTGGGGGCAGTATGATGGGGAAATAGTATGACGTGGGCAGTGTGATAAAAGAGGGGCTATGTGGCAGGTGGGGGGGCAGTGTGAGAGGGGACAGGTGGGGGGGGCAGTGTGAGAGGGGACAGGTGGGGGGGCAGTGTGAGAGGGGACAGGTGGGGGGGGCAGTGTGAGAGGGGACAGGTGGGGGGGCAGTGTGAGAGGGGACAGGTGGGGGGGGGGCAGTGTGAGAGGGGACAGGTGGGGGGGCAGTGTGAGAGGGGACAGGTGGGGGGGCAGTGTGAGAGGGGACAGGTGGGGGGGGGCAGTGTGAGAGGGGACAGGTGGGGGGGCAGTGTGAGAGGGGACAGGTGGGGGGGCAGTGTGAGAGGGGACAGGTGGGGGGGGGGGGCAGTGTGAGAGGGGACAGGTGGGGGGGACAGTGTGAGAGGGGACAGGTGGGGGGGGGGCAGTGTGAGAGGGGACAGGTGGGGGGGACAGTGTGAGAGGGGACAGGTGGGGGGGCAGTGTGAGAGGGGACAGGTGGGGGCCAGTGTGAGAGGGGACAGGTGGGGGCCAGTGTGAGAGGGGACAGGTGGGGGGGCAGTGTGAGAGGGGACAGGTGGGGGGGGGCAGTGTGAGAGGGGACAGGTGGGGGGCAGTGTGAGAGGGGACAGTGTGTGGGGGGACAGTGTGAGAGGGGACAGTGTGTGGGGGGGCAGTGTGAGAGGGGACAGTGTGTGGGGGGACCGTGTGTGGGGGGGCAGTGTGAGAGGGGACAGTGTGTGGGGGGGACAGTGTGAGAGGGGGACAGTGTGAGAGGGGACAGTGTGTGGGGGGGCAGTGTGAGAGGGGACAGTGTGAGAGGGGGCAGTGTGTGGGGGGCAGTGTGAGAGGGGACAGTGTGTGGGGGGACAGTGTGAGAGGGGACAGTGTGTGGGGGGACAGTGTGAGAGGGGATAGTGTGTGGGGGGGCAGTGTGAGAGGGGACAGTGTGTGGGGGGGCAGTGTGAGAGGGGACAGTGTGTGGGGGGGCAGTGTGAGAGGGGACAGTGTGAGAGGGGACAGTGTGTGAGGGAACAGTGTGTGGGGGGACAGTGTGTGAGGGGACAGTGTGTGGGGGGACAGTGTGTGGGGGGGACAGTGTGAGAGGGGACAGTGTGTGGGGGGACAGTGTGAGAGGGGACAGTGTGTGTGGGGGGGACAGTGTGAGAGGGGACAGTGTGTGGGGGGACAGTGTAAGAGGGGACAGTGTGTGGGGGGACAGTGTGAGAGGGGACAGTGTGTGGGGGGACAGTGTGAGAGGGGACAGTGTGTGTGGGGGGGGGCAGTGTGAGAGGGGACAGTGTGTGGGGGGACAGTGTGAGAGGGGACAGTGTGTGGGGGGACAGTGTGAGAGGGGACAGTGTGTGGGGGGACAGTGTGAGAGGGGACAGTGTGTGGGGGGGCAGTGTGAGAGGGGACAGTGTGAGAGGGGACAGTGTGTGGGGGGACAGTGTGAGAGGGGACAGTGTGTGGGGGGACAGTGTGAGAGGGGACAGTGTGAGAGGGGACAGTGTGTGGGGGGACAGTGTGAGAGGGGACAGTGTGTGGGGGGACAGTGTGTGGGGGGACAGTGTGAGGGGACAGTGTGAGAGGGGACAGTGTGTGGGTGACAGTGTGAGAGGGGACAGTGTGTGGGGGGACAGTGTGAGAGGGGACAGTGAGTGGGGGGGACAGTGTGAGAGGGGACAGTGTGTGGGGGGCAGTGTGAGAGGGGACAGTGTGTGGGGGGCAGTGTGAGAGGGGACAGGTGGGGGCCAGTGTGAGAGGGGACAGGTGGGGGGGGCAGTGTGAGAGGGGACAGGTGGGGGGCAGTGTGAGAGGGGACAGTGTGTGGGGGGACAGTGTGAGAGGGGACAGTGTGTGGGGGGGCAGTGTGAGAGGGGACATTGTGTGGGGGACAGTGTGTGGGGGGGCAGTGTGAGAGGGGACAGTGTGTGGGGGGGACAGTGTGAGAGGGGACAGTGTGTGGGGGGGACAGTGTGAGAGGGGACAGTGTGTGGGGGGACAGTGTGTGGGGGGGACAGTGTGAGAGGGGGACAGTGTGAGAGGGGACAGTGTGTGGGGGGGCAGTGTGAGAGGGGACAGTGTGTGGGGGGACAGTGTGTGGGGGGACAGTGTGAGAGGGGACAGTGTGTGGGGGGGACAGTGTGAGAGGGGACAGTGTGTGGGGGGGCAGTGTGAGAGGGGACAGTGTGAGAGGGGACAGTGTGTGAGGGGACAGTGTGAGAGGGAACAGTGTGTGGGGGGACAGTGTGAGAGGGGACAGTGTGTGGGGGGACAATGTGTGGGGGGGACAGTGTGTGGGGGGGACAGTGTGAGAGGGGACAGTGTGTGGGGGGACAGTGTGAGAGGGGACAGTGTGTGTGGGGGGGACAGTGTGAGAGGGGACAGTGTGAGAGGGGGCAGTGTGTGGGGGGACAGTGTAAGAGGGGACAGTGTGTGGGGGGACAGTGTGAGAGGGGACAGTGTGTGGGGGGACAGTGTGAGAGGGGACAGTGTGTGGGGGGACAGTGTGAGAGGGGACAGTGTGAGAGGGGACAGTGTGTGGGGGGGCAGTGTGAGAGGGGACAGTGTGTGGGGGGACAGTGTGAGAGGGGACAGTGTGAGAGGGGACAGTGTGTGGGGGGACAGTGTGTGGGGGGACAGTGTGAGAGGGGACAGTGTGTGGGGGGGCAGTGTGAGAGGGGACAGTGTGAGAGGGGACAGTGTGTGGGGGGACAGTGTGAGAGGGGACAGTGTGAGGGGGACAGTGTGTGGGGGGACAGTGTGAGGGGACAGTGTGAGAGGGGACAGTGTGTGGGGGGACAGTGTGAGAGGGGACAGTGTGTGGGGGGGACAGTGTGTGGGGGGGGGCAGTGTGAGAGGGGGACAGTGTGAGAGGGGACAGTGTGTGGGGGGACAGTGTGAGAGGGGACAGTGTGTGGAGGGACAGTGTGAGAGGAGACAGTGTGAGAGGGGACAGTGTGTGGGGGGACAGTGTGAGAGGGGACAGTGTGAGAGGGGGCAGTGTGTGGGGGACAGTGTGAGAGGGGACAGTGTGAGAGGGGACAGTGTGAGAGGGGACAGTGTGAGAGGGGACAGTGTGTGGAGGGACAGTGTGAGAGGAGACAGTGTGAGAGGGGACAGTGTGTGGGGGGACAGTGTGAGAGGGGACAGTGTGAAAGGGGGCAGTGTGTGGGGGACAGTGTGAGAGGGGACAGTGTGTGGGGGGACAGTGTGAGAGGGGACAGTGTGTGGGGGGACAGTGTGTGGGGGGGACAGTGTGTGAGGGGACAGTGTGTGTGGGGGGACAGTGTGTGGGGGGGACAGTGTGTGGGGGGACAGTGTGAGAGGGGACAGTGTGAGAGGGGACAGTGTGTGGGGGGACAGTGTGAGAGGGGACAGTGTGAGAGGGGACAGTGTGTGGGGGGACAGTGTGAGAGGGGACAGTGTGAGAGGGGACAGTGTGTGAGGGGACAGTGTGAGAGGGGACAGTGTGTGGGGGGACAGTGTGAGAGGGGACAGTGTGAGAGGGGACAGTGTGAGAGGGGACAGTGTGTGGGGGGACAGTGTGAGAGGGGACAGTGTGTGGGGGGACAGTGTGAGAGGGGACAGTGTGTGGGGGGACAGTGTGAGAGGGGACAGTGTGTGGGGGGGCAGTGTGAGAGGGGACCGTGTGAGAGGGGACAGTGTGTGGGGGGACAGTGTGTGGGGGGACAGTGTGAGAGGGGACACTGTGAGAGGGGACAGTGTGTGGGGGGACAGTGTGAGAGGGGACAGTGTGTGGGGGGACAGTGTGAGAGGGGACAGTGTGTGAGGGGACAGTGTGAGAGGGGACAGTGTGTGGGGGGACAGTGTGAGAGGGGACAGTGTGTGGGGGGGCAGTGTGAGAGGGGACAGTGTGAGAGGGGACAGTGTGAGAGGGGACAGTGTGAGAGGGGACAGTGTGTGGGGGGACAGTGTGAGAGGGGACAGTGTGTGGGGGGACAGTGTGAGAGGGGACAGTGTGTGGGGGGACAGTGTGAGAGGGGACAGTGTGTGAGGGGACAGTGTGAGAGGGGACAGTGTGTGGGGGGACAGTGTGAGAGGGGACAGTGTGAGAGGGGACAGTGTGAGAGGGGACAGTGTGAGAGGGGACCGTGTGAGAGGGGACAGTGTGTGGGGGGACAGTGTGAGAGGGGACAGTGTGAGAGGGGACAGTGTGTGGGGGGGCAGTGTGAGAGGGGACAGTGTGTGGGGGGACAGTGTGTGGGGGGACACTGTGAGAGGGGACACTGTGAGAGGGGACAGTGTGTGGGGGGACAGTGTGAGAGGGGACAGTGTGAGAGGGGACAGTGTGAGAGGGGACAGTGTGTGGGGGGACAGTGTGAGAGGGGACAGTGTGAGAGGGGACAGTGTGTGGGGGGACAGTGTGTGGGGGGACACTGTGAGAGGGGACACTGTGAGAGGGGACAGTGTGTGGGGGGACAGTGTGAGAGGGGACAGTGTGAGAGGGGACAGTGTGAGAGGGGACAGTGTGTGGGGGGACAGTGTGAGAGGGGACAGTGTGAGAGGGGACAGTGTGTGGGGGGACAGTGTGAGAGGGGACAGTGTGAGAGGGGACAGTGTGAGAGGGGACAGTGTGAGAGGGGACAGTGTGTGGGGGGACAGTGTGAGAGGGGACAGTGTGAGAGGGGACAGTGTGTGGGGGGACAGTGTGAGAGGGGACAGTGTGTGGGGGGAGAGTGTGAGAGGGGACAGTGTGTGGGGGGACAGTGTGAGAGGGGACAGTGTGAGAGGGGACAGTGTGAGAAGGGACAGTGTGTGGGGGGACAGTGTGAGAGGGGACAGTGTGAGAGGGCACAGTGTGTGGGGGGACAGTGTGAGAGGGGACAGTGTGTGGGGGGACAGTGTGTGGGGGGACAGTGTGAAAGGGGACAGTGTGAGAGGGGACAGTGTGTGGGGGGACAGTGTGAGAGGGGACAGTGTGAGAGGGGACAGTGTGTGGGGGGACAGTGTGAGAGGGGACAGTGTGAGAGGGGACAGTGTGAGGGGGGACAGTGTGAGAGGGGACAGTGTGTGGGGGGACAGTGTGTGGGGGGACAGTGTGAAAGGGGACAGTGTGAGAGGGGACAGTGTGTGGGGGGACAGTGTGAGAGGGGACAGTGTGTGGGGGGACAGTGTGAGAGGGGACAGTGTGAGAGGGGACAGTGTGAGAGGGGACAGTGTGAGAGGGGACAGTGTGTGGGGGGACAGTGTGAGAGGGGACAGTGTGAGAGGGGACAGTGTGTGGGGGGACAGTGTGAGAGGGGACAGTGTGTGGGGGGACAGTGTGTGGGGGGACAGTGTGAAAGGGGAGAGTGTGAGAGGGGACAGTGTGTGGGGGGACAGTGTGAGAGGGGACAGTGTGAGAGGGGACAGTGTGTGGGGGGACAGTGTGAGAGGGGACAGTGTGTGGGGGGACAGTGTGAGAGGGGACAGTGTGTGGGGGGACAGTGTGTGGGGGGACAGTGTGTGGGGGGACAGTGTGTGGGGGGACAGTGTGTGGGGGGACAGTGTGAAAGGGGACAGTGTAAGAGGGGACAGTGTGTGGGGGGACAGTGTGAGAGGGGACAGTGTGTGGGGGGACAGTGTGTGGGGGGACAGTGTGAGAGGGGACAGTGTGTGGGGGGACAGTGTGTGGGGGGACAGTGTGAAAGGGGACAGTGTAAGAGGGGACAGTGTGTGGGGGGACAGTGTGAGAGGGGACAGTGTGTGGGGGGACAGTGTGTGGGGGGACAGTGTGAGAGGGGACAGTGTGAGAGGGGACAGTGTGAGAGGGGGACAGTGTGAGAGGGGACAGTGTGTGGGGGGACAGTGTGTGGGGGGACAGTGTGTGGGGGGACAGTGTGAAAGAGGACAGTGTAAGAGGGGACAGTGTGTGGGGGGGACAGTGTGAGAGGGGACAGTGTGTGGGGGGACAGTGTGTGGGGGGACAGTGTGAGAGGGGACAGTGTGTGGGGGGACAGTGTGTGGGGGGACAGTGTGTGGGGGGACAGTGTGAAAGAGGACAGTGTAAGAGGGGACAGTGTGTGGGGGGGACAGTGTGAGAGGGGACAGTGTGTGGGGGGACAGTGTGTGGGGGGACAGTGTGAGAGGGGACAGTGTAAGAGGGGACAGTGTGTGGGGGGGACAGTGTGAGAGGGGACAGTGTGTGGGGGGACAGTGTGTGGGGGGACAGTGTGAGAGGGGACAGTGTGTGGGGGGACAGTGTGTGGGGGGACAGTGTGTGGGGGGACAGTGTGTGGGGGGACAGTGTGAAAGAGGACAGTGTAAGAGGGGACAGTGTGTGGGGGGGACAGTGTGAGAGGGGACAGTGTGTGGGGGGACAGTGTGTGGGGGGACAGTGTGAGAGGGGACAGTGTGTGGGGGGACAGTGTGTGGGGGGACAGTGTGTGGGGGGACAGTGTGAAAGAGGACAGTGTAAGAGGGGACAGTGTGTGGGGGGGGACAGTGTGAGAGGGGACAGTGTGTGGGGGGACAGTGTGTGGGGGGACAGTGTGAGAGGGGACAGTGTGTGGGGGGACAGTGTGTGGGGGGACAATGTGAGAGGGGACAGGTGGGTGGCCAGTGTTTTGCTTTACTTACATGAGAAGCAGCATGCTTCCTTGTGATGTCCGCAGGATGTCCCTCCAGGCAGCACAGTTCACTTCCCGAATATCATTGTATCCAATGGAGAGGGGAGGGGCCTCTGACCCCAGCGTGTATTAGGAAGAGAGTGTACAAGCAGAGAGACAAACTTGTGCACTCAATCTGGTGTCTGCTCGGGTCAGAGGCCCCTCCCCTCTCCATTGTACTCACTGATATTCGGGAAGTGAACTGTGTGCTGCCTGGAGGGACATCCCGCAGAGCGCAGACATCACACAGCTGCCGATCGCCCCCTTACGCTCCCCTCTCCTGTATAGTTAGATGCCAGCCAGGGGAGGTGTCACGTACCTGGTAGGTTGTGAGCCTGAAGTGTAGAGAAAGACCTCCATTACAGCTCCCACTCCTGTTCCTCTGGAATGGAGACAGAGGGCCAGGAGTGAAGAGTGGTATGGGTGCCTGGCAGGATCAACGGTTGTTGAAAGACAGTAGTGGTGGCACCCTCTGGAGTCAGGAACCTGAAGAGTAGACTGAGGACAGAGACTGGAATGCAGGACTGAAACCAGGAACCACAGCAGGTAATAGCAGACTGGAAGCTGGACTGGAACCGGGAACAACAGCAGAGGATAGCCTGGAACGCTGGACTGGAACACAGCAGAAGATAGCCTGGAACGCTGGACTGGAACACAGCAGAGGATAGCCTGGAACGCTGGACTGGAACACAGCAGAGGATAGCCTGGAACGCTGGACTGGAACACAGCAGAAGATAGCCTGGACCGCTGGACTAGAACACAGCAGAAGATAGCCTAGAACGCTGGACTGGAACACAGCAGAAGATAGCCTGGACCGCTGGACTGGAACACAGCAGAGGATAGCCTGGAACGCTGGACTGGAACACAGCAGAAGATAGCCTGGAACGCTGGACTGGAACACAGCAGAAGATAGCCTGGACCGCTGGACTGGAACACAGCAGAGGATAGCCTGGAACGCTGGACTGGAACACAGCAGAGGATAGCCTGGACCGCTGGACTGGAACACAGCAGAAGATAGCCTGGAACGCTGGACTGGAACACAGCAGAAGATAGCCTGGAACGCTGGACTGGAACACAGCAGAAGATAGCCTGGAACGCTGGACTGGAACACAGCAGAAGATAGCCTGGAACGCTGGACTGGAACACAGCAGAAGATAGCCTGGAACGCTGGACTGGAACACAGCAGAAGATAGCCTGGACCGCTGGACTAGAACACAGCAGAAGATAGCCTAGAACGCTGGACTGGAACACAGCAGAAGATAGCCTGGACCGCTGGACTGGAACACAGCAGAGGATAGCCTGGAACGCTGGACTGGAACACAGCAGAAGATAGCCTGGAACGCTGGACTGGAACACAGCAGAAGATAGCCTGGACCGCTGGACTGGAACACAGCAGAGGATAGCCTGGAACGCTGGACTGGAACACAGCAGAAGATCGCCTGGAACGCTGGACTGGGACACAGCAGAAGATAGCCTGGAACGCTGGACTGGAACCAGCAGAAGATCGCCTGGAACGCTGGACTGGGACACAGCAGAAGATAGCCTGGAACGCTGGACTGGAACCAGGAACAACAGCAGGTAATAGCAGACTGGAAGCTGGACTGGAACCAGGAACAACAGCAGGCAATAGCAGACTGAAGCTGGTGTACACAGTGGAGGGTCAACAAGCCGGTGGTCAGTAACGGTCGGACAGCAGAGGTACCAGGGGTAATACAAGGGATGGTCATGCAAGCCAAGAGGGTCTGGTGCAGGCAGATAGCAGGATCGTCAAACAGGAAGCCGGGTCAGATAACAGGAAACACAGATCAGATCAGGTAACACTCACAGAACGCTGTAGAGCAGACAGCGGGGAAGGAGTGTGACAGGCAGGTTTAAATAGCCCGCCTGACACCAGCGGGGGTGCGCGCGCACGTGCCCGTGCGTGACCGCAACCGTGAACGCGCGCGCATGCGCAATGGAACCCGTGGCCGAGTTCCCCTGCGCCTGGGACGCCGGTTACTGACAGGATCTTCATGACATTGCCCCCCCCCCCAAGGGGCAGCCTCCGAATGCCCCTTTGAAAAAATTTCTCTGGATGGGTTGTTTTAAAGGCTTGTAACAGGTCTTCAGCATGAATATTATCCTCTGGCTCCCAAGAATTCTCCTCTGGGCCAAACCCTTTCCACTTTATTAAGAATTGATTTTGGTTACCTCTTTTCCTGTGGTCCATGATAGCCTCCACCTCAAATTCCTCTTCCCCATCTACCAGGATTGGATCAGGAGGATCCGTACTTCGACCTGGAAATGGGTTGGTAATAGATGGTTTAAGCAAGGACACGTGAAAAACTGGGTGTACCTTTAGTGAGTCCGGGAGCTCAAGTTCATATGCAACTTCATTAATTCTCTGTTTAACAGGGAACGGTCCAAGAAATTTGGGACCCAATTTCTTGGAAGGACAGGCCAACCTGAGGTTTATGGTGGACAACCATACCTGATCCCCAGGTGCAAGTAAGAGCTCACCTCGCCTCTTTTTGTCGAAGGTTGCTTTGTTGTACTCCTGGGTTCTGGTCATGGTGTCCTGTAAAACTTGGTTGTTAGAGGTAAAGAAATCCAATTTCTCCTGGACTGCAGGTACTGTGCATTCTGGAAGAGAGTTTGGTAAAAATGAGGGGTGGAAACCATAATTCACAAAAAACAGAGTCTGCTTGATAGCAGAATGAATAGAATTGTTATAAGCGAATTCGGCCAATGGTAAAACAGCAATCCAATTATCTTGGGCAAAGGAAGAAAAACAGCGCAAATATTGTTCAAGGGTCTGGTTTGTTCTTTCTGTTTGCCCATTAGTCTGGGGGTGATAAGCCGATGAGAATGAGAGTTCAATATCCAAGGTTTTACACAAAGCCCTCCAGAATCGAGAGGTAAATTGTACCCCTCAATCTGAAACGATATTAATTGGTACCCCATGGAGCCTGATGACCTCTTTAATGAATGCTTGTGCTATTTCTGTAGCTGAAGGGGTGCCCTTCATTGGAACAAAGTGCGCCATCTTCGACAACCGGTCCACTATGACAAAGATTGAAGTGAAGCCCCCGGCCAGGGGTAGTTCTACAATAAAGTCTATGGAGAGCATCTTCCAGGGTCTATCTGGGACTGGCAAGGGTTTTAGTAGGCCCCATGCCTTTGTTTTATGCCCTTTGTTCCTAATGCAGGTGGTACAGGACTCTACAAACTCTTTACAATCTTTGCGCAGCTGAGGCCACCAGAAGGTACGCTGTACCAAATCAGTGGTCTTAGCTACACTGAAATGCCCAGCCAGCGCATGATCGTGACAAAGCTCTAGTACTGGAACTCGTAGTGTCTCAGGTATAAAGATCCTACTTTCATGCCACAATAACCCGTCCTTGGCCTGGAGCTCTGTCTCAATGGAAGATTCCATTCCTGCGGAGGCCTGTTTAATCTGGGAAAGCAGGTTTCCCTGAAGTAGAAGAAAATTTCCCGGAGACAAAATGGTGTCTGGAGGGGAAATCTCTTGAGGTTTGTGAAACATCCTAGACAGGGCGTCAGGTTTGGTATTCTTGGAACCAGGACGGTAGGTGACGTGAAAGGAGAACCTGGAGAAAAAGAGAGCCCACCTGGCCTGACGTGGTTTCAACCTTTTTGCAGACCTCAAATACTCCAGGTTCTTATGATCTGTAAAGATTAAGACTGGATGAGCGGCACCCTCCAACAGATAGCGCCACTCCTCCAATGCTGACTTGATTGCCAACAACTCTCTGTCACCTACATCATAATTTCTCTCTGCCGTGGATAATTTACGAGAAAAGAAGGCCACAGGATGCAGCAGGGCCTTGGTTCCTTGTCTTTGGGATAATACTGCTCCTACAGCAATTTCAGATGCATCCACTTCTAGAATAAATGGCAGAGAGGAATCTGGATGCTTCAGTACAGAAGCGGAGGTAAAAAGGCCCTTGAGAGTCTCAAAAGCCTTTTGAGCCTCGGCTGACCAATGGAAGCGTGTACCCTGTTTGGTTAGCTGTGTGATGGGTGCAATGATGGCTGAGAACCCCTTAATAAATTTACGGTAAAAATTAGCGAATCCAACGAATCGCTGGATTCCTTTCTTGTCTGTCGGGACTGGCCAATCTAGGACAGCCGTGACCTTCTGGGGGTCCATTTTAATGCCCTTACTGGAAATGACTAACCCTAAAAATGGAATACTTTCCTGCTCAAATTCACATTTTTCAGCCTTTGCATACAGACCGTGTTGTCGAAGTCAGCCCAATACACTTCTGACGTGCCTGCGATGGGATTCAAGGGAACAAGAGAAAATCAATATGTCGTCTAAATAGACAATGACAAACAGATCTAGAAAGTCACGTAACACATCATTAATAAAATATTGAAATGTGGCAGGGGCATTACACAGGCCGAAAGGCATCACGAGGTACTCAAAATGTCCATAACGGGTACGAAAAGCGGTCTTCCATTCGTCCCCCATCCCTAATACGAACTAAATTGTAGGCCCCACGGAGATCAAGTTTGGTGAATATGGTGGCCGTCCCCAGTCTCTGAAACAGCTCTGGTACTAAGGGGAGAGGGTACCGATTCTTTACAGTAATTTTATTTAGTTCGCGGTAATCCACACACGGCCTGAGGGTTTTATCTTTTTTCTGCACGAAGAAGATGCCTGCACCTGCGAGGGACGTGGATGGCCGAATGAAGCCTCTTTTGAGGTTTTCGTCAATGTATTCCTTCAATGCCCCTTGCTCCACCTCAGTCAGGGGAAATATTCTTCCAAAAGGAATTTCAGCACCAGGAAGTAACTCAATGGGACAGTCATAGGCCCGGTGAGGGGGTAACACCTCTGCCCTCTGTTTACTAAATACGTACAGGAAATCATGATAGGCGGAAGGAATGGATTGATGTAGACTAGGATCTGTATCTAGGCATAACAGAGTAGAGTTCTCCTGGATGTTCTGGGTTCTGCAGAACTGTTGGCAGTAAGGAGAGGGGAAGGTCACCTCACCCGTGATCCAATTTATGTCCAGATTATGGGCCTGTAGCCATGGCATGCCGAGAATTATGGGAAACAGGGGTGAAGCGATAATGTCCAGGCATAGCTGCTCCTGATGGACGTTGGAAATGAAAACGGGGATTGGCATAGTCTCTTGGGTGACAGGTCCAGACTTGATAGCAGTCCCATCAGCTAGATGGATAGAAAGTCCATGGGCTTTAGGTGACAAAGGTATTTGGTGTTGGGTGGCAAAACGAGAATCCATGAAACAGCTGCAAGCTCCTGAATCAATAATGGCGGTGATTTGTAGATCCTTCCCTGGAAACTGTAGCAGAAAAGGAAGAGCAAGGTGAGTGGTATTTTTAACCAGAGATGTCACATAGTCAGTAGATAGGGATAAACACTACGAAGTTTGAGGGGACAGTTCCTGACATAGTGCCTGGGTTCCCCACAATACAGACACAAGTTATTTGCTCGACGACGTTGTCGTTCCTCTGGGGTGAGCGAAGGCCGCAGGACACCTAATTGCATTGGCTCAGGTAAGTTAAACGTGGAGGTAGGTGGTGTTGATGATGGATGATGAGAAACTTTAGGGGTAACCCAAGTTGGACGAGAAGACCCCATAGCTCTCTCAGACCTGCGCTCTCGTAGGCGTCGATCGATCTGGATAGCTAGATCGATTAAAGCTTTTAAAGTCTGTGGTGTACCCACCCTGGCCAGTTCATCCTTCAGAGGATCAGAAAGTCCCAACCGAAATTGATAACGGAGAGCCGCATCGTTCCAATTAGTATCCGAACCTCCACTTTCTGAACTCAGCCACATAGTCCTCTGCTGCTCTGCGACCTTGTTGAAGGGTGTGCAGAGCCGCCTCTGCAGTTACAGATAGCTGGGGGTCATCATATAACTGGCCTAGTGCGTCAAAGAAAGTGGGGAGGTTGGTCAGAGATATGTCCTTTTGCTCTAAGAGACGATGGGCCCAGGTTTGGGGGTCACTAGAGAGTAGAGAAATTACATAGCCCACCTTGGTAGCCTCCAGGGAAAAGGTACGTGGTTGAAGAGCAAAAAATAGTTCGCAGGAGTTGCGGAAGGCTCTGAACTTATGGCGATTTCCAAAGAAACGTTCAGGTGTGGGAACCTTAGGTTCCGGAGGGAGCATCACCACCGTTGAGGAAGGCCCAACTGAAGGAGCAGGAACAGAGGAAGCTCCCTGGACCCCAATGGGGTTAGACAGGGTTAACACTCGTTCCTCCAGTCTGGTGTATCCTTGCTGTAGATTCTTGACTGCTTCAGTCAATCCTGCCAGGTGTGCACAGAGTTCCTCCATGGGAGACGTTCCCTGCTCAGGCTCAGACATGGCTGTCTGCTACTGTCACGTACCTGGTAGGTTGTGAGCCTGAAGTGTAGAGAAAGACCTCCCTTACAGCTCCCACTCCTGTTCCTCTGGAATGGAGACAGAGGGCCAGGAGTGAAGAGTGGTATGGGTGCCTGGCAGGATCAACGGTTGCTGAAAGACAGTAGTGGTGGCACCCTCTGGAGTCAGTAGTCTGAGGAGTAGACTGAGGACAGAGACTGGAATGCAGGACTGAAACCAGGAACAACAGCAGGTAATAGCAGACTGGAAACTGGACTGGAACCGGGAACAACAGCAGAAGATAGCCTGGACCGCTGGACTGGAACACAGCAGAGGATAGCCTGGAACGCTTGACTGGAACACAGCAGAGGATAGCCTGGAACGCTGGACTGGAACACAGCAGAGGATAGCCTGGAACGCTGGACTGGAACACAGCAGAAGATAGCCTGGACCGCTGGACTGGAACACAGCAGAGGATAGCCTGGACCGCTGGACTGGAACACAGCAGAAGATAGCCTGGAACGCTGGACTGGAACACAGCAGAGGATAGCCTGGACCGCTGGACTGGAACACAGCAGAAGATAGCCTAGAACGCTGGACTGGAACACAGCAGAGGATAGCCTGGAACGCTGGACTGGAACACAGCAGAGGATAGCCTGGACCGCTGGACTGGAACACAGCAGAAGATAGCCTGGACCGCTGGACTGGAACACAGCAGAAGATAGCCTGGAACGCTGGACTGGAACACAGCAGAAGATAGCCTGGACCGTTGGACTGGAACACAGCAGAGGATAGCCTGGAACGCTGGACTGGAACACAGCAGAGGATAGCCTGGAACGCTGGACTGGAACCAGGAACAACAGCAGGCAATAGCAGACTGAAGCTGGTGTACACAGTGGAGGGTCAACAAGCCGGTGGTCAGTAACGGTCGGACAGCAGAGGTACCAGGGGTAATACAAGGGATGGTCAGGCAAGCCAAGAGGGTCTGGTGCAGGCAGATAGCAGGATCGTCAAACAGGAAGCCGGGTCAGATAACAGGAAACACAGACCAGATCAGGTAACACTCACAGAACGCTGTAGAGCAGACAGCGGGGAAGGAGTGTGACAGGCAGGTTTAAATAGCCCGCCTGACACCAGCGGGGGTGCGCGCGTGCGTGCCCGTGCGTGACCGCACCCGTGAACGCGCGCGCATGCGCAATGGAACCTGTAGCCGAGTTCCCCTGTGCCTGGGATGCCGGTTACTGGCAGGATCTTCATGACAGGAGGTGCGGCGTCTTGGGGCCCCCCCCACACTGGCAGAATTCCAGGGCCCAGTCGCAAGTGCGCCTGTTGCGACCCTGGAAATTCCGCCACTGCCCCAGACGTACTGTCCACCACTGGCTCCAGACACAAATTAAAGTCTCCCATTACAATCAGACCTCCTTTCCTAAAGTTTAGTAATTTCTCCAGTGTACCTATCAGAAATTTTCCTGTATTTTTGTTCGTAGCATATATGCTAGCTATAGTGAATTCCAACTCCCCCAATGTCCCCTTTAAAAAGAGGAATCTTCCCTCTGTGTCCTGCATTCTTTCTTCTAAGTTGAATTGTATGTCCCTAGCTATTCCTATTGCCACTCCTCTTGCTCTTTTGGAGATTGTATCTCCAAAAAACCACATCGGAAAATCCTTAGACCACAATCTGATATTCGATTCGTGTGTCAAATGGGTTTCTTGTAATGACACTACTCCTGCCCTATATCCCTTCAGTTCTTTTAATATTCTGTATCTTTTAGAGGGTGAGTTCAGACCTTTTACATTGTATGTCAGGAATTTAAGTGTTGTCATTTTTATTGGGTTTCTGTTTATTATGATCCTCTAGCTTAATTTGAGTTATTCCCCCTGTCTTTTCAATTTTTCCCACT
This sequence comes from Lithobates septentrionalis, assembly GCA_037952835.1. Taxonomy (NCBI): domain Eukaryota; kingdom Metazoa; phylum Chordata; class Amphibia; order Anura; family Ranidae; genus Lithobates; species Lithobates septentrionalis. The sequence continues at coordinate 127,780 of JBBDGP010003652.1, read as the reverse complement.
TGCACCTTATATTCCCCCCCCCCTTCTCCTCCCTCCCCCCTCCTCTCTCCCCTCCCCCTTCCCCCATTGGCCCCACAGAGCCCCTAAGGTCATCCAGGGTCTCCGCCGAGCCCTTTCTGAATCCCTATGTCCTAAGGTGGCGCTCCGAGGCTCCGAGTGTTCCTCTCCACCCCACTCCTTAAGTTGGCTGTTGGAGTGCGGTAGCCCAGCCTGACCTTTTATACTCTTTCACACGGCCTCAATTTCCTTTTTTCTATAGTTTTCCTCCCCCCCCCCCCCCACCCCCACCCCAGACCGAGAAGCCCTTTTTTTTTTTTTTTTTTCCTTCCCCCTCTATTAACCCAATTCTATAGGACAGTCCTCCTGTTAGAGTCCCCTTAATCCTCTGTCATCCAGCCTGGAAGATCTGGTGCTTTTATATCTAATCTTTTGCAGAATTCTTCTAAGTCTTCTGGGAAACGTAGTCTAGCAGATCTTCCTCTCTTATGTCCATTCAGACAGGCCGGGAATCCCCAATTGTATTTAATATTTTGTGTTTTCAGTATATCCAGTAATGGCTTCTTCTTGACAGAGTATCCTGAGACAGATCTGCATAAATCTGAATTTCCACTCCCTCGATTACTGTAGGTGGTTTTCCTCTCAGGTTCTTCCAGATTTCGCATTTATCTTCATAGAAGCTGAATCTAACAATAATGTCCCTCGGTCGTTCTGTCTTCGAGTCTCGGGCGTATCCCACTCGATGTACCCTCTCTATCTTTAAGGGGTCCTCTCCTCCTCTGTCTAACAGGGGTCCAAATATGGTGTTAATCATTTTCTTCAGATCTTCCCCTTCTTTTTCTGGGACTGAGCGAATCCTGATGTTCTTTCGTCTACTCCTGTTCTCCTGGTCTTCCAATCTATATAATATTATTTTTTGATTTTGTTGTGTTCTTCTAAGTTGCTGTCTGAGATTTTCTATTTCTTGTTTTTGTTCTTCTGTAATTTTTTCCGTGATCTCCACTCTTTCCAGTAAATGTCCCAGATCTTCGCTCAGGTTTTGAAATTCTTTTTTTATTGAATTTTCCATTCTCAGGAGCATCTCGCTCATCTCTCCCTTAGTTAATGGGGGTGTCCCGGGTGGGCCGCCTTCAGCCCCACTGAGATCCTGGTCTCCGTCTATGGACAAATCTACTCTGGAATGTTCCGGGGTCTCTCCTGTTTTTTTATCGGTCCCCCCCTTTTTTTTTTCTACTTTGTTTTGACCTTGTCTTTCAGTATCCGTAGACCTTGGGCTGGCTCCTTGTGTCATGTATTGTTTTAATGTGCTGACCACTGGTTTATCTTTCGGGGACTTAGGGGGGTTCCCCCTTGTTACTTTAGTTGAACTTTTACTCATTTTATCTCTCTTTCTTGTCCCTCTTATTCGCTTCCCCAGCGTTAATTTCCAATCTACCCTCCCCTTCAGTGAAGGGACATAGTTCTTAAACGCAGGGAGGAAAATGTGTATGAAGTATGGGGGGGGGGGGGGGGGGTGACGGTGGCGGCTTGAGGTAAAGTGTAATGTCTGGGGTTGCCTCTTTTCCCCTCCTTATGCGCCTGTTTAGTCAGGATTTTGTAGTGCGTCACCCAGTCTGCCAGTCCTTCTGGTCCAGTCCTATGAATGCATATACAGTCCCACCGTTAATTAGATAGGCTTCTCTATTGCCGCTATTGCTCGGTCTCTCCTCCTGTTTTTGTGTGTATTAGTCTCCAAACCTTGTACCACCAGTCACTCTTATCTCCAATCTATGCCGCTAAGTTTCTATCCAGTTGACAATGCTTCTCCCCCTCCCCTTTTCCAAGTCCAAGCAATTTTAGGCAGACCCATACATGTTACTGAAACCACATTGATCACTATTTATAGCTTCTTTGAACCCTGGTCCTCCGAACATATATTTCTGTTCAATATCATATATCATATATTCTGGTATTCATACCTTAGTACTCAGGAGTATACCGGTGTATGGCTTTATTTCCACGAGGACCCGATCGTTAAAAGTTCAAGCATATCATCATCATTATGTTATAAGATCTGTAAAGATTACCTTTAGTTTCTGTCCTTCCTTATTTTGTTCCTTCCTCTCTCCTGGGTCAAGGAGTATACTTACAGCCCTTTTTTTGGGGGGGGGTTGTTATTCGGCCCGGTGCGGGGGGCGAGCAAGATCCCCACCGGCGGGTGGGGGTGGGGGAGTTCAGAGTCTCCCTGTGTCCGCTGTCATTACCCGGCGCTGTGTATCAGCCGCTTCCTGGTTGCTCTTCCTTTCCGCGCTCCGTCCCACAGTGCTTTGGGTCTAATGCCGCTGTCGTTCTTTCTGCTGGGGGACCGAGTGTCTCATCCCGCTATGTACCTATGGTTCTCCCGCGGCTTCGGCGTCTCTCCTCGCCTCGATGGCCGGCATACACTCTCCGTGACGGACGCTACGTCCTCACGTCCTCTCCTTCCATCTCCCTAGCCATGGGGTACGTCCTTTCTATCTGCCCGGAGTTCAGGATGTTATTTGACATAAATGTGAAATGTTTCCATTCTGATTGTACAAAGAAAAGGAAATAATAGCACAAGGGATACAATGGAGTGAAGGTGATCAGATATAATCACATGAAGAATAGATAATGGAGGCATTTCCCGCTATTGTGCAGGTTGAACAATCACCCACCAAGATATGAGGGTCTATTTAAAAAAGAATTCTCTGTTCCAGTACCTTAGACACAAATAATTCCTGTAATTCCATCTAGTGGTTATAATGTGATATTTTCCTGATTCGGGTATTTCAGTAAAATTCCCGCAATATGGCCACTAGATGGAGCTGACGATCACAGAAAATCAATGTAGAACTTTGTTTAGGTTAATAACTGAGACGTCAGTGTTTTTTTTTTCTTAGGAGTGATAAAAATGCTTGTAGGGTGAGATAAATCTTGTTAAAATATCACTTTCTGTATTAGGGGGTCTATTTATAAAGAATTTGCCATGCAAACATCTCAGCATTCGCACAGCTGTCATAAACCATCCCCATAATGTATCTAATATGTGTATTTCCTATGATTGTTACCCCCATCTAGTGGCCATAATGAGGTATTTTCCTGACTGTGGAATTTTAGGAAAATACTGCAACATGGTCACTAGATGGAGCTGCTGATTATAGGAAATGTATCAGGCACAATATATGCACTATATATTGTGTTTTTATAAACAGACCTCTATATATATGTATATGTTTTTATATATACTATGTTTTTATAAACAGACCCCTCGGTCTTTCTGTGTCTTTATAGTGCTTTATAGTGTAGGAAGAAGAGAAAGAAATCATTGACCTGGAATAGACGTGATTGGTAAAATCGCTCCGACTTTCCTGTTGCTGGCCACTAACACAGAAGATAATAAAGCAGGGGCGCCCAACCGCTGGCCCACGGCGCCCTCTGATGTGGCTTGCCACCTCCTGCTCAGGGATGGCGGGTCGGCAAGCCCAGATTGTGGGTTCCCGACCTGATTTCCCAGAGCATCAGTGCGAGGAACGGAGCCGGATCTAGAGGAAGCAGAGCCGATGCTTCTTGTATAGTGCCGGCTTCTGTCACAGGCGGAGTGATACCAAATGTGACAGGAGCATCGGCTCTGCTCTCTACTGCAGCCACGTGCTTCCTCCAGTGGTGGCTCCTGTCACACTGATGCTTGGGATGGCTGGTCAGGAACCAGCCAGCAATACCCACCAAAAGCACCCACCAGTAGTACCAGCCATTAGTACCAGCCATCAGTACCAGCCAGCAGTACCCACCAAAAGCACCCACCAGTAGTACCAGCCATTAGTACCAGCCAGCAGTACCCACCAGCAGTACCCACCAGCAGTACCAGCCAGCAGTACCAGCCAGCAGTACCCACCAGCAGTACCAACCAGCAGTACCCACCAGCAGTACCCCAGCCAGCGGTACCCGCCAGCAGTACCCACCAGTAGTACCCCAGCCAGCGGTACCTGCCATAAATACCAACCAGCAGTACCCATTAGCAGTACCCACAAGGAGTACCCCAGCCAGCGGTACCCGCCAGCAGTACCCACCAGCAGTACCCCAGCCAGCGGTACCCGCCATCATTACCAACCAGCAGTACCCATTAGCAGTACCCACCAGGAGTACCAGCCAGCAGTACCCACCAGCAGTACCAACAAGGAGTACCAGCCAACATTACCCACCAGCAGTACCAGCCAACAGTACCGACCAGCAGTACCAGCCAACAGTACCGGCCACCAGTACCATCCAGCAGTATCAGCCAGCAGTACCCACCAGCCATACCCATCAGCAGTACCAGCCAGCAGAACCCACAAGCAGTACCAGCCAGCAGTACCAGCCCTGGAGGACAGCCAGCAGCAGCTACCAGCCATACCCGCCTAAGGGACAGCAGCAACCAGCGATAGCTGCAGGAATCCTGAGGAAGAAGTGAAGATTGAGGTCAGTTGAGGTGCAGGTACCGCAGTGCATCAGTGTGAAAGCAGCATTAGGCCCCTCTCACACGAGCGGTCCGATCTGGTCCACCTGTCTGATTTTCAGGCGGACCCAATCGAACCTTCCATTCACCTGTATAGAACAGCAGATGTAAACGGACACATGTCCTTTTACACCCACCTATCTCCAATGTGATGGACTTGAAAAAAGTTGATCCATCCCCTTCTGTCTGGGCGGATCGAAGGGCCCATAGAGTAGAGCCGGCTGTGTCTGTGTCTGCTCTGCATATGCAAAATGGGCACGGACCTGTCACCCGCCCGCTCCGCTCAGTGTGGCCCGTGACCGGTTACCAAGTCGCTAAAGTGGCCCTCACTCTTCAAAAGGTTGGACACCCCTGTAATAAATTCTAAGTATCAGAAACAAGTATCCTTAGATTAGACTTTGGTTTGGAGGAATGAGGAAGATGTCGGCCTCTTCTTAGGGGTGGAAGAAATCTTTGTAGGGTGATGTAACAAGTCGGGAGGTTTGCCAATAGCTGAGATTTACGGTGATCTGTAGAAGTGTGTGACTGTAGATGGAGTTTAACCATTTCCCAACCGCGCTGTAGCCAAAAGACGGCTACATTGTGGTCATCCATTTCTGGGAGAACGTCCATGGACGTCCTTCCAGAACCACGCCCCCCGCGCTCCCCTGCGGCACGCTTCTGGCACACTCTGTGATTGTGGTAAAGGGCCAATCACAGCTAATCACAGTAAACCGACTTGCTGATTATCGTCATTTCTTTCCTCATGAGTTGTTACAGCGCAAGGAGAGGAGAGCCGGTAACTGGCAAGTGTGACAAGGGACATCTACACTGATCATCTGTGTCCTGATCATCAGTGCAGACCCAACAGTTACCATCAGTGCCACCTATCAGTGTCCATCAGTGCCACCTATCAGTGCCCATCAGTGCCTCCTCATCAGTGATGCCTATTAGTGCCCACCAATGCTGCCTAACTGTGCTGCCATTCAGTGTCCATCAGTGCCACCTATCAGTGCCACCTATCAGTTCCCATCAGTGCCTCCTCATCAGTGCTGCCTATCAGTGCTGCCAATCAGTGTCCATCAGTGCCACCTTCAGTGCTGCCTATTAGTGCCCATCACTGCCACCTCATCAGTGCTGCCTATTAGTGCCCATCAATGCCTCCTATCAGTGCCCATCAGTGAAGCCTTTAGTGCTGCCTATCAGCGTCCATCAGTGCCACCTATCAGCAATGCTGCTGATAGAATTCACGGGGCCCCATACAGCCTACCCGACAGGGCCCCCCTCCGAAATTATCAAATCTGGTTTTTACTAAAATTCAACGCTTGCAAAGCTTTGCAGCCATGCCAGAAATTATTCCTCCTGTTGAGCAAGACCTATTCAAGTAAATAGCAGCATGGAGACAACATCTGCACTCCCACAGGGAAGGGGGCGTAGATACTAGAACCGATCCTTCCGCAGTGCAGCCAGTCAGTGCCAATCAGTGTCCATCAGCGCCGCCTTCAGTGCCACCTATCAGTGCCTCCTCATCAGTGCTGCCTATTCAGTGGTGCCCATCAGTGCCATAAATAAGTTCCCATTAGTGCTGCCTCATCTGTGCCCCTCATTGCAGCCAATCAGTGTCCATCAGTGCGGCCTATCAGTGCTCATCAGTGAGAAGAAAAATTACTTATTTGCAAAATGTTATTACAGAAACTAAGAAAACTTTTTTCTTTTCAAAATGTTAGTGCTGTTTGTATGTCTGCACTTATTGCATGCTGCTATTTTTACCATTAAGCGCAGACATCATTTTTTTGAAATTTGACTTCTTATTGTTTTTAAAAAAAAAGAATAAACAACCCCAGTGGTAATTAAATATCACCAAAGCTCGAAAATCCTATCCTCGACTCATCCATCAGAACCATTCATGGCCCATATAACTCTATTCACTTTGGCACACAGAACCGTCCTCCGGGCTAGGAAGGGAACGCCCCCTCGGGGTTGATTGGCCAAAGGCTAAAGTCCCGCCCACACTCCATAAATTGAGGATCTGAGATATGGACGGTGTGATTCTGGTGAATGGCGGGCGTTCTGACAGGCTCCTGTCGCAGGATGAACCTCAGTAAAAGTTTATTTCTGTTTTTTTTTATTTTTAACCCCTTTTATTTTCATAGCTAATAGCCAACTGTGTACATCGTTTTTGTGTTTTATATTTTTTTATTTTTTGTAATTCTTTTTCTTTGTACATATTTTATGCATTGCCCACTTTTGTGATATTAAATTATAAAATAAATCTGTGTATTAAACTAGGACTCACATGACTAGAGAGATTGTTGCACTGTAGTGTATACAATTGTACTGTGTGTTGGCCGATTGCATGCAGATTGTGGACTAGCAGATCTACTAGATGGAGATCTGAGTGTGTGTGGTTGCCCAGCAGGCCAATCAGCGGACAAACTGCTAGGTGATGGCAAGTTACCCTGAGTCATGTGTCTGGTGTGGGGGTGTACGTGTGGATAGTGGGAAGCGGTTTGACCCACTTTTGAGAGGTGGTCTTAAATGAAAGACCACCTCTCCACCACTCGTTTTTGGCTAGTTAAAAACATTTTTTTTTCTTCAAACTTACCTTTTTATGAAGTACAGCCTGTAGTTCTGGTCCGCGGCGCAGGACATCATATCCTCTTCTTTGGCGAGCCCCCCGATGTCTTCTGGGACCTGTGTGTGTCCCAGAAGACAGCCAGCCATTCAAAAAGTGCCTCGCGACTCGCGCATGAGCAGTAGAAAATGGGCAGTGAGGCCGCAAGGCTCCACTGCCTGTTTCCCTTAATTAGAATGGCAGCGCCTGCACCTGATCCGATGGACGGATCGGCCCCGGGGGGGGCGACATCGCGGGCTCCCTGGACAGGTAAGTGTCCATATTAAAAGTCAGCAGCTACAGTGTTTGTAGCTGCTGACTTTTTAAAAAAAACGAATTTGCGTGTGGAACACCGCTTTAAGCTGCACAGGGGGTTCTTGACTTTCAGGGCGGTTAGTATGTGGAACTCCCTTTCACAATCGGTGGTGCCAGCAGGAACTATTGATAGTTTTAAAAGAATCTTGGACGTGCATGTTAGTGAACACAATATACAGGGATTTAGAAAATGATCGTCAACATGAACACACACACCAATTACACAGGTTGGACTCAGGGGCGTAACTAAAGGGGTCACAGAAGTCGCAATTGTGACCTGGCCCCATACTCCGAGGGAGCCTGTGCAGCCCCCATTCACCTGGATAGGAGGGGTGGCATGTGGGGAAACTGACTCCCTCCATTTTCCTCCTGCAGCCGCTAAAAGCCTGCTCCTTCTCCTGTCCCTCCCGCAGACATTCAGCAGCTGCAGGAGGAAAATGGAGGGGATCAGTTTTCCTGCATGCTACACCTCCTATCCAGCTCCTGCTGCCAGGTCTGTGTGATGAGTCCACCAGCTCATCGTGCCCGTGCCCCAGGAGGGGGAAAGAGGACCTGTCATGGGGGAGGGGAGAAGAGATTGGCAACTCCACCCCCCTGTCACTCAGTCCGCCCCACTTTCCTGTTCCTGAGCCATACGCTGGTCAGTGGAAGAGGAAAAGAGGACCTGTCACAGGGGAAGGGGATGCAGAGAAGGGTTAACTACAAATCCCAGAAGAGGGGGGAGGGGCAGAGGAGCCCATGAGGAGCAAGGAAGTATTCATTCCTCTTTCCCTATCCCACTGAGAAGCATATGGCTCAGGAACAGAAGAATGGGGCAGGCTCAGTGACGGGGGTAGGGTTACCGATCTTGAATGCCCTCCCCCATGACAATAAGAAATATATATTATGACCCCCACAATTAGGGATGAGCCGAACACCCCCCGGTTCGGTTCGCACCAGAACCCGCGAACGGACCGCAAGTTCGCACGAACGTTAGAACCCCATTGACGTCTATGGGACTCGAACGTTCGAAATCAAAAGTGCTCATTTTAAAGGCTAATTTGCATGGTATTGTCCTAAAAAGGGTGTGGGGACCCGGGTCCTACCCCAGGGGACATGTATCAATGGAAAAAAAACTTTTAAAAACGGCCGTTTTTTCGGGAGCAGTGATTTTAATGATGCTTAAAGTAAAAAAAAAAAAGTGAAATATTCCTTTAAATATCGTACCTGGGGGGTGTCTATAGTATGCCTGTAAAGTGACGCGTGTTTCCCATGTTTAGAACAGTCCCTGCACCAAATGTCATTTTTAAAGGAAAAAATCTCATTTAAAACTGCTTGCGGGTTTAATGTCATGTCGGGTCCTGGCAATATGGATGAAAATCAGTGAGACAAACGGCATGGGTACCCCCCAGTCCATTACCAGGCCCTTTGGGTCTTGTATGGATATTAAGGGGAACCCCGCACCCAAATTAAAATAAGGAAAGGTCCCTATATACTCTGAACAGCAGTATACAGGCGGTGCAAACAAGACAGGGACTGTAGGTTTGTTGTTAAGTAGAATCTGTTTGTAATTTTGAACATTTTTAACGTGTTTAGCTCCAGCCAAAAAATCTTTTCTAAGCTTTTTGGAAAACATAGGGAAGGGTTATCACCCCTGTGACATTTGTTTTGCGTCTTTCCTCCTCTTCAGAAGATTTCACCTCACTTTTTTGTCCCAATGAAAAATGTTTTTTGAAAATTTGGGTTTTTTTGTGGAACAAGGATTGGAAAGCATCAGTGGAAAGGAGAAATTGTTTTCCCATATTAACTCTTACATGAGAGAATTTCCCTTCCTAGGGGTAGATTTCATCTCACTTCCTGTTGTCTCCTTCCGTTTGCAAGTAGGAGTCGTTTGCAAGTTAGATGTTTGAAAGTAGGGTCCTGCCCTATATACTCAGCAGAAATTTGGGCTTTAGGTGTTGCTGTGGCCAAAACACTGTAAGCCCTCACAGGGCCCTGCTGTGAAATATTAGATCAAGAATTGTAATTACATGCCCCTGTTGAACAGGAGCTGAAAAATTAGGCCTTAGGCACTGGTGCTGGTGCCACAACACTGCAACCCCTCACAGACACTCTAGTTGGAACGCAGGAACGAGCCCTGCTGCAAAGTATTGCATCAAAAATTGTAATTACACGCCCCTGTTAGACAGGGGCAGAAAAATTGGGCCTTAGGCACTGGTGCTGGTGCCACAACACTGCAACCCCTCACAGACACTCTAGTTGGAACACAGGAACGAGCCCTGCTGCAAAGTATTGCATCAAAAATTGTAATTACACGCCCCTGTTAGACAGGGGCAGAAAAATTGGGCCTTAGGCACTGGTGCTGGTGCCACAACACTGCAACCCCTCACAGACACTCTAGTTGGAACGCAGGAACGAGCCCTGCTGCAAAGTATTGCATCAAAAATTGTAATTACACGCCCCTGTTAGACAGGGGCAGAAAAATTGGGCCTTAGGCACTGGTGCTGGTGCCACAACACTGCAACCCCTCACAGACACTCTAGTTGGAATGCAGGAACGAGCCCTGCTGCAAAGTATTACATCAAAAATTGTAATTACACGCCCCTGTTATACAGGGGCTGAAAAATTGTGCCTTAGGCACTGGTGGTGGCGCCCAGAACCAAAAATGTTCTTACAAGCTATCAGCGTGATGATTGAGGAGGAAGAGGATAATTACTCAGGGATAGTCACTCAGCATCAGCATAGGCAGTCTTTGAAGGGATCTGAAAAAAATTATTCAATTACATCAGCATCAGGTGCTTGGTAGCTGGTGGTGATCCAAGACTGATTCATTTTTATGAAGGTCAGCCGATCGACCGAGTCAGTGGACAGACGCACCCTGTGATCGGTTACCACGCCTCCAGCAGCACTGAATGTGCGTTCCGAAAGAACGCTGGATGCAGGACAGGCCAGTAGCTCAATTGCATACTGTGCAAGCTCTGGCCAGTGATCCATCCTCAAGACCCAGTAACCCAGAGGATTTTCGGTGGGAAAGGTGTCCAAGTCTGATCTTGCCCCTAGGTATTCCTGCACCATGTAAAACAGACGCTGGCGATGGTTGCTGGAACCGATCATACCTTGGGGCTGCGGACCAAAAAATTGTCTGAACGCATCGGTCAGACGGCCACCTTCTCCACCGCTCCTTCTTTGACTGACCGAAGCCTCAGCAACACGTTGTCCAGAAACAGGAGTTTGTAACCTCCCAGTCTCTGGGAACGCGTTGCACAGACCTTTCTGCAAGGCCTCCCGAAGATGTTTCATCCTCTGCTCCCTCTGCGATGGCAAGATAAGGTCCGCAACCTTACCCTTGTAACGTGGATCAAGGAGGGTTGCCAGCCAGTATTGGTCCTTCTCCTTGATACCACGAATACGAGGATCCTTACGCAGGCTTTGCAGGATCAGGGAGGCCATGCAGCGTAGGTTTGCTGAGGCATTCGGTCCGGAGTCCTCTGGGTCACTAAGGACAACAACGTCCGCAGCCACCTCCTCCCAGCCACGTACAAGTCCATGTGTTCCTTGGGACTGATCCCTTAAAGACTGCTGATGCTGAGTGCCAGGCTCCACCTCCATACTGACACAATCTTCCTCCTCCTCCTCCTCCTCCTCCTCGTCCTCTTCCTGTGTGATCGGCGGGCACGCAGGAACACTGTCTGGATAAAGGGGGCCTTGAGAGCTAAGGAAGTCCTCCTCTTCCTGCCTCTGTTCTGCCTCAAGTGCCCTGTCCATTATTCCACGCAGCGTGTGCTCCAACAGGTGGACAAGGGGGACAGTGTCACTGATGCATGCACTGTCAGTGCTCACCATCCTCGTGGCCTCCTCGAATGGTGACAGGACAGTGCATGCATCCCTGATCATGGCCCACTGGCGTGGGGAAAAAAAACCAAGGTCCCCTGACCCTGTCCTGGTGCCATAGTCGCACAGGTACTCATTGATGGCCCTCTGCTGCGTGTGCAGCCGCTGCAGCATGGCCAATGTCGAGTTCCACCTGGTGGGCATGTCACAGATTAGGCGGTTCTTGGGCAGGTTAAACTCCTTTTGGAGGTCCGTCAGCCGAGCACTGGCATTATATGACTGGCGGAAATGCACACAGACTTTCCTGGCCTGCCTCAGGACATCCTGTAAGCCCGGGTACCTGCCCAAGAACCGCTGCACCACCAAGTTAAGGACGTGAGCCAAACAGGGCACATGGGTCAGTTGTCCCTGTCGGAGGGCAGAGAGGAGGTTGGTGCCATTGTCGCAAACCACCATTCCTGCCTTAAGTTGGCGTGGCGTCAACCACCTCTGAACCTGCCCCTGCAGAGCTGACAGAACCTCTGCCCCAGTGTGGCTCCTGTCCCCCAAGCACACCAGCTCAAGCACCGCATGGCATCTTTTGGCCTGCGTACTTGCGTAGCCCCTTGAACGCCTACGGAGCACCGCTGGTTCCGAGGAAGAGGCCATGGAGGAAGAAGAAGAGGAGGGGGTGGAGGAGAGAGGTGTGTCACAATCAGCATTTTGGAGGCGTGGTGGCGGAACAACCTCCAACACTACTGCACCTTGTCCTGCATCCTTCCCAGCTGCCAGCAGAGTCACCCAATGCGCCGTGAAACTTAAGTAACGTCCCTGTCCATGCCTGCTGGACCATGAGTCAGCGGTAATATGCACCTTACCGCTGACCGCCCTGTCCAGCGAGGCATGGACATTGCCTTCCACATGCCGGTAGAGAGCTGGAATCGCCTTCCGTGAGAAAAAGTGGCGTTTGGGTACCTGCCACTGAGGAACCGCACATTCCACAAACTCACGGAAGGGGGCAGAGTCTACCAACTGAAAAGGCAGCAGTTGAAGTGCTAGCAATTTTGCCAAGCTAGCATTCAACCGCTGGGCATGTGGATGGCTGGGAGCAAACTTCTTTCGGCGGTGCAGCAGCTGGGGCAGGGAAATTTGCCTGGTACAATCTGGCGTCGGTGTACCAAAAGCAGATTGCCCACAAGTACTTGGCTGTGACACACCTAATTCTACACCTTCATTCCTCTCACTGCAGGTCTCAGAGAGGACTGAAGGTCTAGTGGGGTTGGAAATCTCAGCTGATGAGGAGCAAGGAGAGATCCTCTTTGTTCTTTGGTGTGGGTCTTTTAGATATGCTTGCCAACGAACTGCATGGCAGGTCAACATATGTCTGGTCAAGCATGTGGTACCCAAGCGGGAGATGTTTTGGCCACGCGAGATACGCTTGAGACATATGTTGCAAATAGCAGCGGTGCGATCTGATGCACTCGTCTCAAAAAAGGCCCACACCAAAGAACTTTTTGAATAACGCGCAGAGACTGCAGCGCCCTGCACATGTGGAGCTTTGGGGTGTGATGCAGTCAATGTGCTGCCCTTAGGCTGGCCCCTGGAGGGCATCCTGCCTCGTTGGTGATGTGCCGCCTCCTCCTCCTCCTCCTCCTCCTCCTCCTCTCTCCTATCAGGCACCCACGTTGAGTCAGTGACCTCATCATCCCCTCCCTCCTCATCACTGGAGCAAACCTGGCAGTATGCTGCAGCAGGGGGAGCATGACTGCCAGATTGCTGTCCTTCTTGGGCACCCCCTCTGTCCGTGCTCATGTTACTGCCTTCATCGAGCTCAGTATCATCATCAGAGCCTTCCAAACGCTGGGCATCCTCCTGGAGCATGTACCCAACACTGTGGTCAAACAGTTCGAGGGAATCCTCATGAGGACATGGTGGAGCTAGGGAAGGAGTCACTGATGACATTGAGCTGAGGGAAGAGGCCGCTGCTTTGCCAGACAAAGCACCCTGGGCATGGGTGAGAGAGGATGAGGAGGATGAGGACGGCTTGGTCATCCACTCGACCAAGTTTTCTGCATGTTGCGGCTCAACACGGCCAGCTGCCGAAAAAAAGGCCAAGCGTGTCCCATGGCCACGGGCTGATGAGGATGCACCGTCTCCACGACCAGCACTAGACACAGAGCCTGCTTGCCCTCTCTTATTGGCTTGTGACTGTCTGCCTCTCCTTCTTGGCCTTCCAGACATACTAATGGCCTGTAGCTGCACTAAGCTGGGATAGAACACCTGTAATTTTCTTCAGGTAGCTTTATATACTGTAACCAGACAAGCCTGCCTGTCAGTAGGAAGATAACAGGAACGGATCTAGCTGAACACTGTGAGCAGGACGCACTGCACTAAATGTAAATAGCAGGAACGGATCTAGCTGAACACTGTGAGCAGGACGCACTGACTGCACTAAATGTAAATAGCAGGAACGGATCTAGCTGAACACTGTGAGCAGGACGCACTGACTGCACTAAATGTAAATAGCAGGAACGGATTTAGCTGAACACTGTGAGCAGGACGCACTGCACTAAATGTAAATAGCAGGAACAGATCTAGCTGAACACTGTGAGCAGGACGCACTGCACTAAATGTAAATAGCAGGAACGGATCTAGCTGAACACTGTGAGCAGGACGCACTGACTGCACTAAATGTAAATAGCAGGAACAGATCTAGCTGAACACTGTGAGCAGGACGCACTGCACTAAATGTAAATAGCAGGAACAGATCTAGCTGAACACTGTGAGCAGGACGCACTGCACTAAATGTAAATAGCAGGAACGGATCTAGCTGAACACTGTGAGCAGGACGCACTGCACTAAATGTAAATAGCAGGAACGGATCTAGCTGAACACTGTGAGCAGGACGCACTGCACTAAATGTAAATAGCAGGAACGGATCTAGCTGAACACTGTGAGCAGGACGCACTGCACTAAATGTAAATAGCAGGAACAGATCTAGCTGAACACTGTGAGCAGGACGCACTGCACTAAATGTAAATAGCAGGAACAGATCTAGCTGAACACTGTGAGCAGGACGCACTGACTGCACTAAATGTAAATAGCAGGAACGGATCTAGCTGAACACTGTGAGCAGGACGCACTGACTGCACTAAATGTAAATAGCAGGAACGGATCTAGCTGAACACTGTGAGCAGGACGCACTGACTGCACTAAATGTAAATAGCAGGAACAGATCTAGCTGAACACTGTGAGCAGGACGCACTGACTGCACTAAATGTAAATAGCAGGAACGGATCTAGCTGAACACTGTGAGCAGGACGCACTGACTGCACTAAATGTAAATAGCAGGAACGGATCTAGCTGAACACTGTGAGCAGGACGCACTGCACTAAATGTAAATAGCAGGAACAGATCTAGCTGAACACTGTGAGCAGGACGCACTGCACTAAATGTAAATAGCAGGAACGGATCTAGCTGAACACTGTGAGCAGGACGCACTGACTGCACTAAATGTAAATAGCAGGAACAGATCTAGCTGAACACTGTGAGCAGGACGCACTGACTGCACTAAATGTAAATAGCAGGAACAGATCTAGCTGAACACTGTGAGCAGGACGCACTGACTGCACTAAATGTAAATAGCAGGAACGGATCTAGCTGAACACTGTGAGCAGGACGCACTGCACTAAATGTAAATAGCAGGAACGGATCTAGCTGAACACTGTGAGCAGGACGCACTGCACTAAATGTAAATAGCAGGAACAGATCTAGCCTAATCTAGCTAACTCAAATCAAATGACACTGTCTGTCTCTCTCTCTATCAGCACACCGGAACACACTACACAGGGCCGCCGTGCAGGCGGCCTTATATAGTGTGGGGCGTGTACTAAATCCCCTGAGCCATAATTGGCCAAAGCCTCCTTGGCTTTGGCCAATTACGGCTCTCTGTTCAGACGGCGCTGTGATTGGCCAAGCATGCGGGTCATAGTGCATGCTTGGCCAATCATCAGCCAGCAATGCACTGCGATGCCGCAGTGAATTATGGGCCGTGACGCGCCACACGAATTTGGCGCGAACGGCCCATAACGTTCGCAATTCGACGGACGGTCGAACAGCCGATGTTCGAGTCGAACATGGGTTCGACTCGAACACGAAGCTCATCCCTACCCACAATCTATGACTGAACCTGAGGGGTATTAATACCCCATAATACTCTGTATATGACTCCTCCATATTACAATAGAGTATTATTTGGAACCAGTGTAAATATAATGGTTGCAATTGTGACCCAGCCCTATGCTCCAGGGGGCCCATGTGGCTCCCCTGTACACCTGGATAGGAGGGTGGCATATAGAGGAACTGATGCCCTCCATTTTTCTCCTGCAGCTGCTGAAAGCCCGCTTCTCCTCCTCTCCCTCCCACAGACATTCAGCAGCTGCAGGAGGAAAATGGACGGCATCAGCTCCTCTTTTTGCCATCCCCCCCCTTTGCAGGTCCAGCTACCCCTGAGTCCCTGTGTGCTTTCCTGCTTTTTGTTGCAGATGAGACCTTTGCTCTGGGGGGAACATCTGATGAAGCCATTTCCTATGAGGAACCTCACCCCAGGGCTGAGAATATTCAATTAGAGGCTCTCTCATGCCAGAAGGGTGGTCAAAAATGCCTTGGGCATCCTATCGAGTCGTTTCAGTCTGTTTTTTGATCCAATCAACCTGGCACTCTACAAGATCAGCCATGTGGTACTGTGCTGCTGTATTTTACATCATTTTTTTAAGGAGGAATGCTACCAGCTACCTTGCCTCACTGCCAAGTGACGTGGACCCTGCAGTGGCAGGCCCAGCTAAAGAGGCTGCAGCTCGTCCGTCTGTGGGCATGCTGACACCTACTGAAAATGCCTGTGTTGGATTGATCTCACAATTTGCCCGCGATTTACGGCAGAAATACATGGAATATTTTGTGGGTAGAGGGGCAGTGGGTTGGCAGCAAATTGTAGCTGATCATGTCTAATTTTTTTGAGATCATAAACTCATATTTCATTTGAACTACTATTGTCTGTGTTTCTTATCTGTCTAATATGTTCATAAATGGGCTTTATTTTGACCACTTGCTACAATAGTGCAAATGTACCTTATTTGCTACATGAGGTGACAATATGTTCTTCAGCTAAATATTATGGTGTGCTGTGGGTCTGCTACACACACGCAATGTTTTTGTTCTTAATGGATCTAATGCATGAAGTTCTAAAACATTATGCCTTTTCAACAACCTTAATTTTTTTGAGGCCTAAAAATTGCAGGAGTTGGCCACATTTAAGAGCCCATTGTCACTGTAACTACAACAACTTACCAAATACACTGGTATTGAAATAATAAGCTACACATTGTTTAGTACAAAACATTTTACTCAAAGCACATTCACATGTGTGTTTTAAGGTTTTAAAATAAACCAGCATCTTGGTGTATAACATGTATGTTTTGCATTATTTCTCCTTTTTTTGTGGCTAAACAGGCACAAAACATTAGATACACACCCCAAACTCAGGAACTTACAAAGTTCGAGTTTGGTAAAGTGAAGGCCAAATGAGACATTAGTATCCCAGGACTGTGTGGATGTTGCCTTCTTCAGATGGGGTGATCTCACCCCTCTAAAAGCCCAAATTTGAAGCCACATACACGTAGAGGCATAATTTTTAAATGTCCCTTATGATCCCATGCCGAAAATGTGTGTACTTACAAACATCTTTTTTTCTAAACCCACAAAACACACAGTGTGTCAACATGCGCTATCTCCCATCACGGGTATCAATGGATGTGTTTTTCGGGGGGTGCAACCACTTGCTCTTAGCTACTTTAGTTATGAGGAAGGGGTCGCACCCCCAAAACGCGTCCATTGATACCCAGTGATGGTAGATAGCACATGTTGACACACTGTGTGTTTTGGGGCTTTAGCAAACTAGATGTATGGAAATACACACATTTTAGGCATGGGATCTTGAGGGAAATAAGAATGTTAAGGCCCAATTTGGGGACACTTTCAGATTTTGGGTTTTATATTCTTAAAAACAACAGAAACATTACAATTCACATTAGTTAGGGCAGTGTTTCCCAACGCTCCTCCTCAAGATGCAAATCCAGGTCATGTTTTCCATATTTGTAGAATTTGGCACAGGTGATGTCATTTTCACTGTTACTAATTCGCACCGTCGTTTTAAGAAAGGAAAATACAGAAAACAGGACCTGGTGGTGCAACTAGAGGAGTGGAATGGAGAAACACTGAGTTCTGCCCCAAAACTTTCACATTTCAAAGTCAGAAAAACATGGTAAATATTAATAGGGCAAATAGGAGCCAACAAGTGGAACAATAAACTTCAGACCAGGCAAGAGGAAATTAAAATTTGGCAAGCATGTCCACAAAATCTCTGATTCTTCGCTGTAAAGCAGTGGCAGCCTCCTTGATTTGCTCCAGATCCTTCAAACAATGCAACATATCTGCACTCATTCTGCCAATAGTGCATCGCGGAAGATCATGATCTAGTGAGAAGAGTAAAAAGTATTAGGGGAACTATGGTCAAGTGGCTGAGGCCCTACATAGTGAGTTATGGTCAAGTTACTGGTCAAATTCAGGAAATACTTGCCTACCCAGTCTATTGTTGCTTGCAACCTGATTGCCCTTGAGACACCTACACTACTAGGAATGTACACACTGCAACTACTCTGTAATCTTGGCCCTGGTGCCTTGGTCTCCAAAACTCAGGTACCTAGCAACACTGCCAGCTCCTTTCACCTCTTCCTTATCCATGCTAATGTTAAGGCACTACATACTTTGCTTAGATGTCCAAACCAAACACCCACTCCACACATTAGTGTGGAGTGGGTGTTTGGTTTGGACATCTAAACACTCGACATGTATACACATTTGAAACAAGATAATTCCTACGCGTTACATCACGTGACCTCGTGACTTCCTCAGGGCCCTAAGGGAAGTCACGAGGTCACGTGACGTAACGCGTAGGAATCCCTGCAAGCCATTGCACCCAGCAGTCGACACCCTTTGACCCGGTTGTTGACACAGTGGACCGGAAATATTGCACTAGGTGACGGCGGTGAGCCGCCTCATGCTGTGCCATTACTTGCACTGTATGCAAAGTGTGCGCTTTTTTATTCCAACGTATTTTTTATTCCAATAAATTTTTTACTACACTATTGGAGGCCCCCTTGTTTTCCCTTCTCTCTCTTCTTGGCATCATGTCCGGCACCCTGAACCGAACCCCATGAGGATTTACCAAGGACATTCATCCACTGCAATCTAGCCACCACTAGCCAACAGCATCCAGAACAGTCATCCACATCAGCACTCAGCACTTTCTACAGGGCTTTTATTTAAGCCC
Organism: Lithobates septentrionalis; assembly: GCA_037952835.1. NCBI lineage: Eukaryota > Metazoa > Chordata > Amphibia > Anura > Ranidae > Lithobates > Lithobates septentrionalis. The sequence goes on along the minus strand of JBBDGP010003652.1, from coordinate 109,207 downwards.
CTTAAGGTAAGGGCACTGTGAGCACAGATGCATGAAGATTTCTGCACGGATACTTTTTCACATCTTTATTATAAGCATGAAAAGAACTTTCATTATTAATTAATAGCACCGTTGATGATATATTACCTGCTTTATTCATGTTCACCAACGAACTTTTGTTTTTTATCTATCCACCATCATGTTATGATCCATGTATGACACTTATTTTTACTATTGGACATTTTGTTTATTTTACTCATTTGATGCTATTATCTACTAACATCATGTGGTGACCTAGTGTGCATTACACGTCACACATATGATACACTTTTTTATATAATTTTCCCTGTGTTTTACGCGAAATCATTTATTCACTTTATTCTTAGTTTCGCGATGGTTGTGTACACTATACATTTTGCAGCATTACACTTGAGTGGAATTACACGTCAGCATATTTATTGATTAGTAGCGCAGAGGTCCTTTTAATTTTATTACACCATTCATTAAGCCATCCAAAGTCCCATCTGTTTCTAGCATCCATTTTGCTACATTAGTTGACCAACCTTGCACTTGGTCTGATGTCAATGTTTGCTCCTGACTAGTGGACTCCACCATGCTGCACTCTGGTTGTTTTTCTGTGAAAAATGCATAGAAATGGGAAGGTGATGTAATTTTACAGAGGGCAAACACTTGACAAGTGCCAACATTAAAAAAGTCCAGCAGTTGCCCCCCACCCCTCTTGTCTCCTATGGGATAAAGGATATATGATGATCATCCTAGCAGGTGTGACTCTGTGTGACTGTGAGCCCCGGGGCCCCTTCTCCACCCATGTCTACACTGGCAAGGCTGCATTAATGGGCACTGATGAGCCAGGCAGCAACCATAAAGTGTTCTTTACCCATTAAGTTCTGCCCTAAGCCCATGGCCTTTGGCCCACCTAAACACACCCCTGCCAGTGGCTAAATGAGTGTGTTTGAAGTTGTCACTTATGTTTTTGGGGGGAACATGGCCTTGTTGCCTCCCCTGTTGGGGCCCGAGCGAGGGTAGCCTCCCTTCGTCCCTTGTGGTGGCTTGGCTGGAGCCTCCTTTTTTGGTGCCTCCCTGTTGAAAGAAGAGAAAAAAATTTGCTCCAAATGTAGCGGTACCCCCGCTACATTTGATTTGGTTATAGCAATCCGCCAATCATCCCACTGCCATACTCCCCACAACCCATTAAAGCAGGAAAACTGTCATTTTTAGGTTTTCTGTTGTATTTATTTGCAGAATTGAACTTGGATGGGGAAAGGATAACATGAGATGCCCTTCTCTTTTGATGCATTGCATGTGATTAATAGTTCTTCAGCCTTGTAAGAACACTCCCAATCTCTTTTGGTTTTAATTACTCTTCTTCTGTGCAAATCCTTACTGCAATAACATACTAATGTCCTTTTTCTTTCCCATCCAATTGGACAATAAAGTGTCACTCTAAATAACTCTCTAAATGTAGACCTTGATGGGATTGTCCCTGAAAATCAAAAGGCCAGAAACTGTCCCCGCTTCTTCCTAATGTTCCAGAGAGTTAAACACCCACACAGTCTTTGGAAGGCACAGTCATTATGCTAACCAGGCTGGAGATGACTCGATATCCCAACATGATGACCTGACATATGACCGTGAATGGACTATTGCTTTAAATCAGTTCAGGACGATTAATGCTGTGTTCCCCGGCCACAGCATTCTACACTGCTCTGAGCAGTTTCTCTTCTTCTGTTACACTGACCTTCTCCTCCAGAACAGTTCTGTGTCCCCAGTCACAGTATGCTGCTCTACCTCCTCTGCTTGACTGCTACATCCTTGGCTTGATCCTCTTTACATCCAAGTCCTGTGTTCCCCGGTCACAGTAGCTTGATGCCTCTTTAGAGATGAAGATCCTTATCTTTAGTTCCTTCCCAGATGGTTCCTCCATCTCTCCTCTGCGCATGGCGCATTCCCGCATGGGGATGCCCAGAACAGCACCTACTACTCCATGCTGTCTTTCCTGGAACTCCCGACTCCCCCCTGGAAGCTTGCGACCCCAGCTTCTATGAGAGGCCTGCCCCCTGCCAATGCAAGTTAATGATTGGTCAGGGCTCCTCACATGAGCTGCCTGCCACTCAGGTCTCAAGTCCAACCTCTCTTCCAGAACAATACCTCTGAAAGCAGGGGAGGCATCTCTGAGTCAGAGTGTAGGTGGCCACACCTCCCACTACACTAATCACTCCCAGTCCCAAATCACAACAACCAGGCCCAGCCTAAAGCACGGGCCTGGCTAAATTTACCTGCACTTGGGTTCTGCACTAGAAAAACACTACTCTAGCACCTACCTTTAGGTAGAGGGTGCTACACAAAAATAAAGAAATGTCCAAAAACATGACCAAATAAGAATGTTCATATCTGCTTTATATTTACCTTCATCTTTATAATACCAAGTCATACAAAGATTTTAGAAAACCTTATATATTATTTTCTAGAGCTGCTTGGAGAAAGAACATATACAGATGGGTATTATATTGGTTATATACAAATATTTTTTAATTTTATTGCCTACTTTTTTTTATGATCTGATGTATGTACTCCACCTGGTCTTGTTCACGGTGTTTAGATCAGACCTTCGTTTTCTGATTTGGTTCTTTGATCGTTCCACCGAAAATTCGCAATGCAAAACAGCGATGACCTTCTCCAAAATGAGGTCCTTTCGGCTGTTGGGCCTTTCGTAATTGTGCAGCTTGCACTCGTAATCGTGCTTCTCTAGGATGCGCACCATCTCCGTCATCTCACCCTTGCTCATTGGGGTTGCTTTGTGCCTTCTATGAGCTCCACCACTGTGGGGCTGCCTGGAATCTGCCGAATCCACCATGTTGTCCCTCCTGAACGTTCCACTGTGTGTGTCGCATACAGAAGAGAGATGGTCACGTCCCAGCGTCATGATGCGCTAAGAGCGGAGTTTCACACATGCGCAGTGTATATAAAGCCAGAATCCACGGTCAATGGAATGGCCGTAGGAATGATCTTGGAGTGGAGGACGAACAATCGCCAACGCAAGAAAGGAGCCATAAAAGGAAGGGACAATTGGAAATTGGGGCATAAGTGGTTAGTGGCCTATACTGCTTAGATTAAGGCCTATGAGTTAAGCCAGACATTATGGTTTGTCTTGTGTTCTGTCTTGCACACATCATATCATTTAGCATGACTGATAAATTTACTGCCCCTGATTTTCTACCCCAAACCATTGACCTGTATCGGGAGCTGCCCTGTCTCTGGAAGGTCAAGAGTGGAGACTACTCCAATAAAATATTGAGGAAGGCAGCTTTGGAGAAACTGCTCGAGTTGGTGAAGCCTGGTCAAGCTCAAACATCAACTATGTCAAGACATAAATTTCTTTTTATTTTCAAAAAGTTTTTATTTTGTTTTTAAGAATAACAAAGAAGGTGTAATACATCCAAGACAATCAGAGCAATGAATACAAAAAGTGTAGGGACATGGAATGTAAGCAGAGACTACGTTCCAATATAAACTGCTGAGTTATATATCTCTATTAGAGCTATCGACATATTCTGAAAGTCTGAGACTAAGTTGAATAGATAACATAATACAAACGCACAAATCAAAAAAAAAACAAAAAGCCCTAGGTCGGAAAATAAAATGTACAAAATATAATAAAATAAAAGGAAAAGAAGAATATAAGAATGTCAGGTTTGGAGCCTAAATAAGAACCAGGGATTCCAGATGGCATCATATTGAGGGATAGTGTCATGTAGGGTATGGAAGATCTGGTCTGACAACATCATGTGGTCTATTCTTGCAATAACTTGAGAAAATGGCACTGAAGCTGATTTCTAATGCAGAGCAACCACCCAATGCAAGGCTATACAAATAGAGTGAATCAGTTTAACCAACGGTTTAGGGGTGTCTGGGGGGGATTGAAATAAAAGACAGTGTTGGTATGAGATATTAAGAGGTTTGCCCGCTAATTTGTCAATTACTTTCAGGATCTCATTCCAAGTAGGGCGTAGTTTTTCGCAATTCCAAAATATATGGAAAAACGAGCCTTGTTGCATACAACCCCTAAAACAGAGGGGGGATGATTGAGGGTAGATCTTGTGAATACGCAACGGGGTGTAGTACCAGCGTGTCAACAGTTTGATCGCAGTTTCACGTACCATGATGGATTTAGTGCATTTGCGTAGGTTCTGCCAGCCCTTCACCCAGTCTATGTCATCGACTGCAAGATCCAACTCAGCTGCCCATTGGGATCTATATTTTAGAGTTGTGACCTCTGAGTTAGCTTCCAGGGTAACGTAGACTAGCGAGATCAGACCTTTTTGGCGGGGTGAGTCATGGCATATGTCCTCATATAGAGTGGTGGAGGTCGCAGAGGGGCCAGTGTAGTGCCTTTGGAAAAAGTGACGTATTTGTAAAAAGTGGTAGAATTCAGAGTTTGGGATGTGGTGCAAGGATTGCAACTGAGAAAAGGAGATAAATTTCGAATTTATAAAAAATTTGTCTAATGTAGTTAGTTTTAAGTCAATCCAGAGTTGGAAGGAGGAAGGTCTATCAAAGGCCAATGGGAATCTAGAATCTCCTAGAAATGAGGCATATAGAGGGACAGCTGATATGAGATTGTAAGTTTTTTTATATGAGTCCCAGAGTTGGAGGCCAGCATGCGTAATCAAATTTTTAGTGGCTACTACTGATTTAGTCTGATTGTTGGACCACATAAGGCCAGGGAGATATAGGGGGGCGATAGATTCGCTTTCAAACTGCACCCAAGGGACCCTGGAGTTATAAATATTCCATTGTGCTTGTTGCGTGTATCTACTGGCTAAGTAGTAAAGCCATATTTGAGGAACCCCCAAACCCCCCCTCTTGGCAGAGCGATTAGACATGTGCAGGATGAAAAAATTTGTTTAGTTTCGTTTCGTTTCGATTCGTTATTTAACTAAATTCGTTTAGTTAAATTCGTTGCATTCGTTACATTCGTTTTCGGAATTAGTTTCGTTTCGTATTCGAATTCGAAAAAATTCGACCGCATTCGAAAAAATTCGACCGTATTCGAAAAAAAACTATCAAATTCGAAAAAATTCTACCACATTCGAAAAAAACGATCAAATTCGAAAAAATTCTACCACATTCGAAAAAAACTGTCAAATTCAAAAAAATTCTACCACATTCGAAAAAAACTATCAAATTCGAAAAAATTCTACCACATTCGAAAAAAACTGTCAAATTCAAAAAAATTCTACCACATTCGAAAAAAAACTATCAAATTCGAAAAAATTCTACCACATTCGAAAAAAACTATCAAATTCGAAAAAATTCTACCACATTCTAAAAAAAACTGTCAAATTCAAAAAAATTCTACCACATTCGAAAAAAACTCAAATTCGAAAAAATTCTACCACATTGGAAAAAAACTATCAAATTCGAAAAAATTCTACCACATTTGAAAAAAACTGTCAAATTCAAAAAAATTCTACCACATTCGAAAAAAAACTATCAAATTCGAAAAAATTCTACCACATTGGAAAAAAACTGTCAAATTCGAAAAAATTCTACCACGTTCGAAAAAAACGATAAAATTAGAAAAAATTCTACCGCATTCGAAAAAAACATTAACTGAATTTGAAAAAGTAAACTATATATAACCATTTTGTGAAATTTGAAATTCGTATAGAATGAAATCGAATTCCAATAGAAAAGATTAGGATAGAATAGAAAGTATAAAAGAATAGCATAGAAAAACAATAGAACAGAATAGAAAAAAATATAATATATTGTATTCTAATCTTTTCTTTTCGAATTCATTCTGTACCAAATTCCAATTTTGGAAGATGGTTATATATATATATATATTATATATTTTTTCTATTCTGTTCCATTGTTTTTCAGTGCTATTCTTTTCTATTCTATTCTAAACTTTTCTATTCGAATTTGAATTAATTCTATGCGAAATTAGAATTTCGGAAGATGGCTTCTAAAATTAGAATTTCGTATAGAATGAATTCGAATTTGAATAGAAAAGGTTAGAATAGAAAACAATAGAAATAGAATAGACTAGAAAAACAATAGAACAGAAGAGAATAAAATATAATATATATATTATATTTTTTTCTATTCTGTTTCATTGTTTTTCTATGCTATTCTTTTTTATTCTATTCTAAACTTTTCTATTCGAATTTGAATTCATTCTATATGAAATTCGAATTTCGGAAGATGACTTCTGAAATTCAAATTTTGTATAGAATGAATTCGAATTTGAATAGAATATAATAGAAAAGAATAGACTAGAAAAACAATAGAACAGATCTGAATAAAATACAATATATATATTATATCTTATTCTATTCTGTTCTATTGTTTTTCTAGTCTATTCTTTCTACTCTATTTTAATCTTTTCTATTCAAATTCAAATTAATTTTATACGAAATTCGAATTTCGGAAGATGGTTTTATATATATATATATATATATATATATATATATATATATATATACATATATATATATTAGGGTTGTCCCGATACCACTTTTTTAAGACCGAGTACAAGTACCGATCCTTTTTTTCAAGTACTCGCCGATACCGATTACCGATACTTTTTTTTAATGTCACGTGACAGTGTTTTTTTTTTTGTTTTTTTTTTAGGGGGGGGGGGGGGGGGGTTGGGGTGAGTGAACGGTGCCTGTGTGTGTGTGTTTTTTTTTTATGGTTTTTTTTTTCATTTACATTTATTATTTTTTACAATTTATTTGTTTTTATTCTTTATTGCACTTTGTGTGTGTGTGTTTTTTTTTTAATCAGCCCTGTTGGGGGGCTTTGGTGAGATATCAGGGGTCTTAACAGACCTCTGATATCTCCCCCTTGAGACAGAGAAAGAGACCGAGGATAGAGATTCCCCAGTCCCTTTCTCTGCAGCCTCAGCTGCACTGAAAATGAATGGAGAGAAGACAGCGGCTCCTCTCCACCCATAAACTGACACATCGTAATCACAGGAGATTACAATGTTTCAGTTATGTGAATGGACAGAGTCAGCTGACTCTGTCCATTCACACAGCGGAGAGAGACAGCAGAACGGAGGGGACAGAGGAAGAGAGAGGGGGACAGCGGAAAGCCGGAACGGATGGGGACAGCGGAGGGGGACACAGCAAAGAAGAAGGACAGCGGAGGACAATGCAGCGGAGGAGGACAGCGGAGGACAGCGGAGGGGGACAATGCAACGGAGCAGGACAGCGGAGGGGGACAATGCAGCGGAGGAGGACAGCGGAGGGGGACAATGCAGTGGAGGAGGACAGCGGAGGGGGACAATGCAGCGGAGGAGGACAGCGGAGGACAGCGGAGGACAGCGAAGGACGACAATGCAGCGGAGCAGGACAGCAGAGGGGGACAATGCAGCGGAGGAGGACAGCGGAGGACAATGCAGCGGAGGAGGACAGCGGAGGACAGCGGAGGACAGCGGAGGGGGACAATGCAGCGGTGCAGGACAGCGGAGGGGGACAATGCAGTGTGGAGGAGGATAGCGGAGGACAGCGGAGGGGGACAATGCAGCGGAGCAGGACAGCGGAGGACAATGCAGCGGAGGAGGACAGCGGAGGACAGCGGAGGACAATGCAGCGGAGGAGGACAGTGGAGGGGGACAATGCAGCGGAGGAGGACAGCGGAGGACAGCGGAGGACAGCGGAGGGGGACAATGCAGCGGAGCAGGACAGCGGAGGGGGACAATGCAGCGGAGGAGGACAGCGGAGGACAGCGGAGGACAATGCAGTGGAGGATAGCGGAGCAGGACAGCGGAGGGGGACAATGCAGCGGAGGACAGCGGAGGACAGCGGAGGACAATGCAGCGGAGGAGCGGAGGAGGACAGCGGAGGACAGCGGAGGGGGACAATGCAGCGGAGCAGGACAGTGGAGGGGGACAATGCAACGGAGGAGGACAGCGGAGGGGGACAATGCAGCGGAGGAGGACAGCGGAGGACAGCGGAGGATAATGCAGCGGAGGAGGACAGCGGAGGACAATGCAGCGGAGGACAATGCAGCGGAGCAGGACAGTGGAGGGGGACAATGCAGCGGAGGAGGACAGCGGAGGACAGAGGAGGGGGACAATGCAGCGGAGCAGGACAGCGGGGGGGGGACAATGCAGCAGAGGAGGACAGCGGAGGACAATGCAGCGGAGGAGGACAGCGGAGGACAGCGGAGGGGGACAATGCAGTGGAGGAGGACAGCGGAGGACAGCGGAGGACAATGCAGCGGAGGAGGACAGCGGAGGACAGCGGAGGGGGACAATGCTGCAGAGCAGGACAGCGGAGGGGGACAATGCAACGGAGGAGGACAGCGGAGGGGACAATGCAACGGAGAACAGCGGAGGACAGCGGAGGACAGCGGAGGGGGACAATGCAGCGGAGCAGGACAGCGGAGGGGGACAGCGGAGGGGGACAATGCAGCGGCGGAGGACAGCGGAGGGGGACAGCGGAGGGGGACAATGCAGCGGAGCAGGACAGTGGAGGGGGACAATGCAATGGAGGAGGACAGCGGAGGGGGACAATGCAGCGGAGGAGGACAGCGGAGGACAGCGGAGGACAATGCAGCGGAGGAGGACAGCGGAGGACAATGCAGCGGAGGACAATGCAGCGGAGCAGGACAGTGGAGGGGGACAATGCAGCGGAGGAGGACAGCGGAGGACAGCGGAGGGGGACAATGCAGCGGAGCAGGACAGCGGAGGGGGACAATGCAGCAGAGGAGGACAGCGGAGGACAATGCAGCGGAGGAGGACAGCGGAGGACAGCGGAGGGGGACAATGCAGCGGAGGAGGACAGCGGAGGACAGCGGAGGACAATGCAGCGGAGGAGGACAGCGGAGGACAGCGGAGGGGGACAATGCAGCAGAGCAGGACAGCGGAGGGGGACAATGCAACGGAGGAGGACAGCGGAGGGGACAATGCAACGGAGAACAGCGGAGGACAGCGGAGGACAGCGGAGGACAGCGGAGGGGGACAATGCAGCGGAGCAGGACAGCGGAGGGGGACAGCGGAGGGGGACAATGCAGCGGCGGAGGACAGCGGAGGGGACAGCGGAGGGGGACAATGCAACGGAGCAGGACAGCGGAGGGGGACATTGGAACGGAGGGGGACTAAGGGGGATGAGGTGACAGTCAGCGGTGATGTGTGTGGGGGAGTTACAAGGACCGATCACCGCTGTATGTCACTAAAGCAGCTGAAAGCCGCGGGGGGGAGAAGCTTGTAACTCCCCCACGCGCCGATCACTGCTGACTGTCAAGGTATCGGGGGAAGCATCGGGAGCATTTGCCCGAGTACAAGTACTTGGGCAAATGCTCGGTATCGGTGCCGATACCGATACTAGTATCGGTATCGGGACAACCCTAATATATATATATATATATATATATATATATATATATATATATATATATATATATTAATTATATTTTTTCTATTCTGTTCTATTGTTTTTCTATTATTTCCTATTATATTCTGATCTTTTCTATTTGAATTCAAATTCATTCTATACAAAATTCGAGTTTCGGAAAATGGTTATATAGAAATAGAATGAAATCAAATTCTAATAGAAAAGAATAGAATAGAAAAACAATAGAACAGTAGAACAGAATAGAAAGAAATATTTTATATATATATATGTATGTATGTATATGTATATATATATATATATATATATATATATATATATATATATAAAACCATCTTCCGAAATTGGAATTTGGTACAGAATGAATTTGAATAGAAAAGATTAGAATAGAATATTTTATATTTTTTTTATTCTGTTCTATTATTTTTCTATGCTATTCTTTTATATTATTTCCTGTTCTATTCTAATCTTTTCTATTTGAATTCATTCTGTACCAAATTCCAATTTTGGAAGATGGTTTTATATATATATATATATATATATATATATATATATATATATATATATATATATATATATATATATATATATATATAATTTTTTTCTATTCTGTTCTATTGTTTTTCTTTTCTAGTCTTTTCTATTAGAATTCGATTTCATTCTATTTCATTCTGTTTCTGTATAACCATTTTCAGAAATTCAAATTTCGTATAGAATGATTTCGCATTCAAATAGAAAAGATTAGAATAAAATAGAAAATAATAGAAAAGAATAGAAAAACAATAGACCAGCATAGAAAAAATAGAACAGAATAGAATAAAATATATATATATTATATTTTATTCTGTTCTGTTCTATTGTTTGTCTAGTCTATTATTTTCTATTCTAATCTTTTCTATTCAAATTCGAATTCATTCTATACGAAATTCCACTTTCAGAAGCCATGTTCCGAAATTCGAATTTCGTATAGAATGAATTCAAATTCGAATAGAAAAGTTTAGAATAGAATAGAAAAGAATAGCATAGAAAAACAATGAAACAGAATAGAAAAAAAATATTTATATATATATATATATATATATATATATATATATATATATATATATAAAACATCTTCCAAAATTCGAATTTCATATAGACCGAAATCAAATTTGAATATAAAAGATTAGAATAGAATAGAAAGTAATAGAAAAGAATAGACTGGAAAAACAATAGAACAGAATAGAAGAAAATATAATATATATATTATATTTTCTTCTATTCTGTTCTATTGTTTTTCTAGTCTAATCTTTTCTATTATTTTCTGTTCTAATCTTTTCTATTCAAATTCGAATTCATTCTATACGAAATTTAAACTTCAGAAGCCATGTTCCGAAATTCGAATTTTGTATAGAATGAATTTGAAAAGACTATTATAGAATATAAAATAATAGAAAAGAAAAGCATAAAAAAACAATAGAAGAGAATAAAAAAAAAATATATATATATACACTACCGTTCAAAAGTTTGGGGTCACCCAAACAATTTTGTGTTTTCCATGAAAAGTCACACTTATTCACCACCATACGTTGTGAAATGAATAGAGAATAGAGTCAAGACATTGACAAGGTTAGAAATAATGATTTGTATTTGAAATAACATTGTTTTTACATCAAACTTTGCTTTCATCAAAGAATCCTCCTTTTGCAGCAATTACAGCATTGCACACCTTTGGCATTCTAGCTGTTAATTTATTGAGGTAAGCTGGAGAAATTGCACCCCACGCTTCTAGAAGCAGCTCCCACAAGTTGGATTGGTTGGATGGGCACTTCTGGCGTACCATACGGTCAAGCTGCTCCCACAACAGCTCAATGGGGTTCAGATCTGGTGACTGTGCTGGCCACTCCATTACCGATAGAATACCAGCTGCCTGCTTCTGCTGTAAATAGTTCTTGCACAATTTGGAGGTGTGTTTAGGGTCATTGTCCTGTTGTAGGATGAAATTGGCTCCAATCAAGCGCTGTCCACTGGGTATGGCATGGCGTTGCAAAATGGAGTGATAGCCTTCCTTATTCAGAATCCCTTTTACCCTGTACAAAGCTCCCACCTTACCAGCACCAAAGCAACCCCAGACCATCACATTACCTCCACCATGCTTAACAGATGGCGTCAGGCATTCTTCCAGCATCTTTTCATTTGTTCTGCGTCTCACAAACATTCTTCTTTGTGATCCAAACACCTCAAACTTGGATTCATCCGTCCACAACACTTTTTTCCAGTCTTCCTCTGTCCAATGTCTGTGTTCTTTTGCCCATCTTAATCTTTTTCTTTTATTGGCCAGTCTCAGATATGGCTTTTTCTTTGCCACTCTGCCCTGAAGCCCAAAATCCCGCAGCCGCCTCTTCACTGTAGATGTTGACACTGGTGTTTTGCGGGTACTATTTAATGAAGATGCCAGTTGGGGACCTGTGAGGCGTCTGTTTCTCAAACTAGAGACTCTAATGTGCTTATCTTCTTGCTTAGTTGTGCAACGCAGCCTCCCACTTCTTTTTCTACTCTGGTTAGAGCCTGTTTGTGCTGTCCTCTGAAGGGAGTAGTACACACCGTTGTAGGAAATCTTCAATTTATTTGCAATTTCTCGCATGGAATAGCCTTCATTTCTAAGAACAAGAATAGACTGTCGAGTTTCAGATGAAAGTTCTCTTTTTCTGGCCATTTTGAGCGTTTAATTGACCCCACAAATGTGATGCTCCAGAAACTCAATCTGCTCACAGGAAGGTCAATTTTGTAGCTTCTGGAAGGAGCTAGACTGTTTTTAGATGTGTGAACATGATTGCACAAGGGTTTGCTAATCATCAATTAGCCTTCTGAGCCAATGAGCAAACACATTGTACCATTAGAACACTGGAGTGATAGTTGCTGGAAATGGGCCTCTATACACCTATGTAGATATTGCACCAAAAACTAGACATTTGCAGTTAGAATAGTCATTTACCACATTAGCAATGTATAGAGTATATTTGTTTAAAGTTAGGACTAGTTTAAAGTTAGCTTCATTTAAAAGTACAGTGCTTTTCCTTCAAAAATAAGGACATTTCAATGTGACCCCAAACTTTTGAACGGTAGTGTATATATGCTTTATTATTTTATATTCTATCTTATTGTTTTTTTTAGAAAAACGTTTTCTATTTTTTTCCAATTCGATTCGAATATGTTTTCGAATTCGATTCGAATATGTTTTCGAATTCGATTCGAATTCGATTATGTTTTCGAATTTGATTCGAATATGTTTTCCAATTCGATTCGAATATGTTTTCCAATTCGATTCGAATATGTTTTCGAATTCGTTCGTTTTTTTTTCGGATTCGTTTAAATTCTTTACTTTTGTAATTCGGAAATTCGGATGCATCCGAATTTCTGAATAATGAAAAATTCGTCCGAATTTCGATTCGGAACGAAACGAAATGCACATGCCTAAGAGCGATACAGGACTTCTTTGGCAAAGCGAGGGGGTTTGTCCTTCCAAATAAATCTATTGAACAACACCTGGATAGTGTGGAGGTATGTTTTGGATAATTTAAGTGGCAAGGATCTAAAAAGGTAGAGCAGTTTAGGGAGGATAGTCATCTTGAGAGCAGTGATTCTGCCAAGAAATGAAATGTGGAGATGTGACCATTGTTTGAGGATACTTTTCAATTTAGAAACCATAGGTGGGAAGTTTACTTCAAAGAGTCTGCCGAAATCATTAGCCAGGTTGATACCCAGGTATAGAAGGTGAGACTCTGCCCAAATAAAGGGGTAGACTGACTGAAGATGATGCAGTTCTCCAGGGGAGTAACCTATGGAGAGGGCGCTTGATTTTGCCATGTTAATGGATAGACCTGATATCTCTGCAAAGCTTGATAGAGTCTGAAATAAGTTTGGCAGAGAAACCAGAGGGTTGGTGAGAAACATTAGAACGTCATCAGCATACATTCCAAATTTGTATGTCGAGTGGCCCTTCACATAACCCGAAATATCAGGATTTTGTAGTATAGCTATGGCCAAAGGCTCGAGGGCTAACGCAAAAATTAGAGGCGACATAGGGCATCCCTGTCTTGTACCCTTGCCCAGGTCAAAAAAGTTAGAGTTACAGCCAGGGAGCCTAATCCGAGTCTTCGGGTTACGATAAAGGGCCAAGAATGCTTGTAGAAAAGCTCCCTGGAATCCCATACGTTGTAGGAGTGTAGTGATATAGGACCAAGAGACACTGTCGAATGCTTTCTGTATGTCTAGGCTAAGCATGAGGAGTTTACGAGAAAAAAGGTTGGCATCTTGTATTATATTTGTCGCCAGACGAATATTATCGGTGTTAAGTCTATGGGGTATAAATCCAGACTGAAAAGGGGAAATCAAAGTGGGGATAACCCCCGCCAGTCTGTCAGCCATGATCCTGCTAAAAATTTTTAAATCATTATTAATGACCGAGATAGGTCGGTAATTTTGGGGTAGGGTGTGGTTTTTGTGAGGTTTTGGTAACAGGGACATATTGGCAAGTAACATTTCTTCAGGGAAGCTACCCCCTTGTAGGACCCAATTAAATATATGAACTAACCTAGTGGTAAGGAGGGATGAGAATTTCTTATAGTATAAGGAGGAAAATCCGTCAGGGCCTGGGGCTGAACCTGATTTCAGAGATTTAATTACTTTCAAAACCTCCGCCGAAGTGATGGGGGCGTTCAGTTTATCAAGTTGTGTAGGTGTAAGATGTGGTAGAGGAATGTTCTGAAACCAGGCCTCATCTGCAGGTGAGGGATTTAGTTGGGAGGGGGATAGGAGGGAGGAATAAAATCGTTCAAAGATATGAAGGACCTCTTGGGGATGAGAAGTAAGATGTCCTGTGGGGGTCATCAGTCTATATATGTGGGGCGGGCGGGATGAGTGATTTAGCTTTCTGGCGAAGAGGGTAGAAGCGGAGCCCTCATGGAGAAGATATTTTGCTTTAGACCAACGAAGAGTCTTTTCCACCCTCTTGGACAAAATGCCATCTAACTCTAGTCTTTTTTGATCAATCAGCTGTCTTGTGGCGGCTAAGTGTAAGAGATTGGTATTTTTGTAGATATTATCTAGATCTTTGGTAAGGGTTAAGATGTTTTGTTTGTCAATTTTGTTTTGGGTCGAGGCTAAGCTAATTAATTTGCCCCTAAAGACTGCTTTATGTGCCGTCCAGACAATGGCAGGGGGGGTTTCTGGGACGGCATTGAGGTTAAAATATTCTGCAATAGCTTGTGCAACTTCTGCCTCCACTACTGCATCTGAAAGGAGGGCCTCATTTAGGCGCCAGGAGTAAGAGGTAGGAGCAAGCCTGATGTAAGTAGTGGTGAAGGCAGTGGCATGGTGGTCAGACCACGTGCAAGGGTGAATGCTAGACTCTGTAGTATTAGCCAGAATAATAGGGGTAGTATAGATATAATCCAATCTTGCATAACTTTTATGGGGATGGGAGTAGAATGTGTATTCTTTAGTACCAATGTTGAGAGCTCTCCAGGAATCTACCAGTTGATGTTCAAGCAGTCCCCTGGAGAGAGAGCGGGGAAATGATTTGGAGGAGGGGGATAAATTGGATCTATCAAGGTTAGGATTGGCAACCATGTTAAAATCCCCACCAATTATCATGTGTGGTGACTGAAAATGAGAAAGGCGGTCAAAGAAGGAGTGAAAAAAAGAGGCGGGGGAGTCATGTGGAGCATAGATACTAGCAATAGTAAGTTCTCTGTTATGAATCTGACCTTTGATTATGACATACCTACTATCTTTGTCTTTAAATATCTGTTTAACTTCCATTGGGAAGGATCTGTGCAAGAGTATGGCGGCACCCCTACTCTTCGTCTGGTGTAAAGAGCAAAAAGATTGAGGAAAGCTTCTGTGAAGGAATTTAGGATGCGAAGAATGAGCAAAGTGTGTCTCCTGTAAGAGGAGAATTTTTGCATCCAACTGCTTATAAAAGGCAAAGGCCTTCTTCCTTTTAGATGGGGAATTGAAACCTTTAACATTGTGTGATATACATTTAATTACCATGGTGAATGTCGTTATACACTATAGACTGGGGATAAACAAGAGCCAAAAGTGTCCTAAGACAGGCACCTATTTTTCCAGGAAACAAGCAAAGGGCCGACATACTCAAGCACTGGAGGGTAGAGGGTTGTGACATACCAAAAACAATTAAGCCGTAAAGGCCTAGTAGAGCAAATAACCTGCAAAATATTTCTGCAAGATATAATCGATGCATACATAGAATAATGGTGGATCGAAACCTGAGGCTAAAAAGGAGAGAAATAAAAATAAAAAGAAAAAAAGATAAGAAAAAAAACCATAAGTCAGATAGCAACACAAATGTCTTCATAACTAGAAACCGGATCAGGTGACTGTAATAAACCTGATAAAAGAAATACCAACTACTGAGACTACAAGGTCTCAAACCCAGCCTAGAAAATGTTCTGAACTTTGCAGATCAAGTGGATATAAAGCCAAAAAAAAAAATAAAAAGAGAACGGGCCTGCAGTAATGACTCAAACCAAAAATAAAAGAAAAAGTAGGTCTGAGTCTACAGACTGCTGCTGGGTGGGGTGTGCATGTCGCAGCTCCAAGGGACCGACGTCCGGGACATTGAAATCAGGTGGAAGATGCAAGTTGCTGGGGTATCATGTGGTGGTCGGCTGTGCTGAGACGATCAAGGAAAGGGTTCATCAAATCTATCTCCGATGTCGTATCTGATCCTCCGTCTGTCTCTCCTGGTTGGGGGGGTCTGCCAGATGGGTGAAGGTCTAGGAGTAGAAGGGGGTCGGCGAATGACATCCGGATCCAAAAGGCCCAATTTTACAAGAATCTCTTGACCTTCCAGGAGTGATGTGGCAGAGTAAGTGGTGCCATTGTGGGGAATTACCAGCTTAAATGGAAAGCCCCACCTGTAGCGAATGCGAGCTGCTTGGAGGGCAGATGTAATCTCTTTCATGCCACGTCTCCTATCCAAGGTGGCGGGAGAAATATCAGGATATATTTGGATGGTACGATCGTCCAGAGTGATGCGTTGTTGATTACGAGCAGCTCTGAGGATCTCCTCCTTAGTTAGAAAGTCCTTCATGCAAAGAACAATATCCCTGGGAGGCTTATCTTCTGGAGGTTTAGGCCTGAGGGCTCTGTGAATACGATCACAGGTGAACGCTCCGGCGTCAGTGTCAGGGAGCAGGGATTTGAATAGGCGGATTATTGTGGGGATGAGATCTGTAACAGATTCTGGTATACCTCTTATGCGCAGATTGTTGCGTCTGTTGCGGTTATCGAGGTCCTCAATTTGGGATTGCATCAGGGAGAAGGCAGTGGCTAGAGAATCGTGTTCTCTGGAGAGGTCACTGTAAGCTAGTGCCAGCTCATCGTGCTTAGTTTCCAGTCTTTCTGTCCTGGAGCCTAAGGATGCAATCTCTTGGGAAAGTGTGTGAGAAGTTTTGTGGAGCTCCGTTTGGAACTTTGAAGCAAGCCTTGCGTACATGGCCTCCAGGCTGCTTTCTAGGTCTAACTTGGTGAGAGATGCAGCGTACTCATGGCTAGGATCCAGGGGAGGTGTCTGGTCTGTGAGACGTCCAGGAGAGGAGGCCGGAGACGGAGGTTTGTTTCTTCCCGCAGCGCCATTTTGAGACATGCTGCCTTGATCACGAGCGCGGAGGAGATAGTGTGTTAAGGTGTGTTGAGCCGATCCTCTGGGCTTTTTCTTTCTCCCAGGCATGCACCAGGTATAAGGGGCTCGAGGGGTGATAAAATCGCTGCAAAAATAGCTGATATTGGCCCTACTGAAGCCGTTATCTTCCCGGGCTGGACGGAGCTACAGTCTCAGACGTCCATCACGCTCAGCGCCGCGCATGCGCCCCACCAAGACATAAATTTCAAACCTGAGGAGTACTTTTAAAAGGCAGCTGAACAAGGTAATGGACTCAGAGAGATCTGAAGCAGCAGCGGATGACCTATATGTCCCCAGGCTGCGGTATTACAACAGCCTGCAGTTTTTGACTGACCAGACTGAACCCAGGCTATCGCTGTCTACACTCCCTTCGACATCTGCTGAGGCCACAGCTCCTGAGGTCCACACAGGTCCTGCTGCACAGGATGAAGATGTGGAGGAGCCCAGCATGACCCAGGTATAGCATTGTTGAACATATTTGTATCCAAAAATACAATGATGATAACTACGTTATTGTTAAAATATTTCTGCCTTAAAGTGGTTTCCATATCAATGGACAGTAGTGACCAAAAATGATTTGAACAAGAATGAAAAATGCTGGGGTCAGAATGATAGCCTTTTCCATTTCTCCACATTCAATTTGAAAAAGTGAGGAGATAAAAATTGTGTGTGATTGATGACCAAACCCTAAAAAAGATTCTAATTATGTCCCATTTTCATACACAGGAAAGTGTCAGTCTGGAGGAGACAGAGGCCAGCAGCTGGATGGAGTCGCAGATCTCTCCCCTACGCCCTCCTGCTAAAAGGGCCAGGAAGAGCAGAAATCTGGAGGAGGCCACAGCTGCCTTCCTCAGCCAGGCCACTACTGCCATCCGGACAGACCCAGATGAGGCTGAGGGATTTGCCATGGTGGCCAATACATTAAGGCAGATGCCCGGTGAGCAAAGGAGCAGGTGTGAGGAACTCATCCTGCAGCTCCTCAACAAGGGGGTGAGGGGCCAAATTTCAGAAAACACACACCTGTGTGATTTTGTGGCCCCACATCCACCACCCCCACAGCCAACCCACCCACCACAGCAGCATGGCAGTCAGTGCCAATACCAGCCACAAGACCCCCAACAAGCCCACTGGTCTGGGGATATTCATCTCTTCCCCACTTACTAATTTCTTTTTTTTTTTCAATAATGATTTAATTTGATATATTTTCTATATTTTTCGATACATAGAATGCATAGACGTGCGCAAGGGGTGTGCCAGGTGTGCCTGGGCACACCCTAATCCTGGGGTTGGCAACCCGTCAATCACAGGCAAGTGACAGGTCAACCGTGATCCTTCCTTGCCAACCCCCAGAACCTGCACAGAAGAGCCGGCGGGGGTGGAATTTAGTGGAACTGATCTGTATTTTCCTCCTGCAACAGCTGAAAGTAGGCTTCTCCTCCTCTCCCTCTCGCTGGCATTCAGCTGCCACAGCAGGAGAATACAAGGGATCTGTACCAATATATGCCACCCCTCCTGTTCCTGTTCCTCTTCTTTCTGCTGCCCCATTGTTTCAGGATGGAGAGCGGGGAAAAGGCCGGTAAATATGTCACAAATGCATATGTGTTGGAGCTTTGAGGTGCACACCCTAATGCAACAGGCTGCGCACACCTATGATAGAATGCGCCTTTTGGTTAAGTTCTATTGGCAGATAACATGTCTAATTTTTTTTGTTTTCTTTTTTTAATGCATAATAAAAAAATTGTGGAGAATAATACTTGGCTATGTGTTTTACTTCAAATGAGAGTTTGGAGTCGGCCGTTACATTTAAAAAAAACACAATGTAAAATTAACAAGGGACACCAACATAGTTGTATGTTGGATCTTAAAAACTCCGAGATAATGGTGTTGTGGTTTTTGGTTGCCCAAAAAAAACAAAAAAAAAAAACAAACATAATAATATTATTCTTGATATCACTAGAAAAAAAAGCCTTTCAAAATACATTTGCAATAACTCCATCAGTATCACCAGCAAAGCAGCTTCATTATTATTCCATTAAAGAAGAAGAGAATTGTGCGCTGCATTTCCACATTTCAGAATTTGTCACGTCACGAATGTTAATTCTCCATTACGAACGCGAGTTTACAAGACCGACCACTTCCGGCTCGTTCCTTGCTTCTGAACATGCGTCTTTGTACTTTGGAGTTTTGTGTGACGGACTTGTGTACTGACGATACGAAAATCAGTCAACAGACCGTTGTCCGCCGAAAATTTTAATAGCCTGCCATCCAACATTTGCTGGCTAAAAGTTGGACAACAATTGTCTGAAGGAGCGTACTAACGGTCTGATTTTATATAGAAAATAAGACCCTTCGATTAGGGAGCTTATATACCCCCCAGTATAGTGGGACTTTGTAGGCGAACCATGCGATTGGAATAATTAAAAATTATTTTATTTATTTGAAGAAGCATAAAAACAAAATACATTGGACATAAATCTCAAAAATAGTACTTATACAATATAGTTCACTTTCACATAACAATTTTGTATACTTCCATTTATAATAGGATATTTTCTCTAAAGGCCTGACATGTTTCAGGACGATGTCCCTTCTTCAGAGGCGTATTGCAGAGAGAAAAAACGTATATATAGGAGATACATTCTGAAACAACAAATGAGAATGATTTGCACAATATGACAATATGAACGGAAGAAGGTTTAGCAACCCAGCATGCCACAGTGTCCATCATACCTACCAGTGAGAAGTTATTGGAAAATGAAAAATATTTGCATAAGTGTGCACAGACATCCAATATTGGATGGCGCGGCAATTTATATCTTTTAGGTAAAAAACACTGGCTGTCGGCTGACCAACCAGTATAAAGTAATGGTTATCCCTCGGCTTCAGGAAATGACCTCGCAAAGGCCCCCAAGTGAAAGGACGGCCCTGGTGGGTCCCAAATTTACCTTGAAAGGGGAAAGAGAAAGACTTTTGAGTAATTTACTCAAAACTCATTTATTTGTAGAGATATTTTATTACCCATTTGACATAAAAAACTCGCTCTCTCATTTATTCTTAAGCAAAAAGTATACACAATATACATATATACACCTACATATATACATATATATATATATATATATATATATATATACACATGTATATACATAGGTAGGACCAGTATTTCATATGGTACAAGATCATACTGTCTTTAGAAGACTTCAAGTATTCAGGAAAAAGCATTTAGAAAACCTACTCAATTTAAGAGATTAACAGTGCCTCCGTCTGATACCAAAGGAGAAAGAAAAAAGAAAAGAGAAAAAAGGAAGAAAGAAAGAGAAGGAGAAAGGAAGCCTTTCTACCTGTAGATAGGAATGGAACAGTTATTAGGCAGCTGAGCCGTATTACCAAATAAGTTGAAAGGGAAGTAAATAGAGGAAACCCATAAGAAAGTTTGCTTATTTTTGTCTCTCATAGAGAGATAAGATGATTTGCTTGTTTCTGTCTCTCATAAAGTATATCTTGCAGGGAGGTGTATCGCCCATAGTAAGGGGGAAAGAGGTTTAGGAGTACTCACTTTTTGGAAGCAGAGATGGTGCATGAGCAGCTGAAACAAAAAGCGCCTTGTAGCCTGAATGATGGGATAGCACACTGAGCAGGACGTCCAGAGCAGTGTTGCCAACCTAACAGAATGAAATTTACTGACACGACACCCAAAATTTACTGGCACAACCAAGTTTTTACTGGCATTTTCAAAAGTTACAAAATTACAGTTTTAAGTACAAATTTCACTATTTAGGCTACAAACAAGTACAATATGTGATTAGCAGTGTGATTTAAGGTAGATAATAAGGCAAAAAACATATTTCTTATTTTATTTTCAATATAGTAAGTAGCTCAGGGACAGGACTCAGGAGGGAAAGAAATTAGAAGGGGCAGCACACACATGAAATTGATTCTCACAGTGATACTGACAGCAGTGTGCAGCACTATAGATTACCGTCAGGACACGTCCCCTCCTGAGTCACAGTGACAGTCTCTCTTCAAGCCAGGTGGTCCCTCCAGTCCAAACAGCACTGTTGGTCCCGTTCCTGGCCTGCCTTGCTCCCATTGCGCAGACCCACGCACAAGGCTCTGCTTGGCTCCCTTGCACCATGACATCCCAGGACATGCTCAGGCACTGCCTGCACCAGAGCCACCCGAACACACTGTAACAGGCACTCATATGGTCTTGGCTGGCTCCGGGCCGAGCGTCACAGCCATATTTTTTACTGGCAACCTTTTCTTTTTACTGGCATTTACTGGCAGGAGAAAATTGCCTGTTTTTTACTGGCTGCCAGTAAAAATACTGATGGTTGGCAACACTGGTCCAGAGTGGCTTAAATAGCCACCGGCGCCTGCGCAGTGAGATCCATAACAGAAGTGTCAGCAGAGGAGGGAAAACACTCTGCAGAGCGCGCATGCGTCAGACGGAACGACGCATCTAGGGAGGGCGGGCGCCAGGGATCCTAAAGGGAAAGAAATCCCGGAGTCACGCCGTCACCGAGAATAGCGTCACTGCGCACGACGCGGGGCGCGGCCGCATACTGATAGGCTAGTGTTGTGTGATTGCATGGAATCGAGCCTATGCAATGAAGAGAGACAAACATTGTTATGGCAGAAAGGGACACGGTCATGTGAAGGAAAGGGAAAAACGAAAAAAAGAGAGAGAGAGAATAAAGTAATAGAGGGAAGAGGAGAGAAAACAGAGGAAAGAAAAAAGGAAATGAAAAAATGATAGCGACTGTGTAAAGAAGGAATTATATAGGAGAAATTTAATGAAAAATTGATAAAGAATGAAGTGGGAATCACCCAACTGATTTCCCTTCATTTCCTGTTTGAAAAGCAGAACAAGGGGGAGACCCGGGGTGTCCAAAAAATGTGGGGCCCCAGGGGAGGGTCTGCACGGCGCCCACCCAGAGCCGGAGTGCTGGGGGAGCGTCATGCAGGTCCACCCCACCGACGCACGAAAACACCGTCATGACAAGCTCATCAGTGGGCGAGTCTGCAGTGTAAAAAGGTGCCACGCCGTCATCACAGATGGTTCGATGTGGCCCACGTGCGCCGGGCGAGGGCAGATCTAAAGCCGAGCAACCAAAAAACTGGGTAAAAAAGCTTTTGTGCCACTAAACAAAGGCCCTTTTCAAATTATCTCCAAATGAAGTGATTGTTAAAACCACATAACTCTGGTAAATCAGGCATGGTGGACATAGCTGGGCATGCGGTGAAATGGATAAACATGCAAGGCAGATGAATGTAATACATGTATGTGATATATTTTATATTATATACATAAAAACAAATGGCAAAGGTTATGAGGGCTATATGCATATTGAGTAAACAAATACATGCTGGGTATATTTTATCGGTCATTATAAATGTGCAGCTAAGTTGGGGCTGCATTTTCTGAATACAGATAAGATCATCAAAAGATATCTACAGGGAATTTATCATCGAGGACCTGATCAACTAAACGATACCTCTGAGCAACCCAGAGACATCCACGAGAAGCACGCACTTCCGACGTTGTGCCGAGTGTGCAGTATTAAACTTTCATTCTTTTTCACACCCCCCTGAGACAAAGCCCTCTAAAAAAGGACGAAAGCTCATCTGTGTATTTAAAACTGGGAACTGTGTTGCATTGAGGCTTGCGATCCAACGGGCCTCCCTCTGGAGCAAGACCTTGTTCCAATCACCACCCCTCGTGTCCGGATGGACACGATCGAGGATGGTGAAATGGAAGTGGGGAAACTTGCCCATATGGTGGTCTCGCACGTGTCGCCCCAGAGGAAGGTCCGGGTCCGCCTGCCTCATGCTGGTGATATGTCGTGCCGCCCTTTTATGGAACTCTAATTTGGTTTTGCCAACGTAGAAGCATTTGCATTGGCAAGTTAGTAAGTAAACAACTCCAGGGGTCTTGCAATTGGAGAAATGTCTTGGCCTGTACATTCTTCCATTAGGTAGTTTGAATTTGTTTTGTGTGTTCATGTAGCGGCAACATGAGCATCCACCACATGTAAAAGTTCCTAGTCGTTTACATATATCTGAACGAAAGGTGCCTGTATATTCACTTTTTACAAGGCAATCCCCTAATGAGCGGGCCTTCCTAAATGTGATGGTAGGTGTAGCGGATATGTGTGGTCCATGTGTGTCCATTGTCCATGTAGCCATCCCGAGATGTCCATGTAGCCATCCCGAGATGTCCATGTAGCCATCCCGAGATGTCCATGTAGCCATCCCGAGATGTCCATGTAGCCATCCCGAGATGTCCATGTAGCCATCCCGAGATGTCCATGTAGCCATCCCGAGATGTCCATGTAGCCACCCCGAGATGTCCATGTAGCCATCCTGAGATGTTCATGTAGCCATCCTGAGATGTCCATGTAGCCATCCCGAGATGTCCATGTAGCCATCCCGAGATGTCCATGTAGCCATCCCGAGATGTCCATGTAGCCATCCCGAGATGTCCATGTAGCCACCCCGAGATGTCCATGTAGCCATCCTGAGATGTTCATGTAGCCATCCTGAGATGTCCATGTAGCCATCCCGAGATGTTCATGTAGCCATCCCGAGATGTTCATGTAGCCATCCCGAGATGTCCATGTAGCCACCCCGAGATGTCCATGTAGCCATCCCGAGATGTCCATGTAGCCACCCCGAGATGTCCATGTAGCCATCCTGAGATGTTCATGCAGCCATCCTGAGATGTCCATGTAGCCATCCTGAGATGTTCATGTAGCCATCCCGAGATGTCCACGTAGCGGTCGGTCAATAGCAATAGCTGGGATTGTAGTGATGAGTGACGACATGAACACCTGGTGGTAAGGAAACAAGAAGAAGGTTACTTTGTGTCATCCCCGTATACAATGGTACTGATTAGGAGATACAAAATGTCATAGAGAGAGTCACCAGGAATACTGAGCTCCATACTGTATGTCGGGCCACCATGATGGCGCCAATTAGGAAAACCCTGAGATGTTCTCCAGCAGCGTGTCTGAAGCTGAGACCGGAATGGGGGAAAACAAAAGTCCTCCATGCCGAGAGTTGTCTCTAAATCTGACGGTGAACCCTTCGACGTGTCGGTCCAACCAATACTGATATAAGTGGAGATTGGTGGGCGGAGTCACGCAGATTTTGTATACATTTTTGGTGACTACAGCAGTGAGATCCCCTTTCTATAGGTTCCGGTTCTGTTCCCAAATGTATGTCAGACTACAAATGACTAAATTACGCAAAATGAATCTATACATCTGTATATAAAGCCCTGATGAAGGGGGATCTTTGAGCCCCTGAATTGTGTTGGCTTTGTGACCTCTTATCATAAATAATACCATTTCTACTGGACTCATTCCAGAGCTCTCATCCCTCTTATGTATTTCAGCATGATTCTTGTCAGCACAAGAACGGATTGGCTTCTTGTGCTGCTTCTTCCTCCCACACTCCAGCCCTGCTGTACTCTGCGAGGTGCTGATGTCTGGTTATGTTCGGGTTCTTACACCTATTATTGGACCGGTGATATGTGAAGCTGCTTTGTGCGGATCAGGGACATTTACCCGGAGAGTCCCAGAGATATTCAGTTTAGGGGCACTTCATTCAAAAATACAAACAGCCCCTCTAGGGGTCACATTCGGTGGTCGGTCTCAATGGACAATAGACCAAGGGTCTCTAACCTACGGCCCACTGCAAGACTGGCTGTGCCTTCTCACAAGGGTCTTCAGATCATCACATGGTCTCAATTTCTCCCCAACATCGACAACCCCCCCCCCTCCCCCCAGAACGGGTTTGCCAGGGGGCAGTCTGATGATATAAGTGGGACTCTGATATAAGGGGGTCATTGATGGGAGTCTGATGTAGGTGGAACTCTGATGGGGACACTGATGTAATGGGGGTTGTGATGGGGCCCCTGGTGTAATGGGGGACTGATGGGGGCCCTGATGTAAGAAGGAGTCTGATGGGGATCCTTAAGTAAGGGGGCTCTGATGGGGACCCTAATGTGGGGGAGGACTCTGATGGGGACCCTAATGTGGGGGAGGACTCTGATGGGGACGCTGATGTAAGGAGGAGTCTGATGGGGATCCTTATGTAAGGAGGAGTCTGATGGGGACGCTGATGTAAGGGAGGAATGTGACGGGGACCCTTGATGAAAGGGAGGCTATGATGGGGCCCCTGATGTAATGGGGGATTGATTGGGGACCCTGATGTAAGGAGGAGTCTGATGGGGATCCTTATGTAAGGAGGAGTCTGATGGGGATCCTTATGTAAGGAGGAGTCTGATGGGGACGCTGATGTAAGGGCGGACACTGATGGGAACCCTGGTGTAAAGACTAGGACATACGGGGGACTCTGATGGGGAGTCTGATGTAAGGGAGACTCTAACATGAGGGGAACTCTGATGGGGGCCCTGATTGTAATGGGACTCTGATGGGGACCCTGATGTAAGGGGGGACTCTGATGTAAGGGGGGACCCTGATGAGGACCCTGTTGTAAGGGGGGACCCTGATGAAAAGGCGGCAATGATGGGGCCCCTGATGTAATGGGGCATTGATTGAGGAGTCGGATTCTGATGTAAGGAGGAGTCTGATGAGGTTTCTTATGTAAAAGGGGCTCTAATGGGGACCCTAATGTAAGGGGGGAATCTGATAGGGACCCTGATGTAAGGAGGAGTCTTATGGTGATCCTCATGTAAGAGGGGCTCTGATAGGGACCCTACTGTAAGGGGGGCTCTGATGGGGACCATACTGTAAGGGGGGCTCTGATGGGGACCCTGATGTAAGGGGGGCTCTGATGGAGACCCTGATGTAAGGGGGGCTCTGATGGGGACCCTGATGTAAGGAGGAGTCTTATGGTGATCCTCATGTAAGAGGGGCTCTGATGGGGACCCTACTGTAAGGGGGGCTCTGATGGGGACCCTGATGTAAGGGGGGCTCTGATGGAGACCCTGATGTAAGGGGGGCTCTGATGGGGACCCTGATGTAAGGTATATTTGTTCTGTGAGATTGAGGCAAAAACAAATGTTATTTGTTTTTTTTCCTCTGCTGGATGCCATTCATTTAAAAAGTATAATACCGCATTTGGCCACTAGATGGCGCTAAGTATCACAGAAATTTACTATTAAACATAGAGCCATCTAGTGGCCAAATGTAGTAAGTATCTTAGCAATTTCCTAAGATGTTTAGCACCATCTAGTGGTCAAATGCTGTTATTTTTCCATTTTAAATCAATGAAAAACATTCAACCAGCCCGGGAACAAGCCAAATAACAATTATTTTTTGCCTCATTCACATGGAAGGGGTGTACATGAACTGTTCTCCTTTGCAGATACAAAGAATATATTGCCTACATGTTCATCTGGTTTTGTCCAATCTTTCACTGGGAATACCAATATATTAGTGATATCTGGGTTACCTATTGATATGTGATGTCTTCATGGCTGAGGGGCTTCTGTTACAGCACATTTTTGCTTGCAGACCTGAGGAGAGAGAAGAGATCGGGTTTAGAGGTGATTTGGATGAGTAAGTTGACCTGTAAGAAGTTGGCCTTCAGACTCTGCAGATATAAGACACAAATAAAGTGTAAGCTCCTATACCGTACCCTGCAGCCCTTTGACTTTCGGCCCCGGCATGCACAACAATGTTGGTTGAAGATGTCCCTCTTAGCGAGTCTTCGTAGTGCCAGACCTTGGTATCCAGATTCCCCCGACTTCTACAGAATCGAACACAGAATTATTTCCCGGTGATGATACATAATATCAGAAATGAATTCGCTCCTCCAACACCCCTCCCCCCACAGCTTCCACAGCCATATACAGTATATACAGTCAGGTCCATAAATATTGGGACATCGACACAATTCTAATCTTTTTGGCTCTATACACCACCACAATGGATTTGAAATGAAACAAACAAGATGTGCTTTAACTGCAGACTTTCAGCTTTAATTTGAGGGCATTTACATCCAAATCAGGTGAACGGTGTAGGAATTAAAAACAGTTTGTATATGTGCCTCACACTTTTTAAGGGACCAAAAGTAATGGGACAATTGGCTGCTCAGCTGTTCTATGGCCAGGTGTGTTATTCCCTCATTATCCCATTTACAAGGAGCAGATAAAAGGTCCAGAGTTCATTTCAAGTGTGCTATTTGCATTTGGAATCTGTCAACTCTCAATATGAGATCCAAAGAGCTGTCACTATCAGTGAAGCAAGCCATTATTAGGGTGAGAAAACAAAACAAACCCATCAGAGAGATAGCAAAAACATTAGGTGTGGCCAAATCAACTGGTGGAACATCCTTAAAAAGAAAGAACACACCGGTGAGCTCAGCAACACCAAAAGACCCGGAAGACCACGGAAAACAACTGTGGTGGATGACCGAAGAATTCTTTCCCTGGTGAAGAAAACACCCTTCACAACAGTTGGCCAGATGAAGAACACTCTCCAGGAGGTAGGTGTGTGAAGGAATGTGATGTAAATAATAATAATAATAATCTGAAAATGTCTATTTTCTTATGTGCATACATATTTTTCTCCTTACTCATTATATAAGTATACAGATTAGCTCTGTTCCTATATTTTTCTCAAAATGGCGAGTACCCCCTACATCCCACACATCAGAAGAACGCGGAACTGAAGATAAAACCAAGGACAGCCAAACCTCGTTATGAAGATTCTCCATCTTCTTTTCTATCTTAACCAATGAGATGTACCTATTAGACTAACATAGCAATGACGTATTTGTGTGTATAAAACATTAACACCGCCTTGAATAAATTAGAAGTGTAAGAAGTAACGGAGCTGAGCGTGTCTCAGAGTGTTTACTTTTATATGCATGCATATCCACACTTTCCAATTAGAGACAGCAGCAGATAACCTTGAGCTCGATTGGAGCTCTTAATCATTTCCATAACAGATGGTGCCGAAACCCGGGACCTCAGGCTACAGTCGAAGCCATACCGCGATAAGCATTCGAGCGTTAATTGATTGATAAGAGGGGGTTTGCGCAGCCCTAACAGTACCGGTGAGTTGATTTATATTCTTACCACTGTACGACTTTCTTATCTTTCGGTTGACCGCTGGATTCTGTCGGTATGCTGAGACTGTCTTAGAGGCAGGTATTTCCTCGCCTGAGGTTGTTTTAACGAACCTGCCAATGGGTTTCTGCTGTCTGTATTTGTTCACTGTCTGCCATTCTTTGGGCTGCGAAACTCAGCAGTCTAAAAGTGCTACATGTGTGTTCTCATCTCCAGATGAGCTGTCGGCCTCTGGAGTGAGATGGGTTATTGTGGCAGTCGGTTATAGGATGGGTTACTCAAGGGTTTGACGGACCTTTGAGGGAAATCTCAGCTGCTGGAGCACCCCGCAGTCTGAAAGCGTTACAGATGTCTCACCCCCAGATGAGCTGTCGGCCTCTGGGAGTAACTGTAATGACGACCTTTAACTGGGTTTAAGGGGAGTTGTCTGCCCCTGAGGTTATCTTAGCCTGCTGAAATTTTGCAGTTCGAAGAGTGGCAGGTGTAATGTCCTGTCGTGAGTGTATTTGTGGTTTACTGTTTGCTATACATGAGAGGGGGTGGGGACTGGTTAAGGTCGGAGGGGGGGCTGCCCGGGGGATCTTTTGGGTCGCGGGCCGTTGCTCCTCACTACCCCTGATGTGTTTGTTCTTGTTCTGAGATTAATCGTACATTACAGGGTTATAGCAGACAGTAGCAGCTAGGAGCGCAGTCTTATGTGCCCCCACCGAAGGAATTTGTTGATAAAGAACACTGAGAAAGAATATTAACCCCTTGGTTGTACGTATTCTCCTCTCAAGCCGTTAGCCGAGAAACAGAGAGAGAAAAGAAAGTGATATTGTAAAGAAAGTGATATTGTAAAGAAGGAGAGAAGAAGATGTTGAAATAGTTAACAAAGTCGAAGGAAGTGGCGAAAGTTATGTTGCTATAGAAACAGGGAGAAAAATCCTGTGTGATAAAGAAAATTGGATAAAGGAAGTTAAGAAAGATGCCGATTGTATTATGTATGTGTATCACAGAGTTGATGATACAGTATGTGAAATTACCACGCTATGTTGGAATTTGAAACAAAAGGAGGGGAGGGACAGCACTGCCCTCCGTCTAACAACCACTCCTTTCTCACCACCCAAGCACAACCCACTGTGACAACTCAGCCCAGGGGCCATCTTAGTGCACCCATGCCTTCACTTTCTACCCAGCCCAGTGCACTTCCTGCCGGCGGCCATCTTGGTGCTCCCAGTTAGCTTAAACACAGCCTGTACCCAGCCCTCCCTGTTTTAAACCAGGATGGTTCATACCACACATCTGTCTTCCCCAATACGGAAGCATCACATTCCCAGGCCGGATATGTTAATGATGAAGAAGCGTCTGAGTGGGAAGCCCAACAGCAGGCAGCAAGGCCACCCACTGATTTAACCCCCAATCCGGCTCCGGGCTCACAGTTCCGAGAGGATCTCAAACACGTGCTGGCAACCGTAAGGAACAGTGCCTCTTGCCAGCCCCCGCCCCAACAACAGTCTCGGTTACCAGAAGGGGCACCAGTGATGTATGTCGCTTTTACTCCATCACAAGCAGCGGCCTTAGTGACAAGTCTGCCTGACCCAGAGAAGCAGCCAATTCCCTTCTACCACAGGATAGTGCAGATACAAGAAACTTACTCAGCTGCCTGGAGAGACTTGATCAGCCTATGCCAAAGTAGGATATGTCTTTTGGCCAGTCATGCAGACGGCCTTCAATGATGCCAGCCTGACAAGTGCCACTTCCTACACCTCAGGCGTGGAGTTCTGTGCACAACTCCACGACTGGGCAAAGGAGAAGTTGACGGATCAGAAGACCACAATCCAAGATATTACCCAAGATAAAGGGGAGTCTGAAGAAGTATCACGCTAGACTCGTACAGGCCTTTGATGATCTGAGTTTCTCCCACTATGAAAAGAGACACACACGTTTCCTGCGTGGGAGTGGATGGGGTGCCCCGCTCCAGTCCATTTGTAAAGCCACTCCAAGTGGGGACATTTCCTGATTTGCTTGCCAGATTTGTGGCGTCCTCTACATGTCCCTTGAATCTACTAGGAGCTGATGTGTTGTCCGGACTACAGGCCTCAATCAGGACACGCCTGAAGGGGGGATGAAGTTACATACTCCCCTTTCTTTAGAAGACTAATCTGCTTTGTGTTCTCTGCCTCTCCTGATGACACTTAATGAAGCAAAAACTTCAAGTTCAATACTGCAGGAAGTACTTGACAGAATCCCTGCGTGCCTATGGTCCACAGGACCGGAAGACAACGGTCACTTAAAGGTGCCACCAGTTTCAGTCAAGCTAAAAGTGGGCGCTTCATTGCCCCGGAAACCACAATAACCCCAAGAAGAGAACCCCTAAAGAAGAACCAGGTACCTGTGCTGTGGATGCCTTTGACTGCAAAATACCTCACAGAGGTGGACCTTACAAACGTTTTCTTCAGTGTCCACCCTCACCCCTCCTGCTGGTACCTTTTTGCATTCATCCACGGAAAGAAACGGAAACATACCTAAACAGTGGTGCCACAAGGGGTACAGAACTTTCCAAGCCAGTTTGCAAAAGCTATGGCTATCATCCTTGACACATGACAAGAGGAACACCCGGAAGTGATTCTCTTCCAACATGTTGATGACCTTCTCCTTTGTGTAGCTGACTTACCCCCTGTTGAATTCACCTCAGAAAGCCTGTTGTGCTATCTTGCCAACCAGGGGTGCAGAGCCTCAAAGCCCAAATTGCAGTGGTGCTCAACACCTGTCATTTTCCTTGGACACTGTTTGTCCCATGGGACAAGACACCCCACTGAAGACAGGGTGCAAGTAATCTGATATCCCACTGCCACAAGGTCAGAAATCCCTTCATGCCTTCCTTGGACTAATTTCCTAGTGCAGAGCATGGATTTCAGAAGCCTTCCTACTGATGCTCTGCAATCAGACCCCTTCCAGATGTCTCCTGAAGAAATATCTAAAGTTTGAAGCCCTTAAGTGCGCCACCCCCGGCGCTAGGGCTCCCAGCCTATGACAAAACTCTCACGCTCTTTGTATCCAAACGTCTGGGACATGCTGCAGGTGTACTCACCCAATCACACTGCATCAGCCTACGCCCCATAGGATATTATTCCTGTCGGCTGGATGTGGTAGCAAGAGGAGGCCTATTGTGTCTGCGAGCTGGCTTTGCTACACAAGCCTTGCTTGACAAAACTTTGAACTTGGTCCTCGGACACTGCCTCGTTCTGCTTGCTCCCCATGACGTTGTTGCCATATTCTACCAAGATCCAGCCGAAACACTTGTCCACTACCAGACACTTGAGACTCCTGTGTTCCCTCCTACTGGACAGCATTACTCTATTAAGTTGTCAAACACTGAACCCTACCACCCTTCTTCCACTTCTCAAGGGAGGAAAGGAGGAGGAGAAGTAGAGTCTTGACTTGTCACCCCATGACCACACAGGACACGCGGTCACCACTGAAAACACAGTTCTACAAGCTGAAGCCTTACCACCGGTGATGTCTGCACAGGAGGCAGAGCTGTAAGCACTTACTACAGCACGTAAATGGGCAGAGGGAAAAAGAGCCAACATTCATATGGACTCAAGATATGCTTTCAGCATTGCCCATCATTATGGTGTTATCTAGGACAAAGGATTCCTGATGGCTGCAGGAACACCTGTGAAAAATTGATGCCTTGCTTCTCCCAACCCAAGTGACTATTCTGAGTAAAGCACACGACAAAATGAACTCAAAGGAAGCTTGAGGCAATCATCTAGCCAATTCAGCTGCCAAACAGACAGCTGGTGGTCCACGGGAAGTGGACAGCAGGGTGGTAGAAGAAGACCACCCCGTGCTTACCTTACAGACTTTCCCAGTGGACAGAGTTTATCTAAAAGAACTACAGGAAACAACAAGTCCGGATAAGAAGGAAAGCTGGAAACGGAGAGCAGCAATTCTCAGAAATGGACTATTCGAGTGCAACAAGAAGCCTTGTCTACCCAGGAGTATGTACCCAGCCGTGGTGCAATGGGCACATGGAGCTGCCCACTTGACAAAGACTTTTATGAACTCTCTTATCAACAAGTGTTGCACCAAGAGTTACTCCACTGACCGACAACTTCTGCAGATCATGCATTATCTGCACCAAATGTAACCCAGGATGCACAGAAGAAGCACAGAAGAAGCACCTGGCAAAAGCCCTATACCCCATTCCAGAGGATGCAAATTGATCATTCTCAAGTGCTAAGAAGTGGCAGATTCGAAAACGCCCTAGTGGAAGTGGTCATGACTGCCAGGACCACAGCTAAGAAACTACTGAGTGAGATAGTATGTAGATTTGGGGTCCCAGAGGTGATATTGAGAGATCAGGGACCAGCCTTAACAGCAACCCTTACAAAAGAGATTTGGGCAGCACTGGGGGTTCAGTTGGCACTACACATCCCATACCACCCTCAAAGTAGAGGGAAGGTAGAAAGGATGAATGGGACACTAAAAACAGGATGTTAAAGATGGCCCAAGAGACTAACATGAGTTGGCCAGACAGTTAGCCCATTGCCCTTTTCAGTGTCAGACACACCCCCGGGGGAAACATGCCCTATCCCCTTATGAAATTTTGTTTGGTTCAGCTCCCAGACTTGGTTGTTACTTTCCACAACAGTTACAGTTGCAGTCTGATGTGTTGACTAATTATGTAACCACATTATCACGAGAATTAACCCGAATGCATGTCCAGGTGTTTTCTTCCATTCCAGATCCCGAATTAGATACAGGAACACATCAACTACTGTCTGGAGATCCTTGAGCCAAGATATGATGGTCCATTGCAAGTTTTGCTGACCACAGCCACCTCAGTCAAGTTGGCCAGGAAGAACACCTGAATGCACGCTTATCACTGCAGGAGAGCGTGTTTTCGGGTGCTGCATATCCTTTTTCTGTTTGATCTAGAGGGAATCTGGATCAGTGAATGTGCCCTTGCAAAGGTCATTATGCCCCCGCATATCCTAACCGAAGATACCCCTGATACATACACTGACCCAGCACACAGTCAGAGGAGGAAGCGAGCAGCTCTCTCCGGAAGCTTTGACCCTCATGTGTATATAGTTGCCATAAGGGTTACAAGGGGGGTCCCTGATGAGTTTGAAGCCAGGGATCAGGTAAAAGCTGGTTTTGAGTCTTTGATCCCCATAACAACTGTCAGCAAGAATGTAGATTGGATTAACTACATGTCATGGTTATGCAATAGAGTTTGTCGATCAGCATACCTGTCTCCATGTGTTCGTCCCTAGAGACCAGCTGACCCTCACATGACTGCTTTTGTAACCTCTCCTCTAAGCATAACCCCACCCCAGGCCCTATCAGGGAACCCTATATTAACCTGTGCACTGCAAGCCAGCAGTGCTGATCAACCATTGTGTGTTAGCCTCTATGTGTACTTGCTGTGTTTACTACATCTGATTCCTGTTACCGACTTTGGCCTGTTCCCGACCATCCCTGTTTGCCTGTGACCCTGAACCTTGGCTTGTCCCTTACTTTCCTTGTTGTTCCAGCCTGCTGCCTCCTTCCTCTTCTCCTGTAGTCTACCGTGAGCGTGAGCTGTGAGACCCTGGGGGCCGCGACCTGGAGCCAGACTGCAGCGCAGTCCATCCTCACCACTAGAGGCTCTGGTGAACACCTGCTGGCTCTTAGACTCCGCGCCCTGGGGAATCTATGCTCTAGCTCCCAGTGGGATCTGTGTCAGTGATCTAGTAGACCTGCTTCCTGAACCTCCCAGGGTTCAATCTGCAGCAGTCAGCCGGAGGGTCCACTACCTTGCGGTGCACTCCTGATCCCAACGGTGTGCATCTGTCACCCAGCCTCTAGGTGACCTGACACTACACATATTATAACCAACAGAGATTTGTAAATTACACTAAAGATGCCCTCCAGCGAATTGCTGACCAGTTAGCCCCCACTTCCTACATGACATTCCAGGACCGGATGGCCTTAGACATGCTGCTAGCTGGGAAAGGTGTTTTGTAAAATCATAGGAAAAAACGGGAACCTGTTGTACATACATTCCTGATAATACTGACCCAAATGGTAAGGTTACTTTAGCTATAAAGAAATTAGAAGATCTGTCATTGGAGTTGAAGAACTCAGGTATCACAGACCCATGGGATCAATACTTTAGCTGTATGAGTGGGTGGCAGAAGGTGCTCGTCCAGATACGGGTAAGGGTATTAATAATCCTGGTTCTTTTAGCCCTGATTGTATGCTGTATTCTACCTTTCGTAAAAAGTTAATGAGCAAGGCTGTAGACAATAGCACACCTACATTTCTCCACCAAGAAGAAGAGGACCTCCTTATGATGGAAGATGACAAACCCTTCACTCCTCTACAGTCACTCCCTGTCCATAACCTCACAATCCTATAGGGTTTTAGGGATAGATAGCACCTGACTGCACCTCTCCAGCTGTATCGAGGAGGGAAGTGAACAGTTGCTGCCCAATTCTATATACAGCCTAAAAGAGTTGCTGAGGAGAAGGGCCAGGCCAAAGTGGGACCTTTAGTATTAGGGACAGAAAAGAGAAAATAGTCATTTTAGGGGGGATTGTGAAGGAATGTGATGTAAATAATAATAATCTGAAAATGGCTATTTTCTTATGTGCATACATATTTTTCTCCTTACTCATTATATAAGTATACAGATTAGCTCTGTTCCTATATTTTCTCAAAATGGCGGGTACCCCCTACATCCCACACATCAGAAGAACGCGGAACTGAAGATAAAACCAAGGACAGCCAAACCTCGTTATGAAGATTCTCCATCTTCTTTTCTATCTTAACCAATGAGATGTAACTATTAGACTAACATAGCAATGACGTATTTGTGTGTATAAAACATTAGCACCGCCTTGAATAAATTAGAAGTGTGAGAAGTAACGGTGCTGAGCGTGTCTCAGAGTGTTTACTTTTATATGCATGCATATCCACACTTTCCAATTAGAGACAGCAGCAGATAACCTTGGGCTCGATTGGAGCTCTTAATCATTTCCATAACAGGTGTATGTGTGTCAAAGTCAACAATCAAGAGAAGACTTCACCAGAGTAAATACAGAGGGTTCACCACAACATGTAAACCATTGGTGAGCCTCAAAAACAGGAAGACCAGATTAGAGTTTGCCAAACAACATCTAAAAAAAAGCCTTCACAGTTCTGGAACAACATCCTATGGACAGATGAGACCAAGTTCAACTTGTACCAGAGTGATGGGAAGAGAAGAGTATGGAGAAGGAAAGGACCTGCTCATGATCCAAAGCATACCACCTCATCAGTGAAGCATGGTGGTGGTAGTGTCATGGCATGGGCATGTATGGCTGCCAATGGAACTGGTTCTCTTGTATTTATTGATGATGTGACTGCTGACAAAAGCAGCAGGATGAATTCTGAAGTGTTTCGGACAATATTATCGGCTCATATTCAGCAAAATGCTTCAGAACTCATTGGACGGCGCTTCACAGTGCAGATGGACAATGACCCGAAGCATACTGCGAAAGCAACCAAAGAGTTTTTTAAGAGAAAGAAGTGGAATGTTATGCAATGGCCAAGTCAATCACCTGACCTGAATCCGATTGAGCATGCATTTCACTTGCTGAAGACAAAACTGAAGGGAAAATGCCCCAAGAACAAGCAGGAACTGAAGACAGTTGTAGTAGAGGCCTGGCAGAGCATCACCAGGGATGAAACCAGCGTCTGGTGATGTCTATGCGTTCCAGACTTCAGGCTGTCATTGACTGCAAAGGATTTGCAACCAAGTATTAAAAAGTGAAAGTTTGATGGATGATTGTTAATCTGTCCCATTACTTTTGGTCCCTTAAAAAGTGGGAGGCACATATACAAACTGTTGTAATTCCTACACCGTTCACCTGATTTGGATGTAAATACCCTCAAATTAAAGCTGAAAGTCTGCAGTTAAAGCACATCTTGTTCATTTCATTTTAAATCCATTGTGGTGTATAGAGCCAAAAAGATTAGAATTGTGTCGATGTCCCAATATTTATGGACCTGACTGTATATATATAAAATACCACAGGATCTCAAGATACCCTCAAACAATTGATCCTACCTCTGCATCAAAATTGTTTATATGCGGATGTTGATTCTATTCAAGCTGCCACTTTAAATGATTAGTATATTTTACTAAAGAAAGAAAGGTAAATAGAAGAGCTAAATAACGCCCAGTGATGACAAAGTGCAAATAGTGACACAAAAGTCCTAAATGTGAATAAATCCACAACATACCAGGCGTGTTCATCAGTCCATGAAAGATAAATCCAGATAATGTCCACACCACACCATGTGTCACGCGTGTCACCGCTCCCCCATAAGATGTACACTCACCAGCGGTATTTGCCCCACACTCTCATGCTTGGCAATAAGGCATTGTACCCCTCAGGGATATTAGTGGTTCACAGCCTATCCTCCACTCTCATGGATGAATGAGTAGCTCCCGTGTATAAAGAACATAAAAGGAAACTCCAATAGTGCAAAGACGTCTGATAAGTTTATTTGTAATGGGATAAAAACAGCCCACAGGTAATGCACTCACATGTAGTCAAGCTATAGTAAGCATATGGTAGAGAACTAAGAAGCCAACCATAACATGACCGCGGCGGGCCCAGGGCATAACCTCCGTGTCTCGCCTGACCACTGCTGCCATCCTAGCAAGACGCCACTTCTGGTGCTACTGCTGTCTTGACCTCTGGGTCTCTTCCCTCTTGCCAAGAGGTCCAGACAGGAGTGGGCTAATTAGCACCTAATTAGTGAGGGTCATGCTGCAGCAGTACCAAAAAGAAAGGCCAACAGAGGTTTGCGCGGATAGGCTTACAGTACAGCAAGATGTGCTCGTTTAAGGGAAGGAGTTAAGAGCACAAAGCTTAACGTAGCACCAGAAGTGACGTCTTGCTAGGATGGCAGCAGTGGTCGGGTGAGACACGGAGGTTATGCCCTGGGCCCGCCCCGGTCATGTTATGGTTGGCTTCTTAGTTCTCTACCATATGCTTACTATAGCTTGACTACATGTGAGTGCATTACCTGTGGGCTGTTTTTATTCTATTTCTAATAAACTTATCAGACGTCTTTGCACTATTGGAGTCTCCTTTTATGTTTTTTATACACGGGAGCCCATCCATGAGAGTGGAGGATAGGCTGTGGACCACTGATATCCCTGAGGGGTACAATGCCTTATTGCCAAGCATGAGAGTGTGGGGCAAATACCACTGGTGAGTGTACATCTTATGGGGGAGCGGTGACACGCGTGACACATGGCGTGGTGTGGACATTATCTGGATTTATCTGTCATGGACTGATGAATACGCCTGTTATGTTGTGGATTAACTCAATTTGGACTTTTGTATCACTATTTGCACTTTGCCATCACCGGGTGTTATATAGTGTAACCGGGGGAGGGCTGGCAGCCTTAGGCCTGGGGGGCAAGTCCAGGTAAGTGGCCCATTGAACCACCGAATCAGCTAATCATCCATACCTACCTGTTTTTTCAATGCAGCCTTATCAGTGCCCATCAATGCAGCGTGATCAGTGCCCAACAGCTCAGCCTCTTCAGTGCCCATCAGTGCAGCCTGATCAGTGCCCATCAATGCAGCCTGATCAATGCATATCCAATGCAGTCTGATCAGTGCCCATCCAATGCAGCCTCACCAGTGCCCATCAATGCAGCCTGGTCAGTGCTCATCAATGCAGCCTGATCAATGCCCATCCAATGCAGCCTGACCAGTGCCCATCAATGCAGGCTGTTTAGTGCCCATCAATGTAGCCTCACCAGTGCCCATCAATGTAGCCTCACCAGTTCCCATCAATGCAACCTGATCAGTGCCCATTAATGCAGCCTCACCAGTGCCCATCAATGCAGCCTCACCAGTGCCCATCAATGCAGCCTCACCAGTGCCCATCAATGCAGCCTCACCAGTGCCCATCAATGCAGCCTCATCAGTGCCCATCAATGCAGTCTGGTCAGTGCTCATCAATGCAGCCTGATCAATGCCCATCCAATGCAGCCTGACCAGTGCCCATCAATGCAGGCTGTTTAGTGCCCATCAATGTAGCCTCACCAGTGCCCATCAATGTAGCCTCACCAGTTCCCATCAATGCAACCTGATCAGTGCCCATTAATGCAGCCTCACCAGTGCCCATCAATGCAGCCTCACCAGTGCCCATCAATGCAGCCTCACCAGTGCCCATCAATGCAGCCTCACCAGTGCACATCAATGCAGCCTCACCAGTGGCCATCAATGCAGCCTCACCAGTGCCCATCAATGCAGCCTCACCAGTGGCCATCAATGCAGCCTCACCAGTGCCAATCAATGCAGCCTGATCAATGCCCATCAATGCAGCCTGATCACTGGGGCAGGGTAAATGGGGTGTATGGGGGGGGGGTGGGATGAGGGGGTCAGCTGGGGGTGTCAGGGTCTCTCACCTGGAAACTCAGCTTAGCTCAGCAGGTCCTTGCATGCCACAGCCTCCTGGGGGGGGGGGGGGGGGGTGATGCTCCTGAGCCAGTCATGCGCCCTGACTCCCTGGCGTGCCCTGCCTCTAAGGCTCCGGGAATTGTAGTTTCCTCTGCGCGGCTCTCATCACCGAGAGCTTCAGTGCGGACTACAACTCCCAGAATGCAACAGGGGAGGATATGATCTCTATGTATAAATACATTAGGGGGGATGTGATCTCCATGTATAAATACATAAGGGGGATATGATCACCATGTATAAATACATAAGGGGGGATATGATCTCCATGTATAAATACATAAGGGGGGATATGATCTCCATGTATAATACATAAGGGGGGATATGATCTCCATGTATAAATACATAAGGGGGGGGGTATGATCACCATGTATAAATACATAAGGGGGGATATGATCTCCATGTATAAATACATAAGGGGGGATAGGATCTCCATGTATAAATACATAAGGGGGGATAGGATCTCCATGTATAAATACATAAGGGGGGATAGGATCTCCATGTATAAATACATAAGGGGGGATAGGATCTCCATGTATAAATACATAAGGGGGGATATGATCTCCATGTATAAATACAGAAGGGGGGATATGATCTCCATGTATAAATACATAAGGGGGGATATGATCTCCATGTATAAATACATAAGGGGGGATAGGATCTCCATGTATAAATACATAAGGGGGGATAGGATCTCCATGTATAAATACATAAGGGGGGATATGATCTCCATGTATAAATACATAAGGGGGGGATATGATCTCCATGTATAATACATAAGGGGGATATGATCTCCATGTATAAATACATAAGGGGGGATAGGATCTCCATGTATAAATACATAAGGGGGGATATGATCTCCATGTATAAATACATAAGGGGGATATGATCTCCATGTATAAATACATAAGGGGGGGGGATATGATCTCCATGTATAATACATAAGGGGGATATGATCTCCATGTATAAATACATAAGGGGGGATATGATCTCCATGTATAAATACATAAGGAGGGATATGATCTCCATGTATAAATACATAAGGGAGATATGATCTCCATGTAAAAATACATAAGGGGGGATATGACCTCCATGTAAAAATACATAAGGGGGATATGATCTCCATGTATAAATACATAAGGGGGGATATGATCTCCATGTATAAATACATAAGGGGGGAATATGATCTCCATGTATAAATACATAAGGGGGGGGGGATATGATCTCCATGTATAATACATAAGGGGGATATGATCTCCATGTATAAATATATAAGGGGGTATAATACATAAGGGGGGATATGATCTCCATGTATTAATACATAAGGGGGGATATGATCTCCATGTATAAATACATAAGGGGGGATATGATCTCCATGTATAAATACATAAGGGGGGATATGATCACCATGTATAAATACATAAGGGGGATATGATCTCCATGTATAAATACATAAGGGGGGATATGATCACCATGTATAAATACATAAGGGGGATATGATCTCCATGTATAAATACATAAGGGGGGATATGATCTCCATGTATAAATACATAAGGGGGGATATGATCACCATGTATAAATACATACGGGGGGATATGATCTCCATGTATAAATACATAAGGGGGGATATGATCTCCATGTATAAATACATAAGGGGGGATATGATCACCATGTATAAATACATAAGGGGGGATATGATCTCCATGTATAAATACATAAGGGGGATATGATCTCCATGTATAAATACATACGGGGGGATATGATCTCCATGTATAAATACATAAGGGGGGATATGATCTCCATGTATAAATACATAAGGGGGGATATGATCTCCATGTATAAATACATAAGGGGGGATGTGATCTCCATGTATAAATACATAAGGGGGATATGATCTCCATGTATAAATACATAAGGGGGGATATGATCACCATGTATAAATACATACGGGGGGATATGATCTCCATGTATAAATACATAAGGGGGGATATGATCTCCATGTATAAATACATAAGGGGGGATATGATCACCATGTATAAATACATAAGGGGGGATATGATCTCCATGTATAAATACATAAGGGGGATATGATCTCCATGTATAAATACATAAGGGGGGGATATGGTCTCCATGTATAAATACATAAGGGGGGATATGATCTCCATGTATAAATACATAAGGGGGGATATGATCTCCATGTATAAATACATAAGGGGGATATGATCTCCATGTATAAATACATAAGGGGGGGATATGGTCTCCATGTATAAATACATAAGGGGGGATATGATCTCCATGTATAAATACATAAGGGGGGATATGATCTCCATGTATAAATACATAAGGGGGATATGATCTCCATGTATAAATACATAAGGGGGGGATATGGTCTCCATGTATAAATACATAAGGGGGGATATGATCTCCATGTATAAATACATAAGGGGGGATATGATCTCCATGTATAAATACATAAGGGGGATATGGTCTCCATGTATAAATACATAAGGGGGGATATGATCTCCATGTATAAATACATAAGGGGGGCGGGTTTAATATGTTCAATAAATAAACCTTTTTTTTTTGTTTAGATTGAAGTCAATGGAGTTCCTCAGAAGAAAATATTTCAGAAGGAGAATCATCACTCCCATCATCCGCCGTCTCTCCGTCACACACTGACTGCCACCGCCCGGCTCCGATTTTTAGAATCATTATATTATACAAACCTGTAACATTGTAATTATTATATATACATGAGAGATACATATTGATACATACAGCCCCTCCCCCCACCCCCCTGTACTCTGTCCTGGGAACTCACCTCCCCTCCTCCATCCTTTCCAGTCCCCTTCTGATCACCATTAGATGGGGTCACCAGCAGCACACAGACGACGAGACCCCCCAAGATCAGCAGAGTCCTCATAACTGACCCTCCCCCCGATCCTCACTACAGCAACAAGACAGAAAGACGTCCAATGAGTGACCCCCACCGTCCGTATACCTCTCAGTGCTCATAGAACTTCTTATATACCACCTTCCCCCTCCCCTCCCCCGCCCATTTTCCTCCCCTATTCTACCTTGACTTTTGTTTTTTAATTCTATGGACATTTGTCACTGATAAGAATTATTAGCGCATAGTGAAGAATACATTTATTTATCACAATGGTGCAGCGGGGGGGGGGATGGTAGAGGCAGAAATTGATGGATGATTAGGAGTTCTTTTATTTTATTGGATTATATAAGTAACAGATGAAGATCCGATGTATCAAACCCCCCGATGTACTCTCCATGGGCCCCCCCCTCTCGGGACTGTAGTCAGGTACGGCTTTCCTGGGGCTCCGGGTTTCGGGGACCCCTGACAATGCCTGTGAAAAGGAATACCGGATACAATGGAGGAATATGGACCTCAATGGACTTTCTACTAGATTATATGGTGGGGGGGGGGGGGTGCAGGGCAAAGAGCTTTGAAAAAGCGGAGCTCAGGCCGCCGGACCCAGGGGGGGGGGGGGGTTATAGTGTAACTTTTATTATAGCTCCAGGTGAGAGGTGAAGTGGCACCAGGACCGGGGCAAGGGGTGGGCAGGAGGGGCGGCTGTGCTGGGCATGGACAGGGGGGGTGGGCAGGAGGGGCGGCTGTGCTGGGCATTTAAAGGGGGGGTGGGCAGGAGGGGTGGCTGTGGTGGGCATGGACAGGGGGGGTGGGCAGGAGGGGCGGCTGTGCTGGGCATGGAAAGGGGGGGTGGGCAGGAGGGGTGGCTGTGGTGGGCATAGACAGGGAGGGGGTGGGCAGGAGGGGCAGCTGTGCTGGGCATGGACAGGGAGGGGGTGGGCAGGAGGGGCGGCTGTGCTGGGCATGGACAGGGGGGGTGGGCAGGAGGGGCGGCTGTGCTGGGCATGGAAAGGGGGGGTGGGCAGGAGGGGTGGCTGTGGTGGGCATGGACAGGGGGGGGGGTGGGCAGGAGGGTCGGCTGTGCTGGGCATGGAAAGGGGGGGTGGGCAGGAGGGGTGGCTGTGGTGGGCATGGACAGGGGGGGTGGGCAGGAGGGGCGGCTGTGCTGGGCATGGAAAGGGGGGGTGGGCAGGAGGGGTGGCTGTGGTGGGCATAGACAGGGAGGGGGTGGGCAGGAGGGGCAGCTGTGCTGGGCATGGACAGGGAGGGGGTGGGCAGGAGGGGCGGCTGTGCTGGGCATGGACAGGGGGGGTGGGCAGGAGGGGCGGCTGTGCTGGGCATGGAAAGGGGGGGTGGGCAGGAGGGGTGGCTGTGGTGGGCATAGACAGGGGGGTGGGCAGGAGGGGCGGCTGTGCTGGGCATGGACAGGGAGGGGGTGGGCAGGAGGGGCGGCTGTGCTGGGCATGGACAGGGGGGTGGGCAGGAGGGGCGGCTGTGCTGGGCATGGAAAGGGGGGGTGGGCAAGAGGGGCGGCTGTGCTGGGCATGGACAGGGGGGGGCAGGAGGGGCGGTTGTGCTGGGCATGGACAGGGAGGGGGTGGGCAGGAGGGGCGGCTGTGCTGGGCATGGACAGGGAGGGGGTGGGCAGGAGGGGCGGCTGTGCTGGGAATGGACAGGGAGGGGGTGGGCAGGAGGGGCGGCTGTGCTGGGCATGGACAGGAAGGGGGTGGGCAGGAGGGGTGGCTGTGCTGGGCATGGACAGGGGGGGGCAGGAGGGGCGGCTGTGCTGGGCATGGAAAGGGGGGGTGGACAAGAGGGGCGGCTGTGCTGGGCATGGACAGGGGGGGGCAGGAGGGGCGGTTGTGCTGGGCATGGACAGGGAGGGGGTGGGCAGGAGGGGCAGCTGTGCTGGGCATGGACAGGGAGGGGGTGGGCAGGAGGGGTGGCTGTGCTGGGCATGGACAGGGGGGTGGGCAGGAGGGGTGGCTGTGCTGGGCATTGAAAGGGGGGGTGGGCAAGAGGGGCGGTTGTGCTGGGCATGGACAGGGGGGGGCAGGAGGGGCGGTTGTGCTGGGCATGGACAGGGAGGGGGCGGGCAGGAGGGGCGGCTGTGCTGCGCATGGACAGGGAGGGGGTGGGCAGGAGGGGCGGCTGTGCTCGGCATGGACAGGGAGGGGGTGGGCAGGAGGGGCGGCTGTGCTGGGCATGGACAGGGAGGGGGTGGGCAGGGGGATTTTTGCTAAGATGGGGGATTGGGGAGGGAACTTGGGCTGGTGGGGGGGGGATTTGTGCTCAGAGGGGAAATTTGAGGGGTAGAGGATTTGTGCTAGGAGGGGAAATAATTTTTGGGGGGGATTTGTGTTGAGGGAATATGGGGAGAAAGATGGGGGGCAAAAAAATTGTACTGAGAGGGGGTGTTTCAGCAGGGGGGTGGATTTGTATTGGGGGGAGGGGGATTTATGCTGACAGGGTAAACATAGAGATTAGTGCTCAATTTTTGCTGACACATAAAGCTCATACATCCTGGGGGGAGGGGGGGAGCAATTGGGCATGTTGGCCCCCGGGCTCTAGATGACCTGGTCCCGGCACCAATAGCTGTGATCTAAGACAGTGATGGGGAACCTCGGCACCCCAGATGTTTTGGAACTACATTTCCCATGATGCTCAACCAGTGGAGGTGCGTCCATAAGGCGCACAGGCCCCCCCCCCCCTCCTGCCACCCCCCTCTATCACCAATAGATAGATTTATGCATTGCATGAGTACTGCCCATGATACTTTTTTTTTATTTGCACTAACATATCATTTTTTCATGGACGAGCTTTCGGGGTGTGTCCCCTTCTTCTAGGTCCGAGCCGTACCGATTCACAAAAGTTTTAGCAGAAGGTAAAATGTTAAAAACAATCTCTGAGGGAGAGGAAAAAGAAAAACAAACAGGAAAAAATGCTACAAAACATTGAATATAAAAATGTAAAAAATCAAATTTCTTCATCAATTTATACCGATCCGTATTCTGCTACATATTTTTGATTAAAAAAAAACAAAAACCCAATAAGTGTATATTGATTGGTTTGCGCAAAAGTTATCACGTCTACAAACTATGGGATAGATTTATGGATTTTTTATTTATTTTTAATCTTTACTAGGAATGGCGGTGATCAGCGACTTACAGCGGGACTGTGACATTGCGACGGACAAATGGTCCACTAAGTGAC
The DNA here is from genome assembly GCA_037952835.1 of Lithobates septentrionalis. Taxonomy (NCBI): domain Eukaryota; kingdom Metazoa; phylum Chordata; class Amphibia; order Anura; family Ranidae; genus Lithobates; species Lithobates septentrionalis. Next base: position 64,497 of record JBBDGP010003652.1, on the reverse strand, counting down.
ACTTTTTGGGGACCAGTGACACTTATACAGTGATCGGTGCTAAAAATATGCACTGTCACTGTACTAATGACACTGGCAGGGAAGGGGGCTAACATCAAGGGGCAATCAAAGGGTTCAATGTGTCCCTAGGGAGTGCTTGCTAACTGTGTGGGGGGAGGTGCTTTTACAGTAATGCCGCGTACACACGATCGGAAATTCGGCCAGCCAACGACCGGTGTGAGCTTTTGGTCGGAAAATGCGCCCGTGTGTGCGCTCCATCGGACTTTTGCTGGCCGAATTCCAGCCAGCAAAAAAGATTGAGAGCAGGTTCTCAATTTTTCGGCCGGAAAAAAGTTCCTATCCGAAAATGCGATCGTCTGTAGCAATTCCGACGCGCAAAATTCCCACGCATGCTCGGAAGCGTTGAACTTCATTTTCTCGGCTCGTCGTAGTGTTGTACGTCACCGCGTTCTTGACGGTCGAAAGTTCAGCGAACCTTTGTGTGACCCGTGTGCATGCAAGGCAAGCTTGAGCGGAATCCCGTCGGAAAAGCCGCCATATCTTTTTCCGACGAGGAGTCCGATCGTGTGTACGCGGCATAAGAAGGCAGCGATCCGCGTTCCTGCTTAGCAGAAACACAAGACCTCCGTCTTCCCCTCTCACAGAACGGAGATCTGAATGGTTCACATAGGCCGACCGCCGTTCTGTCTGCCTCGGGAACGATCGGCGGGTCCCGGCAAACATCGGGACCCGCTGATTGGCTGCCGCTGTGACCAATCACTGCCGGTCGGGTGCGCCCCAGACCCCTGGAAGAGCGAAATCACGCCCAGGTACGAGGTTTGGCGCAGTGTATGTACGCCGGGCGGTCCAGAAGCGGTTAAACGTGATAAACTCGTCCTAAATTGACATGGATGTGCAAATAAAGTCCATTGAAATTGTGCCAACAGTGCAACACTTCTATGGACTTTATTTGCACAGACAATTCAGGACGAGTTTTTCCTGTTTGATGCACTTTTATTGTGTCTTTTATGTGATTTATTAATGTAGCACAAGGGGGCAGCGCACTTCTTATGATTGGACAGAGCTTGGTACACCTCCCCCTCCTCCTCCTCGGATTGGTGATTTAGAGACGCCGCTGTCCGTTTGACTTTTTATTGTATTTGTTTTACTTGTTTTTTTGTCACTAAGGTTTACAGATTTTTTATTTTTGCAAGCGCATGAATATTATCTTATATTTAGTAAATATTACTATGTATCATATGATAAAAGATGGATCTCAGACTACTGGATAATCAACCAATATAGAAAACCGATTCGTCCAACTGAACGGGGTACCTCCACTTTATCTGAAAGGGGGAGGGGACAAGAAGAGTTGTAAAGGAGGACCAATCACCGTGTGTGTAATTGGTGACGTAAGTATTACTAGTATATTGTCTGTACCAATCAGGATCTCGATTGCGATCAAAACTAAACTACTGTCCCCAAAAATGCAACTCGCTTTTTTTTTTATACCAAAGACACATACACTATATTGCCAAAAGTATTGTGACGGCTGCCTTTACACACACATGAACTTTAATGTCATCCCAGTCTTAGTCCGGAGGGTTCAATATTGAGTTGGCTCCGCCCTTTGCAGCTATAACAGCTTCACCTCTTCTGGGAAGGCCGTCCACAAGGTTTAGGAGTGTGTCTATGGGAAGGTTTGACCAGTCTTCCAGAAGAGCATTTGTGAGGTCAGGCACTGATGTTGGAGGAGAAGACCTGGCTCGCAGTCTCCACTCTAATTCATTCCCCAAATGTGTTCTATTGGGTTGAGGTCAGGAGTCTGTGCAGGCCAGACAAGTTCCTCCACCCCAAACTCGCTCATCCATGTCTTTATGGACCTTGCTTTGTGCACTGGTCCAAACCATTTGGTGGAGGGGGGATTATGGTGTGTGAGGGGGAGGGGGGATTATGGTGTGGGGGTGGGGGGGGATTATGGTGGGGGGTTGTTTTTCATGGGTTGGGTTTGGCCCCTTAGTTCCAGTGAAGGGAACTCTTAAGGCGTCAGCATACCAAGACATATTGGACAATTTCATGCTCCCAACTTTGTGGGAACAGTTTGGGGACGGCCCCTTCCTGTTCCAACATGACTGCGCACCAGTGCACAAAGCAAGGTCCATAAAGACATGGATGAGTGAGTTTGGGGTGGAGGAACGTGACTGGCCTGCACAGAGTCCTGACCTCAACCCAATAGATTAACTTTGGGATTAATTTAGAGCAGAGACTGCGAGCCAGGCCTTCTCATCCAACATCAGTTCCTGACCTCACAAATGCTCTTCTGGAAGAATGGTCAAACATTCCCATAGACACCCTCCTAAACCTTGTGGACGGCCTTCCCAGAAGAGTTGAAGCTGTTATGGCTGCAAAGGGCGGAGCCAACTCAATATTGAACCCTCCGGACTAAGACTGGGATGCCATTAAAGGTCATGTGTGTGTAAAGGCAGGCGTCCCAATACTTTTGGTAATATAGTGTATATTGTATTGTCATCTAATGTATCTAATTGGGGTGATGGATTTGTGCTACAAATGCTATACTGAAAAGATCGAACTTATATTTGTCATCATTGGTGATGCAAACCATCTGTGTCCCCCCCCCCCTTTTCTATTTATTTTTCTCCCCCTTTTTTATATCCCTTGTTCTTCCTCTTTCCCTTGATTTTATACCTTCTTTTATAAGTATGGAAAATTCATACAAATGGCAATACAAGGTGTTACTGCTCCGAACGGAGCCAGTCATCGTAATAACAAACACAAAAAGGGCGCAGCGACCTCGTGTATTATACAACACGCAATTACTCAAATCAGATATTACACTCACAATAGAAGAGATGAAATATTGTCCTACAACAGCCTTGAGGTCCTGGTCACATTGACCCGCCACAGACTGGAAATGGAGCGGCCCCAAAAATTCTCCACCCAAAACTGATCATCAGCTCGGGGTGCAACAGGACAAGGCTCGGTTGTCACAATCAAACTCTCCTTACTGCACAGGGATCGTCAACATTGTGAGGAGGAATGAGAACAAATGACCTCTTGATATGGTAAAACCAGGGCCTCCCCTTCTTCTAAGTCACCCCTTGTCTCTGCCCCCTACTCATCTCCAAGTATCTTCCCTTGGTTCCACCCCCTACCCACCTCCAAGCACCATCCCTTTGTTACACCCCCTACCCAACTCCAAGGACCATCCCATTATTCCACCCCCTACCCAACTCCAAGCACCGCCCCTTTGTTCCACCCCCCACCCACCTCCAAGCACTGTCCCTTTGTTCCACTCCCTACCTACCTCCAAAGCACGGTCCCTTTGTTCCGCCCTTTACCCACCTCCAAGCACCACCCCTTTTTCCACACCCTACCCACCTCCAAACACAGCCCCCTTGATCCACCCTCTACCCACCTCCTAGCACCGCCCCTTTGTTCTACCCCCTACCCACCTCCAAGCACCATCCCTTTGTTCCGTCCCCTACCCACTTCCAAGCACAGCCCCTTTGTTCCACCCCCTACCCAACTCCAAGCACCGCCCCTTTGTTCCACTCCCTACCTACCTCCAAAGCACGGTCCCTTTGTTCCACTCCCTACCTACCTCCAAAGCACGGTCCCTTTGTTCCGCCCTTTACCCACCTCCAAGCACCACCCCTTTTTCCACACCCTACCCACCTCCAAACACAGCCCCCTTGATCCACCCTCTACCCACCTCCTAGCACCGCCCCTTTGTTCCACCCCCTACCCACCTCCAAGCACCATCCCTTTGTTCCGTCCCCTACCCACTTCCAAGCACAGCCCCTTTGTTCCACCCCCTACCCACCTCCAAGCATCATCCCTTTGTTCCACTTACTACCTACCTCCAAGCACTGTCCCTTTGTTCCACTCCCTAGCTACCTCCAAAGCACGGTCCCTTTGTTCCGCCCTTTACCCACCTCCAAGCACCACCCCTTTTTCCACACCCTACCCACCTCCAAACACAGCCCCCTTGATCCACCCTCTACCCAACTCCAAGCACCGCCCCTTTGTTCCACCCCCCACCCACCTCCAAGCACTGTCCCTTTGTTCCACTCCCTACCTACCTCCAAGCACTGTCCCTTTGTTCCACTCCCTACCTACCTCCAAAGCACGGTCCCTTTGTTCCGCCCTTTACCCACCTCCAAGCACCACCCCTTTTTCCACACCCTACCCACCTCCAAACACAGCCCCCTTGATCCACCCTCTACCCACCTCCTAGCACCGCCCCTTTGTTCCACCCCCTACCCACCTCCAAGCACCATCCCTTTGCTCCACCCTTTACTCACCTTTAAGCACCATCCCTTTGTTCCGTCCCCTACCTACTTCCAAGCACTGTCCCTTTGTTCCACTCCCTACCTACCTCCAAAGCACGGTCCCTTTGTTCCGCCCTTTACCCACCTCCAAGCACCACCCCTTTTTCCACACCCTACCCACCTCCAAACACAGCCCCCTTGATCCACCCTCTACCCACCTCCTAGCACCGCCCCTTTGTTCCACCCCCTACCCACCTCCAAGCACCATCCCTTTGTTCCGTCCCCTACCCACTTCCAAGCACCGCCCCTTTGTTCCACCCCCTACCCACCTCCAAGCACCATCCCTTTGTTCCGTCCCCTACCCACTTCCAAGCACAGCCCCTTTGTTCCACCCCCTACCCACCTCCAAGCATCATCCCTTTGCTCCACCCTTTACTCACCTTTAAGCACCATCACTTTGTTCCACCCCCTACTCACCTCAAAGCATCGCCCCCTTTGTTCCACCTCCTAGTACCAGCCATTTTAGAGAATACAGAACCAGGTATTATTTTGTGGTGCTATTGTTGCTGGCAACAGTAGACACTCGTCAGCAACAATAAATCTCCCCAACAACAATATACCCCCCCCCCCACATACAACAACCTCTCCAGTAGTGGCGTCTCCAGCTTTCATATTTAGGGGGGGCACATGGGGGGGCAGGGACAAAAGTAGGGGGGCAACTATGAAATATATATAAATAAATCTCCTGGGGCCCTTTACTACGATCCCACAACGGGCCCTTTCACATGTTCTGCAGTGAGCTCCCTTCCTACTGTATTGGGGCCCCCCAGGGTGGCAAAAAGCAAGAGATATATGTCACCAGCACACCAAGAAAATATAAGGATCCAAAGCAGTGGGAGAACTATCAGGGTTGCAAAGGTTGTCTTGCCTCCGGGCCCCGGTGTTCTGCCACTGTGGGGTTCCCCAGCCTCCTCTTGCTGTCCTGCCCCTGCTATTGACTGTGCTGGTCTGGCATCTCTTGGAATTTACAGGCTGGTTGTCCTGTCCTAAGGACGGGAGAAATCAGTCTGTTTTTTCAGTAACTGAGAGTCCTGGTGGAGTCCTTCCTGCAACTCGCTCTTCTCCCAGCCAATGAGGATGCAGGGGAAGGAGCAGATCGGGCGGCCGTGGTTGTGTGAGCGCTCGCATTATGCAGTGTCAGCGAGCAGAGGTAGGGGGGAGGAATCACCTGCAGGCAGGGGCGTTGCTAGGCCTACTAAAGATCTGGGGCTAGAGCCCATAGCAGCAAAGTAAAGAAAGTCATACGCTTGGGTGGGCATACACATGTATATAATAAAAATGTGTGTGTGTGTATATATGTATATATATATAAGAGGTGATGCAGAGGCTGCGGACATGGTACAGGAGATGTCAGAGGCTGCGGGCATGGTACATGGGACGTCAGAGGCCGCGGGCATGGTACAAGAGATGTCAGAGGCTGCGGGCATGGTACAGACCACCCTCCTCCATCAGTACAGACCCCCCTCAGTAGAGACCACCCCTCCCTTAGTATAGACCTCCCCCCATCAGTATAGACACCCCCCTCAGTGCAGACCCCCCATCAGTATAGACCCTCCTCAGTGCAGACCCCCATCAGTATAGACACCTCCCCTCAGTCCAGACACCCCAATCAGTATATACACCCCCCTCCGTGCAGACCCCCCATTAGTATAGACACCCCCCCTCAGTGTAGACTCCCATCAGTATAGACACCCCCCTTCAGTGCAGACCCCCATCAGTATAGGCATTCCTCTCCCCTCCCATAACCCCCTGCACATGTCCACCTACATACTGTATAGTAAAAATGTACAGACCTTAGAACAGCGCTGACGGATATACTGTACACAGTGGTGTGTCCCTTGTGATCGTCCTCCTCCTGTGTGGATGTAAACAGAGAGGAGGGGAAGGCGGCCCCTACCCCCCCCCCCCAGCGACACCACTGCCTCGGGCTCCCACTGTGTCACTCAGGTTACGTGACATCACTGGTTGCTAGACCCTGGGCGGCTCTAGCAACCAGTGCAGTGGCAGAACAAAGTAAAATGGCTGAAATGTTAGTTATCTGCACGGCGCCCACATCCACCACTGATGGCATTGCTTCCCCCAGTGAGAGACTCGGGGCTATGGGCCCCAGATTCGGGGCTATAGCCCCAATAGCCACCCCCTAGCAACGCCTCTGCCTGCAGGAGCTGACTGGGGACGCTCTCCCTCTCAATAGAGACTGTGTTACTCCAGCCGCAGCCCGAGTAAGATGCGGCGCATCCACTACGAATGCAAACAAATAGACATTGCCTTTTTGTAAAAAAAAAAAAAAAAAAGTTTTTTTAATTGGGGGGCACATGGTGGGGCACAGCATAATGTTGGGGGGGGGGGGGGTCAGGGCCCCTCTGCCCCCCCTAGGGACACCATTGCTCTCCAGGAACAATAATCCTTCTGTCAGCAACAATAGATCTCCCAGCAGCCAGGAACAATAGATCTCTCCTTCAACAGTAGCTCCCACCAGCAACAAAAGACCCCCACCAGCAACAATAAATCCCCCCAGCAACATAAAACCCCCACAACAACCTTCCCAGCAACAACAGACCGATCCCATCAACAGGAGACCCCCCAGCAACAATGAATCCTCACGCAGCCAGCATCAAGAGACCCTTCAGCACACCCCAGCACCCCTTGCTATTATATAGATTCAGTGCTGGAAAGGCTGGAAATGTGTTTCCCCGCATTCCTGCTGAAAAAAAGCCCTGGGTATAATGGCCAGGTGATGTTTTTACTTGTCCCCTTCATAGCCAGCATTTGGGTTGTATGCGAGAAGAGGACCAGCTCTGGGCTGGTGAAAACCCTCATTGGTGAGCAGCAACCTCATTGGGAAGCAGTGATGAGCCAATTGTACCTGCAGGCCAGGACTGGCCATATGGCACATCGGGCACTTGCCCAGTGGGCCGGGGATGGTGGGTCGTTTGTCCTTGTGGGGCCCAAGAAAGCTAGGCTGCTCCTTGAGCCCACAACACTCACCCAGCATCTCCGCAGCTGATCGGCTGCCAGTTAAGTTCAGCCGTCGGAGCCGGGGGGGGGGAACTACAGGTCAGCTGACCTGTGACCACAATAAGGGGGAGCCAGAGGAGAAACCTGCCTCAGAGAAAATGAGTGTGCCCCCCCCCCCCCGTGTGCATGGATAGGAGGAGTGGTGGGGGTGGCTGCATATAGAATAATCAATCTCTTCATTTTCCTCCTGCAGCCTCTGAAAGCCGGCTTCTTCTCCTTTCCCTCCCGCAGGCATTCAGAGGCCGCAGGAGGAAAATTCTTCTACATGCAGCTGCCCCCGCTTCCTCCTATCCAGCTTCTTTCTGCTGCCCCTCCCCCTGTGCTTGCCGGCCCCCCAGTACACTCCGCATCCGTGCTCTCAGGATCCCCCCCATGATCGTCAGGTGCCCCCCAGTGCTTTCCGACCCCCCCTGTGCTCGCCACCCCCCCCCCTCTGCTCTCTGGCCCTCCCATGTTCTTCAACTCATGACGCTTCTGAAGTCACACTGGTGTGAACCCGGGCCTAACAGGCCATACAGGTAAATGATTTCTCCTGCTCCTGGGTCTATGGAAACAGATTATCATAAAAACACATTTTAAATCAACTGGCGATAATTCCTATCCTCATTATACAGGGGGGAAAATAACGATCGTCTCCCCTGCAGATTGTGTAAGTTTTCCCACTTACAAAGAAATGAAGGGTCTATCATTTTTATCATAGGTGTATTTCATATGATAGAGACAGAATATCAACCAAAAATCCAGAAAAAACACACAATACAAATGTTATAAATGGAGTTGCAGTTCGGTGAGTAAAATAAGTATTTGATCCCCAACCAACAATAATTCTGCCCCCCACAGACTGGCTACAGTAGGTGCTCATGTGGTACACAGATTAGAGGTTCTCCTAACGACAACTCGTTATGTGTATAAAAGACACCTGTCCACAGAATCTCTTCCATCCAATCCTCACCATCATGGGGAAGAGCAAAGATCTGTCAGAGGACGTCGGGGAGAAGATTGGAGACCTGCACAAGGCTGGAATGGGCTACAAGACCATCAGAAAGAAGCTTGGTGAGAAGGAGACAAGTTGGAAGAATTACAAAATAACCATCGATCGTCCTCGGTCTGGAGCTCCATGGAAGATTTCTCCTCATGGGGTGAGGATGGTCATGAGAAAAGTGAGGGATCCGCCCAGAACTACATGGGAGGAGCTTGTGAAGGATCTCAAGGCAGTTGGGACCGCAGTCACCAAACAAACCATTGGTAACACAATACACCGCCATGGATTGAAATCCTGCAGCGCCGCGGCCCGCAGGGTCCCCTCCTCAGGAAGACACATGTACAGGCCCGTCTGAAGTGGGAACTGTAGTCCAGAGGAGAAAGACTCTACTGCAGGGGTCTCAAATTGGTGGCCCTCCAGCTGCTGCAGAACTACAAGTCCCATCATGCCTTTGCCTGAGGGAGTCATGCTTGTAACTGTCAGCCTTGCAAGGCCTCGTGGGAGGCTGGAGGGCCGCCAGTTTGAGACCCCTGCTCTACTGTAATCAAGAGCTTTTGAACTGCGTTTCCCAGATGGAAGATTGCTGGGAGGAGGGGAAAGAAGAGAAAGGAAGGGGTCAAGAGGAGGCCCCCTAAAAAAGATGGTCCGCTCAAGAACAACCAATTGAACCTAAAAAACTTTATTGTGTCATAATACTGAGTAGAAACATAATCCACTAACCATGTGTATTTTAAAAAATAGGGCAAAAAAAGTCCTATTATGTGCTGGTGGCCACCTCAGACATTACACATACATCATACATTCATGCACTCACACTCATCAGTTAAAGTCACTAGAGACCCGGGTCTATACAATTTCCATGGAATTCCAGAGCCAGATTGGCTACATAAGTAGGTAGACTTTGGTCCTTCTTAGATAAAGTGCAAGTGCTAATGAACAACAAAGATCCCTTCGGATGTGAGCCAATAACTAGTTAGACATATGTATGTGTCATTCGACCGGAACCAAAGAGGTAAGAGCGTCCTGGTTGTATGGTGAACAATTTCAACTCAAGCAAACTCACATAGAGGGCATTGAAGGTAGACGGAAAATGGCCATTAGTAAAGTGCCTCATATATGTAAGGGTACATTTTAGCTCACCGTCTGGCGTCTTCAGTGAAGGAAAAGTAGAGCCCAAAAGAGTTGCTGATGGCCGCGTTCGTGTGGGTTGAAGACACGTTCATGCGGCATATTGGCTTGTTGTGGACATGAGCGGTTACTTCCGGGTATCCTCCGGCAGAAGGTAAGGTGAATCACAAGGTTCAAACTTATTAGTGTTTCATACCCAGTGGTATATACAATCCGAAGAGACGCTCAGCGTCCGTGTTCACCGCGGAGGCTTCACCTGATGTCCAAGATCTTGATTGATCCGATCAAGGTCGTCTAAAATGTTCACATCCAATTTAAGGATATCGTTGTTGAGGTGTGAGGGTCTGTGTGCCACCTGCACATGGGTCAGATGCTGAGCGCTTTCGCTTGTTTCCAAGCTTCTTCAGAGCTAGTGTGGTATCGGTAGCTGAATGTTTAAATAGCCAGATGGCTAATGTTCAATTTCCTGTCTTCATAATTAGCACCTGGATACCATAGCCTGACCATAATTACAATCACCAAAAATGTGCCAATCACACCCGTACATACATCCATTCAGACAAAACCATTGATGGTAGTGGATACATAGAAATTCAATCTGATTGACTTGTATATGTGGTCAGATTTGAATATTGCATCTCTTACCATCATGAAATAGCAGAAAAAAGCTTGTCAAGCAACTGCTCTCAATACATAGAAAACAATTGGGGAATGCTGCATTTCCAACCAAGTCAGTGCATATATAGCCGTATATTAAATAATAATGAGATGGTAACGATAATGATATATAAAGGCGAGAGGGAACAGTCTGTTGTTTCAATTAAATTAAATTACATCTCATACAACATATATCATTATCCTGACAAAAAGCAGAAATGTCCCAGTAATTAATCAAAAACTGCATGGTAGACACACACGGGATAAAAATAATGAATATAAATACATGCAACTAACCATCACTTTAGCCAGATTAAATAGCAGCTCACATCCCATGTATTGTCATCCACATATGGGATAGAGACATTGTTGCCAGTGAAATTGCCAGTGAAGTCACATGAGACAACTTAATACAAGGTGATTCCGGATAATCCGGATGTACAGTTACATATGGACATTACAATAGCATTGCCCCCGCATGGAACAACAAAAGGGTATGTTGTACAAGTTATGGTTTTAAATATGGAGATTCCATAGTCAGGGGGCAGTGCAGCTTCAATTTAATCGGTTGGTTTATAGCCAGATGATTGAAGCAAGCTGGAATGGGGTAAGATCATAGGTTGCTACTTCGCATAAGTTACGTCTCACATATCAGTTACTGACATCCGTGTAGAGGGCAAAGATATAGTCGTAGATAAGATTACATACAATCAGTTTTCTTTAGAAATTGCCCATTACAGTCAGGAGAAGATGTGGATCCCCAGTCAGAGCCGATCAAATTTCGGGTGAGGACATTTGAGTTGTTAATAATTAAGTCATTGTTCCAAAAATGGAGATAAGTTAAATTCATTATTCAATCCAGAGGGCTGCATACTGTTTAAATAGAAGATCCACATCTTCTCCTTCTGACATAAGATCTTGTCAAAATCTCCACGTCTATGGGGTAAGTTAAGCTTGTATATACCCTTGACCCTGAGGCCATCAGGTTTACCCTCATGTTTTTCAAGAAAGTGCAATGACAATGGCCGGTCATCATCCTTATTGATAATACTTTGGATGTGTTCGCCAGTTCTGATTTTTAGCTCTCTTTTGGTCTTGCCAACATAGATAAGGCCACACGGGCAAGTCAACATATAGACTACCCGTGTGGTTGTACAGTTAATAAAGCTGTTAATTCTAAATTGTCTTTTATTGTCAGAACTGGCGAACACATCGGTCCTATCCACATACCTACATATATGGCATCTACCGCAACTGTACATACCCCATAAGGGGTGGGAGGTCAGTAAGCCAGCTGCGTTTTTTAGGGCGGGTATACTCTGAATGTACCAAGCGGTCCCTTAGATTTGTTGCTCTACGAGCAGTAAGCAGAGGTTTTTTGCTGACAAGTTTTCCCAAAATGGGGGCCTCAGACAAAATGTGCCAGTGTCGGGCCAGGATTTCTTTGATTTGGTCCCACTGGGTACCAAATTTGGTAATGATTCTGAGGGGAGGGTGACTTGAGGTTTTTTCTTTTTCTTTAGTAGAGTTCACCAACAAGGACGATCTATTTGTCTGCAGTGCTCTTTTCCTAGCACGTCTGATGTCCGTATGCGAGTAACCCCTATCACGAAACCTCCCGTGTAGGTCATACATTTCCCTGTGGAAATCCCCCTCCTCTGAGCAATTCCTTCTTGCGCGGAGGAACTGTCCCACGGGGATGCCCCGTTTCAGAGATGTGGGATGGTGGCTAGACGCTAGCAGTAAAGTATTTGCCGCTGTGTCTTTTCGAAAGGTTTTTGTATGTAACTTATCATCCTTGACAAACACCGTGAGGTCCAGAAATGACAATTCATTGGTGTCATACGTATATGTTAACCTAATATTACGATCATTGTCATTAAGTTCATCAATGAATTGTGTCAATTCAGATGGCAGGCCGTCCCAGATCATAATCACATCATCGATGTACCTCAGCCACAGATGACAGTGGCTGAGGTACATCGATGAGGGGTACACACACTCAGATTCCCAAAAGCCAAGGTGCAGGCATGCATATGATGGGGCCCATGGGGCACCCATCGATGTGCCCCTAATTTGTTTGTAGTATATCCCAAGGAATTGGAAATAGTTGTTTTCTAACATAAATTGCAATAGTTCAATGATGAATTCATTTTGCCCTGCTAATGACGGAAATTTATTATCCAAAAAGAAATGTGTCGCTGCTAGCCCCCATCTGTGCGGAATTTACGTGTATAACGACTCCACGTCAATTCCGACCAGTAACATACCTTTGGGTATCGATATGTCTTCCAAGTGCCCCAAAACATCCCGTGTATCCTGAACATATGATGGTAGTTCATGTACAAGTTCTTTAATCAATGAGTCCACATACTTCCCGACCCTCTCGAGGGGACCCTTCACAGCTGATACAATTGGTCTCCCCGGGGGGTCAGTAATGGACTTATGTAGTTTGGGAATGGTGTATAGGGTAGGGATGTTGAAATCACTGACTCTGAGGTATTCGAGTTCCTTTTTGATAATTAAACCTGCCTCAAGGGCTAGTTCAAGTTTAAAGTTTAAATCTGATACCATTTGGGGAAAAGGGTTCTGGTGTAGACGTAAATATGTGGATCCATCACGGAGAAGGCGCATGGTTTGCTCCTCATATAGGGTATGTGACACAAGGACCGTGTTACCTCCCTTGTCGCTTGCTTTAATAACAATATCTTTTGCGTTCTCTAATTCCCGTAGGGCCCTTCTCTCTTCCCGACTAAGATTGTCATATCCTTTATATTCCCAATTGACCCCCATAAGGTCCCTTTTTACTTGTTCCAAAAAGAGCTGAATGTGTCTATGTTTGGACAGGGGGGGCATTTTTTGGGATTTGATCGTCAGTTGGGATGGACGGGGGCAGCTAGGTGACACTTGGGTGGCTTCCCCTTCTGAGTTCCACTCTTGATTTTCATCAAGAAGGGCTATCAGGGCCTCGAGAGAGTCGCGCTCTTGTTTGTCTAGCTGGTCCATGTCTATATCTTGAGTGTCCCTCTTTGCATGCCAGTACCTAAAAATTAATTTCCTCAAAAACAAATTAATATCTTTGAAAACCTCAAATTCGCTCATCGTTGTAGTGGGAGAGAATGTTAGGCCTTTTTGCAGCAGGGAAATGTGGTGGTGATTTAGGGGAAAATCTGATAGGTTAACAACCTTCAGATCGGGTTGTATTTGTTCTGAGGAGTTACTAGGTTGATTTACTTCGCTATTTAGAACTTGCGTGGCCCTGACCTGAGTTCCCTTTGGTTTTCCCTTCCTTCCTTTCCTTTTCCCCGGTTTCCTCTGTTGGTTTGAGCCTGGGTTTTGGTCATGGATGTGGTTGGTTGGGTGCCTGTCCTGGGGATGGTGTCCCCTTCCTGATCTAAAAAAGCCACAGTTTTTTCTGGTTGTTCAGGGTCACTGTCAGTGGATGTATATCTAGGTCTAGATGTACCTGATCGATTTCTCCTACCTTTGCGTGATCTACTCCTCCCTCGAGGTACTGTGGGGTCAAAGATATCTCCTTTCTCCCAATCTAAAAGATTCTGTTTAAATTTCTCTTGTTTAGTGGTTTTAAGAGTTTTTTGTGTTTTTTCAACCTCCTTCTTGAGCGAATCATTATATTTGTTGAAATCCTGATCATTTTTATATGGCTCTAGCAGCTGTGCACTGATATCAATCTCTTTTTTAAGGTCATCCAATTGTATTTGTTCCTCATTGATAATCATGTGCAGAACTGCTAGTCCACGATCGAGACAACTTTGTTTCCATATTTCCAGGAATCTCGGTGTATGTAGGTGAGCAGCAGGTACTACTCTTTCCCTCAAACCTCTAGGTATAACTTTATGTTCAATATGGGACTTCAATGAGGAAATGTCCCATTTCCTATTAAGGAATTTAATTGTTAATTTTTTATGATTCTTAAACAGTTTTTTAAGAGTCTCATCATGGTTGGATGCAGCTGGAGTTTCACTAGAAAACGCAGACTGTATCTCTAAGTCAATCTCATCCGCCAGTAAATAAGCCATTGTTCCAGGAAAAAGGAAAGGGGAGGAGGGCCAGGAACGGGAAGGGGGTTAGGGAAGGTAGAGGAATGAAGGATGGAAAAGGGAAGGGGTGGGGGGGGGTGGGGGGGGGGGAAAGAAGGGAAGAGAGGGAGGGAACAAGGATTCAATCAAGAAATTTAAAGCAGTTGCTCAACAAGCCAATATGGGTATATTAAAGACATGGTTATAAAGTCTGATCCTAAACATATGCACTTGGGTGTGCTATTAAAAAACCATGGGGTGGACGCCGTTACTACCTGACAGGGAGACTAAGGGTCCAGAAAGGAAGTCAAATCCTACGATAATGCATATGAAGAAAAAGGGGAGGGGAGGACACCTTAAAGTCATCCAGCAATAGGTTCTGGGGTGACAGATGGGGGGAAAGAGCTGCATTTTCTTGGGCTGTAGAGGACACAGCTTCTTCTTTCCCTGAGGGACATCGGAGAGAACACATTGCTGTCCAGTGTGCACCATCATGGCTGCAGCAGGATCCAGAGTGCTAACTGTAGACAGAGTCATCTGGGTGCAAAGCAGAGAGGGAACTAATCGCTGTATGTAACCAGACTATTCTCATGTGCACCAATTCCACAACTGGGCCCCAATGCTAGCCGGCTGAAGAGTTAGGACTAAAGACTGTCCTTTTACAGCTGCTACACGGAGACCTTCACCTATTGCTCATGCCAAAAGGTACCTCTCAGGGGACATTGCACCATATCCAGCTATTCTCCTAGAGTGCCCTCTAGACTAGTTATGGTATTATTATTCACACTGCAGTTGATGTTTATATACACTTTTTATTGCTGACTTTGCTGATTCATGAGGTAATTCCAGTCTAGTGGTGCAGAACTCTATTCTAAGCTACCTTGGCATTATACTGTCTAGCAAAATGTGTCGGAACCATAGGCATGGGCATGGGGTGTGCCGGGTGTGCCTGGGCACACCCTAATCACCCGTTCTGTCTTCTGAGATCTGCTTTGAAATGCATCCAAGGAGTGTGTGGCCCCGCACTGCCTGTGAAACAGTTTCACATGCAGCCGATCGTGAGGCTTGGCAGAGCCACTCAGTGTATGAAAGTGTCGGGTAATGTAACTGCTTGCAACTAGAGAGAGATCAGCTGTCAAAACTCAGCAGTGATGTCGGGGATGGGCGGGACCGAACAGCTATCAGTGCCAATCAGTGCTGCCCATTAGTGCCCATCGGTGCTAGCTATCAGTGCTGCTCATTAGTGCCAATCAGTGCCACCTATCAGTGCCAATCAGTGCTCCCAATCAGTGCCCTGGGTGTAGGGATGGGGAGATGAACTCAGCAGCCAGGTACATTGTCCATGGGGGGGGGGCCTGGTGGGGCAGAACTGAAATCCGTTGATGTTTATTAATGCCACATGCCGATCTTTAGTATAATAGGTAATCACCACACTACTATTTACACTAAACTACTGCAGATAAAATAAAAAAGTTTCAGTAAAAGGCCGCTAAGCACTGTTATGTGTTCCCACACCAGAAAAAAAAAAAGTGCAGCGCTAACTTACTGATCAATAATGGTGGAACCCTCTAATGTATTAAATTCTCAATAAACTTCAATATCACCACAATACCGATCTCTATGATACGTAACGTCACATATAATACACGTCACACTGAAAACAAGAGATAACAAATGAAACTTAGCAGGGATGGTGGAAACCCCTCTACAGATAATTGCAATACAAAGTAACTTCAAGTGCAGCAACTTTTCAGTTGGGAGGATCACGTCCTTATAGCACTTTGGAATTTTTATTTTTTAGATTGTTACACTTCATTTTATCTGTTAGTTACTATTATAATGTGAATTTTTGCACTTAAAGTTAATTTTCCACCACCCTTGCTAAGTCCATGTCTTTATGGACCTTGCTTTGTGCACTGGTGGGCAGTCATATTGGAACAGGAAGGGGCCGTCCCCAAACTGTCCCCACAAAGTTGGGAGCATGAAATTGTCCAAAATGTCTTGGTATGCTGACGCCTTAAAAGTTCCCTTCACTGGAACTAAAGGGCCAAGCCCAACCCCTGAAAAACAGCCCCACACCATAATCCTCCCTCCCCCCTACATCATAATCCCCCTTCCACCAAATGATTTGGACCAGTGCACAAAGCAAGGTCCATAAAGACATGGATGAGTGAGTTTGGGGTGGAGGAAGTTGACTGGCCTGCACAGAGTCCTGACCTCAACCCCATAGAACACCTTTGAGATGAATTAGTGCGGAGACTGCAAGCCAGGCCTTCTCATCCAACATCAGTGCCTGACCTCACAAATGCTCTTCTGGAAGAATGGTCAAACATTCCCATAGACACCCTCCTAAACCTTGTGGACGGCCTTCCAAGAAGAGTTGAAGCTGTAATAGCTGCAAAGGGTGGGCGAACTCAATATTGAACCCTGTGTGTGTGTAAAGGCATATATATATATATATATATACGCATATGTGTGTTTGAGCTTTGGGGTGCACACCCTAATGTAATTGGCTGCACGCGCCTATGGTCGGGACGTACCTTCTGTGTGCTCATTTCTGCTCAGTCCATCATTTATTAGAACCCGTACCGATACATTGAGTTCATTTACCACAAAACCGTCTTGTGTCTATTTCCTGGCGCTAGTTCACAGCCAAGGTGAAGGTATCTCCTCTATTCTCGTATTCATTTAAGTGTTTGCAGGAACTTTCATGCAACCGGGTGTGTCAGAGGGGCTGAGGGGTTCTTGGAGTCGAGGCGCAGAACACAGAACCCAAATTACCAAGCGGCTCCTGCGGGGGGAGCACTACAGATATGATATAAGAGGACAGGAAGAATAGGATATAATATTATAGGATATATTATACTAAGATAGGAAGAATAGGATATGGGATTATAGGATGAATAGGATATACTGTATTATATTAGGAAGCCCTCTCCGCTCGTACCGATTCTAGACCATACTAAATTTCACAAAGAAAAAGAGATCAAACTTTACGCACAATGATAAATACGGATACATGTCTTGCTTTTCAATCTATACGGAATTCGGAAGTGGTTGACTCCTCAACAAATGTCATCCGACCCATCTTTCTCTTTGATCGGACCATTACACAGTGGCGGCCCGTCCATAGGGTGGTATCTATTACTACGGCCGGGCGGTTTGATTGACATCTGAGTTAGAAGTCACTTCCTGTTTTCTCTCTCCCATTGTGCCCGCGAGAGAAAACTGGAAGTATGAGGAGTGGACCAGAGGCGGCTCTCTAATTAGGCAAATTAGGCGGTCGCCTAAGGCCTCGCACTCACAGGGGCCTCGCAGCCGCCTAATTTGCCTGTTCTCAATCACTGAAGTTGACGCCGGCGGCTCTGTCTACCCCCCACTGGGACTCTGTGGCTTAGGAGCTGACGGACAAATCAGATACTGCCCGCAGCCTGAGGAATAGCGGCCTCATCACGGAGCGTCCCAGTCCGTGGGGCCTCATGTGTAAGTTTTGCCTAAGGCCTCACAAAGCCTAGAGCCGCCTCTGGAGTGGACTCCTCCATCGCCACTGCCAGTGGAAGGAGACACAGCAGGAGAGGACAACACAGCAAGGTAAGTACCGCTGTGCTCCCGCGGAGAAGGGGGGAGGGGGGTTTGATGTAACACAGGCTGCATTTTATATGACACAGACTGCATTTGGTGAGACACAGGCTGCATTTTATATGACACAGGCTGCATTTAGTGAGACACAGGCTGCATTTGGTGAGACACAGGCTGCATTTTATATGACACAGACTGCATTTGGTGAGACACAGGCTGCATTTTATATGACACAGGCTGCATTTGATGTGACACAGGCTGCATTTTATATGACACAGGCTGCATTTTATATGACACAGGCTGCATTTTATATGACACAGGCTGCATTTTATATGACACAGGCTGCATTTGATGTGACACAGGCTGCATTTTATATGACACAGGCTGCATTTTATATGACACAGGCTGCATTTGATGTGACACAGGCTGCATTTTATATGACACAGGCTGCATTTTATATGACACAGGCTGCATTTTATATGACACAGGCTGCATTTGGTGAGACACAGGCTGCATTTGATGGGACATAGGCTGCATTTGATGTGACACAATGAGGCTGCATTTCATGGGACACAGGCTGCATGTAAGGACGGACTCCGCTGGGGGCACCTGATGTAAGGACGGACTCCGCTGGGGGCACCTGATGTAAGGAGGGACTCCACTGGGGGCACCTGATGTAAAGAGGGACTCCGCTGGGGGCACCTGATGTAAGGAGGGTCTCTGCTGGGGGCACCTGATGTAAGGAGGGACTCCACTGGGGGCACCTGATGTAAAGAGGGACTCCACTGGGGGCACCTGATGTAAAGAGGGACTCCACTGGGGGCACCTGATGTAAGGAGGGACTCTGATGGGGGCACCTGATGTAGGGAGGGACTCCGCTGGGGGCACCTGATGTAAAGAGGGACTCCACTGGGGGCACCTGATGTAAGGAGGGTCTCTGATGGGGGCACCTGATGTAAGGAGGGACTCCACTGGGGGAACCTGATGTAAAGAGGGACTCCACTGGGGGCACCTGATGTAAAGAGGGACTCCACTGGGGGCACCTGATGTAAGGAGGGACTCTGATGGGGGCACCTGATGTAGGGAGGGACTCCGCTGGGGGCACCTTATGTAAAGAGGGACTCCACTGGGGGCACCTGATGTAAGGAGGGACTCTGATGGGGGCACCTGATGTAGGGAGGGACTCCACTGGGGGCCCCTGATGTATGGAGGGACTCTGCTTGGGGCACCTGATGTAAGGAGGGACTCCGCTGGGGGCACCTGATGTAAAGAGGGACTCTGCTGGGGGCACCTGATGTAAGGAGGGACTCTGCTAGGGGCACCTGATGTATGGAGGGACTCTGCTGGGGGCACTTGATGTAAGGATGGACTCCGCTGGGGGCACCTGATGTAAGGACGGACTCTGCTGGGGGCACCTGATGTAAGGAGGGACTCCGCTGGGGACACCTGATGGCATCTAGTGGCAGGCGACATGCTCAGGGCTCCCATTGATTCTGCATTATGGTGAGATGAATGATTTCATTTTATATTGCAATGTAATAATGGCAATAATGCACTTCAATCATCCTGACACAATAACAACCATGGTGCCGGGATGATTGAAGTGCTAACACCAGGTGTTTGGAGTATCTTTATCTGCTGATTGTTAAACTTTCTAAAATACACATATTTCTATTGTTGTGTAGGATCTGGGCCTGCTGTCCCTCCCTCCCTCTCCCTCCATCACTCGTTCATCTCAGACGCTAACCACACCACCTTAGAGCCACGCCCGCTATTTTGGTGAAACCACGCCCATTTTCACCAACTGGGAGGGGTCAAAAAGGAAAGGCAGGGTCTGGCGCCCCCCCCCATCCTAAAACCTTACCAGCCACCACTGCCATTACAAATCCTTCATATCTCAAACTTTCTGTCTACCTTACCACCTGCCAACACATTTCTGCTTCACTTACAACGTTTGAAAAGGGTTTGCCCTTTTGCTCTCATATAAACTCATGCCTCGCACACACGATCGGATTGTTGGCCAATAAAACCGTGGACTTTTGTCCGAAGGGCGTTGGCCCAAACTTGTCTTGCATACACACAGCCACACAATTATTGGCCAACAATTACGAACGTAGTGACGTACTACCTGGGTTTTCAGCTCTTTAGCGCCACCCTTTGGGCTCCTTATGCTAATTTTGTGTCAGTAGAAGTTTGGTGAGTGTTGATTCACACGTTTATTTTCGCGTTTTTCATTTAGTTTCTGAACAGCCGTTCGTCAACCAGCCACGTTGCGGAATCGGAGGAGATAACGTATTATTTATTATTGGCCTTGGAGTTATTGCTTTGACATTATTTTTTTTTTGGTTGAATAATAATGATTTGATTTGTTATATTTTCTATATTTTTGGATGCATAGAATGCACTTTTTGGTGAAGTTCTATTGGCAGATATCATGTCTAATTTTATTTGTTTTCTTTTTTTAATGCACAATAAAAAATAGTGTGGATAATAATACTTGGCTATGTGTTTTACTTCAAATGACAGTTTGGGAGTCGGCAGTTACATTTTAAAAAATACAATGTAACATTGACAAGGGACACCAACATAGTTGTATCTTTGATATTAAAAACGACGGGGATAATGGTGTTGTGGTTTTTGGTTGCCCAAAAAAAAACAAAAAAAAAAACATAATAATAATATTCTTGATATCAGTAGAAGAAAAAAAAGGACTTTGAAAATTTGTTTGCAAAAACTCCATCAGTATCACCAGCAAAGCAGCTTCATTATTATCCCATTATATAGAAGAAGAGAATTGTGCGCTGCATTTCCAGATTTCATAATTTGCAGCATCACGAATGTTAATTCTCCATTACGAACGCTAGTTTACAAGACCGACCGCCTCCGGCTCGTCCTTGCTTCCGAGCATGCGTGTTTTGTACTTTGGACTTTTGTCCGACGGACTTGTGTACACACGCTCGGAAAATCCGACAACAGACATTTGTTGGCGGAAAATTTGAGAACCTGCCATCCAACATTTGTCCCCGGAAAATCCGATAACAAATGTCCGATGGAGCGTACACACTGCCAACAGCCTGACATCACACATTTCCCGTCGGAAAGTGCCATCGTGTGTACGGGCCCTAACTTTCTGATGTAATACAACAAGTTCCAGGATTTATAAATAAATGGGAACAAGATCTGAATATTAAGTTTACGCCTCATGATGATTCTAAAATAATTCTTATTATCACCTCGTTCCTCTATAAGTGATTGTTACCCGGAATCTGGATATAAATGACTTTCTCGCCGGTATCGTACCCCAAAATTATTACACTCAATTTATCCTCTTATTTCGGATTCCTGTTGGCGATGTGACAATCCTCAGGCGGATGTATGACATGTTTTCTGTGGACGTGCACTGCCAAAAAATTTGTTTGTTTCGTTTTTTATTTCATTCGTTTCTTTTTTTTTCCTTTTTTTTTTTTTCGGGTCATTCATTATGATTGAAATTCGTTTTTTCGAATAAATTAGTAACTTCGGAAAAATTTGGAGTCGTTATGTTCCATTCATTTAGATGCGGTATTCGTACATTCGTAAATTTTAAAATTTTTAACATTTGAAAATCCGAAAATGAGATAATCTGAAAATAATAACTAACCAACTAATTATAACTAACTATTAAATTATAGGTATTGAAATGTCAAATTTGGCTGTTTATGAAGGTAACAAATACAAATTATCCGAAAAAACGAATGCCACATCTAAATAAGTGGAATGTAACAAATTCATAATAATAATTAATAATAATAATAATAAACCTTTTTATTATTATTAATTATTATTAATTTGTCATTTTGGACAGTTTGTAACTTTGGATAAATTCGTATTCATTACGTTCACTAATGAATGCCGCATCTAAATGAAATGAAAGTAATGAATTAATAATAATTAATAATAATATTAATGAAAAACCTTTTTATTATTAATTATTATTAATTCATTACTTTCAATTCATTAAGATGCGGCATTCATTAGTGAACGTAATGAATACGAATTTATCCAAAGTTACAAATTATCCGAAATAACAAATGCCGTATATAAATAAATGAAACGTAACAAATTAATAATAATTAATAGTAATAAAAAGGTTTTTTTTTATTATTATTAATAATTTTCTATTAATTCATTACTTTCATTTCATTTAGATGCAGCATTAGTTATTTTGGATAAATTCGTATTCGTTACGTTCACTAACAGCCAAATTTGAAAGGAAATTCCAATACCTATAATTTAATAGTTAGTAATAGTTATTATTATTAGTTAGTTATTATTTTGGGTTTTCAAATTTTTAGATTTTTTAGATTTTCGTTCTTATTTTCGGATTTTCGGATCTTTGGATTTTCGAATTTTTGGATTTTCGGATTTCCGAATTTTTCTAATTGACACATTTTCAGAAAAATTTGCTAAACTGGTTTTTCGTTAATTCAAATATTTCCGAATTAACGAATTTGTCGAGTTTTGTCGAAATACTAATTTGGAACGAAACTAATTGCACATGTCATAGGTTGGACTTGTCCATGCCTTCATGATTTTTGGACTCAAGTTCATATCATTACTCAAAGGTTTGCTGGTCATCCAAAGATCACAGTTTTTTTTTTCTTTTACACCTTAATAACATTCCTCTCAAAAAAATAAAAAAAATTAGATCATTATTCATTTGGTTACCACAGCCCGATCCGGCGTCCCGGGTCTTTGGAAATCCTCTTCACCCCCCCACGATAAGACAATGGTTCAGTCGAGTTCATGATATAGAACATATGGAAAATCTTACTAGTTTCATAAAAGGTACATTCATTAAATTTCATGATATAAGGTCCAACTGGAAGGACTTCTCCCGATCTGAAGATTACATCCAAATCCTGACCAACTTTTCCCCCAACTATTCGGGGAGCCCTTAACGAAAAAATAGGTTTACATCATTAGACACTTACAGTGGGGGAAAATGATTGGCTCCCCTGCAGATTGTGTAGATTTGCCCACTTACATAGGAATGAAGGGTCTATAATTTTTATCATAGGTGTATTTTATGTGATAGAGACAGAATATCAACCAAAAATCCAGAAAAAACACAATACAAATGTTATAAATGGAGTTGCAGTTCAGTGAGTAAAATAAGTATTTGATCCCCTTCACAAAACATGACTTAGTAGTTGGTGGAGAAACCCTTGTTGGTGATCACAGAGGTCAGACGTTTCTTGTAGGTGGTGATCAGTTTCCACACATCTCAGGAGGGATTTTGGTCCACTCTTCTTTACAGATCTTCTCTAAATCCTTAAGGTCTCTTGGCGACTCGAAGTCTCAGCTCCTCCATACATTTTCTATAGGATTAAGGTCTGGAGACTGGCTAGGCCACTCCATGACCTTCATGTAATTCTTCTTGAGCCTCTCCTTTGTTGCCTTGGCGGTATGTTTTGGGTCATTGTCATGCTGGAAGACCCATCCATGACCCATCTTCAGTGTTCTGGATAAGGGCAGAAGGTTCTCCTCCAAGATCTTACAATACATGGCCCCGTCCATTTATGTGTATTTATGTTATTATATTACTTCATCGTTCCTTGTGTACTCACAAGTCATGTTGTGTTTATTATAATGTTACATATATTACTATTGTTTGTCGCAAATACCACTTCTGTGTTTTCTTGAATCGTAATATCTCATATTTCTTAAAAAAAAAGAAATTGCACAAAAATATAATAATAATAATAGGATAGGAAGAATAGGATACGATATCTGGTTTATTTTTTGCTTATCTTTTACCACTCATGTGTAAAATATTTTCAGCTTTTCTTTATTTGTATTTGTGGGATTACATAAAAAACACACAATTTTTTAATTGCCTTTTTAATTTTTTTTTTATTTGTACATAACTCTGCCCCCGTGCTTTTGTACCAGAAACTTCACCGGGGAAACAAAAACTATTTCAAATAAATTTAGATAGTAATTTACATAGAACTGAAAATAATTCTACAAGACAATGTTGCCAAAAGGAAGAATAATCGATGTCTTACTCCAGTACTATACAGTAAGTAATTAGAAAATGATTGCGGAATATTCAGGTCGATCGATGAGGAAATGTGTCTGGCCCTTGGGAGGGGAGGGCCGGTGTGAGGGGTGAAGGATCTTTTATATAAAGTATCCTGAGATGTCCATGTAGTAGTCGGTCAATAGTGATCGTACCTGATGAGTGACGACATGAACACCTGGTAGGAAGGACAGAAGAAGGTTACTAAGTATCATCCCCTTGTACAATGGAACTGATTGGGAGATACAAAACGTCATAGAGAGAGTCACCAGGAATACTTTATGTCAGGCCACCATGATAGAGCCAATAAGGTCTACCGAAAACTCTGAGATGTTCTCTAGCAGAGTATCTCAGGCTGCTGCCCCCCCCCCCCCTCCCCCCCGAATTTTTTTTATCACCGGCCGCCACTGATGCTTCCTGTCAGCACAAGAACGGATTGGCTCCTTGTGCTGCTTCTTCCTCCCACACTCCAGCCCTGCTGTACTCTGCGAGGTGCTGATGTCTGGTTATGTTTGGGTTCTTACACCTATTATTGGACTGGTGATATGTGAGGATGTTTTGTGCGGATCAGGGACATTTTTACCCAGAGATTCCCAGAGATATTCAGTTTAGGAGAATTTCATTCAAAAATACAAACAGCCCCTCTAGGGGGCACATTCGGTGGTCAGTCTCAATGGACAATAGACCAAGGGTCTCTAACCTACGGCCCACTGCAGGACTGGCTGTGCCTACTCACACGGGTCTTCAGGTCATCACATTTCCCCCCAAAAATCCATACCAGACCCTTATCCGAGCACACAACCTGGCAGGCCGCAGGAAAAGAGGGGGGGACGAGAGAGCGCCCCCCCTCTCCTGAACCGTACCAGGCCACATGCCCTCAACATTGGGAGGGTGCTTTGGAGTAGCCCCCCCAAAACACCTTGTTCCCATGTTGATGAGGACAAGGGCCTCATCCCCACAACCCTTGTCCGGTGGTTGTGGGGGTCTGCGGGCGGGGGGCTTATCGGAATCTGGAAGCCCCCTTTAACAAGGAGACCCCCAGATCCTCCCCCCTGTGTGAAATGGTAAGGTGGTACAAAAGTACCCCTACCATTTCACAAAAAAACTGTCAAAAATGTTAAAAATGACAAGAGACAGTTTTTGACAATTTCTTTATTTAAACGCTTCTTCTTTCTTCTTTCTTCTATCTTCTATCTTCCTTTGGTTTCTTCCTCCATCTTCTTCTTCTTCTGGTACTTCTGGTTCTTCCTCCGGTGTTCTCATCCGGCATCTCCTCCGCGGCGTCGGCATTTTCTTCCCTTCTTCTCCTCGGGCCGCTCCGCATCCATGATGGCATGGAGGGAGGCTCCTGCTCTTCTCTTCATCTTCTTCTCTTCATCTTCTTCTCTTCATCTTCTTCTCTTCATCTTCTTTTTAGGCCGCTCCGCATCCATGATGGCATGGAGAGAGGCTCCCGCTGTGTGACGCTTCTCCTCTTCTTACGGTTCTTAAATAACCCCTATGACGCACGGTGACTTGACGGGACTTCCCTGTGGCGTCACGGGGAATGCCACAGGGAAGTCCCGTCAAGTCACCGTGTGTCAGAGGAGGGCGGGGTCACCGGGTGTCCCCACCCCCCGTTATTTAAGAACCGTCAGAAGAGGAGAAGCGTCACACAGCGGGAGCCTCCCTCCATGCCATCATGGATGCGGAGCAGCCCGAAAAGAAGATGAAGACAAGAAGATGAAGAGAAGACTCTCTCGTCCCCCCCTCTTTTCCTGCGGCCTGCCATGTTGCGTGCTCGGACAAGGGTCTGGTATGGATTTTTGGGGGGGCCCACGCCGTTATTTTTTATTTTGGCGCGGGGTTCCCCTTAAAATCCATACCAGACCTGAAGGGTCTGGTATAGATTTTGAGGGGGACCCCACGCCATTTTTTTTTTTTTTAATTTTGGCCGGGGTTCCCCTTAATATCCATAGCAGACCTGAAGGGCCTGGTATGGAATTTAGGGGGACCCCCCACATCATTTTTTTAAAATAAATTTTGGTTCGGGGTTCCCCTGTGGGGAATTCCCATGCCGTTTTTATCAATGAACTTTTATGTGTATTGTCGGACCGGCAATTCTTTAATAGCCGCGAGTAGTTTTAAATGACTTTTTTTCCTTTGAAATGTCATTTTGCTGTCAGACTGTTCTAAACACGGGAAACATGCGCCCCTTTACAGGCATACTATAGACACCCCCAGGTACGATATTTAAAGGGATATTACACTTTTATTGTTTCACTTTAAAATCACTGCTCCCGAAAAAACTGCCGTTTTTAAAACTTTTTTTTGCATTAATCCATGTCCCCTGGGGCAGGACCCGGGTACCCAAACACTTTTTATGACAATAACTTGCATATTAGCCTTTAAAATTAGCACTTTTGATTTCTCCCATAGACTTTTAAAGGGTGTTTCGCGGCATTCGAATTTGCCGCGAACACCCCAAATTGTTCGCTGTTCGGCGAACTTGCGAACAGCCAATGTTCGAGTCGAACATGAGTTCAACTCAAACTCGAAGCTCCCTTTGGAGGGGTATTTGCGCCCCCATTTAGCTACCCTCAGATCCCCTGTTTTTCTGCTATACTATAGACACCCCCCAGGTACGATATTTAAAGTAATATTTCACTTTTTTTTCACTTTAAGTATCATTAAAATCACTGCTCCCGAAAAAATCGCCATTTTTAAAACTTTTTTTTGCATTGATCCATGTCCCCTGGGGCAGGACCCAGGTCCCCAAACACTTTTTTTTGACAATACCATGCATATAAGCCTTTAAAATGATCACTTTTTATTTCTCCCCTAGACCTTTAAAGGGTGTTCCGCGGCATTCGAATTTGCCGCGAACACCCCAAATTGTTCACTGTTCAGTGAACTTGCGAACAGCCAATGTTCGAGTCGAATATGTGTTTGACTCGAACTCGAAGCTCATCCCTAGCCAGGACTGGAAATATCCTTGTAAAATCAGCTGGTAATATATGCAAAAAGTATCCCAAAGTGAGAGCTCTTGGACAAGCCGAGGTTCACCAATCAGTTAGGGGGTTTAACAGTCTGGTCTCCACCAAAATATGGAGCATTGTGAGGTGGAGAGCCTGTTTGGTAAAATTTCCTGATTCCCTGGGAATAAGAATATATTTGTGATATCTGGATTACCTATTGGTATGTGATGTCTTCATGGCTGATGGGCTGTTATTCAATGACATTTGTGAAAGCAGGGCTGAGGAGAGAGAAGAGATTGGTTTATAGATGACTTGGATGAGTAAGTTGACCTGTCAGAAGTCACAAATAAAGTGTAAGCTCCTATACCATACCTTGCATCCCGTAGGCCATATGCTCCAGCATGGACAACAACGGCTTGCCCTCTTAGCGAGTCTTCGTAGTGCCAGATTTTGGTATCCAGATTCCCCCGACTTCTACAGGATCAAACACAGAATTATTTCCCGGTGATGATACATAACCAGCACAATTTACCATGGGAATCACAACTAGGGATGGGCCGAAACACCCTCCGCTTCCGTTTTCAACAGAACATACCGAACAGGCAAAAAATTCGGCAGAACATACAAACACCGTTAAAGTCTATGGGACACAAACATGAATACCGTATTTACCGGCGTATAACACGCACATTCATTTTAAGAGGGAAGTTTCAGGAAAAAAACTTCAATTTTAAATAATCAATGCAGCTTGATCAATGCCCATCTGCAGCCTCACAAGTGCCATCAATGCAGCCTCACCATTGCCATCAATGCAGCAGCCTCATCAGTCCACATCAATGCAGCAGTCACACCATTGCCATCAATGCAGCACCCTCACTATTGCCATCAGTGCAGCAGCCTCACCATTGCCATCAATGCAGCACCCTCACCATTGCCATCAATGCAGCACCCTCACCATTGCCATCAATGCAGCACCCTCACCATTGCCATCAATGCAGCAGCCTCATCATTGCCATCAATGCAGCACCCTCACCATTGCCATCAATGCAGCACCCTCACCATTGCCATCAGTGCAGCAGCCTCACCATTGCCATCAATGCAGCACCCTCACCATTGCCATCAGTGCAGCAGCCTCATCATTGCCATCAGTGCAGCAGCCTCACCATTGCCATCAGTGCAGCAGCCTCACCATTGCCATCAGTGCAGCAGCCTCACCATTGCCATCAATGCAGCAGCCTCATCATTGCCATCAGTGCAGCAGCCTCATCATTGCCATCAGTGCAGCAGCCTCACCATTGCCATCAGTGCAGCAGCCTCACCATTGCCATCAGTGCAGCAGCCTCACCATTGCCATCAATGCAGCACCCTCACCATTGCCATCAGTGCAGCACCCTCACCATTGCCATCAATGCAGCACCCTCACCATTGCCATCAGTGCAGCAGCCTCATCATTGCCATCAGTGCAGCAGCCTCACCATTGCCATCAATGCAGTACCCTCACCATTGCCATCAGTGCAGCAGCCTCATCATTGCCATCAGTGCAGTCTGATTACCTGTCATCATCCCTGATCACCTGTCATCACCCTGATTACCTGTCATCACCCTAATTACCTGTCATCATCCTGATCACCTGTCATTACCCCTGATTACCTGTCATTACCCCTGATCACCTGTCATCACCCTGATTACCTGTCACCACCCCTGATTACCTGTCATCACCCCTGATCACCTGTCATCACCCCTGATCACCTGTCATTACCCCTGATCACCTGTCATCACCCCTGATTACCTGTCATTACCCCTGATCACCTGTCACCACCCCTGATTACCTGTCACCACCCCTGATTACCTGTCATCACCCCTGATCACCTGTCATCACCCCTGATTACCTGTCATCACCCCTGATCACCTGTCATTACCCTGATTACCTGTCATCACCCCTGATTACCTGTCATCACCCCTGATCACCTGTCATTACCCTGATTACCTGTCATCACCCCTGATTACCTGTCATCACCCCTGATTACCTGTCATCACCCCTGATTACCTGTCATCACCCCTGATTACCTGTCATCACCCCTGATCACCTGTCATTACCCTGATTACCTGTCATCACCCCTGATTACCTGTCATCACCCCTGATTACCTGTCATCACCCCTGATCACCTGTCATCACCCTGATTACCTGTCATCACCCTGATTACCTGTCATCACCCCTGATCACCTGTCATTACCCTGATTACCTGTCATCACCCCTCATCACCTGTCATCACCCCTGATCACCTGTCATCACCCTGATTACCTGTCATCATCCTGATCACCTGTCATTACCCCTGATTACCTGTCATCACCCCTGATTACCTGTCACCACCCCTGATTACCTGTCATCACCCCTGATCACCTGTCATTACCCCTGATCACCTGTCATTACCCTGATTACCTGTCATCACCCCTGATTACCTGTCATCACCCCTCATCACCTGTCATCACCCCTGATTACCTGTCATCACCCCTGATCACCTGTCATTACCCTGATTACCTGTCATCACCCCTGATTACCTGTCATCACCCCTCATCACCTGTCATCACCCTGATTACCTGTCATCACTCTGATCACCTGTCATTACCCTGATTACCTGTCATCACCCCTGATTACCTGTCATCACCCTGATTACCTGTCATCACTCTGATCACCTGTCATTACCCTGATTACCTGTCATCACCCCTGATCACCTGTCATCACCCCTGATTACCTGTCATCACCCCTGATTTCCTGTCATCACCCCTGATTACCTGTCATCACCCCTGATTACCTGTTATCACCCCTGATTACCTGTCATCACTCTGATCACCTGTCATCACCCCTGATTACCTGTCATTACCCCTGATCACCTGTCATCACCCCTGATCACCTGTCATCACCCCTGATTACCTGTCATTACCCCTGATCACCTGTCATCACCCCTGATTACCTGTCATCGCCCTGATCACCTGTCATCACTCTGATCACCTGTCATTACCCTGATTACCTGTCATCACCCTGATCATCTGTCATCACCCCTGATTACCTGTCATCGCCCTGATCACCTGTCATCACTCTGATCACCTGTCATTACCCTGATTACCTGTCATCACCCTGATTACCTGTCATCACCCTGATTATCTGTCATCACCCCTGATCACCTGTCATCACTCTGATTACCTGTCATTACCCCTGATCACCTGTCATCACTCTGATCACCTGTCATTACCCCTCATCACCTGTCATCACCCCTGATTATCTGTCATCACCCCTGATTATCTGTCATCACCCCTGATCACCTGTCATCACCCCTGATCACATGTCATCACCCCTGATTACCTGTCATCACCCCTGATTACCTGTCATCACCCCTGATTACCTGTCATCACCCCTGATTACCTGTCATCACCCCTGATTATCTGTCATCACCCCTGATCACATGTCATCACCCCTGATTACCTGTCATCACCCCTCATCACCTGTCATTACCCTGATTACCTGTCATCACCCCTGATTACCTGTCATCACCCCTGATTATCTGTCATCACCCCTGATCACATGTCATCACCCCTGATTACCTGTCATCACCCCTGATTATCTGTCATCACCCCTGATTACCTGTCATCACCCCTCATCACCTGTCATCACCCTGATTACCTGTCATTACCCCTGATCACCTGTCATCACCCTGATTACCTGTCATCACCCTGATCATCTGTCATCACCCCTGATCACCTGTCATTACCCCTGATCACCTGTCATCACTCTGATCACCTGTCATTACCCCTCATCACCTGTCATCACCCCTGATCACCTGTCATCACCCCTGATTACCTGTCATCACCCCTGATTATCTGTCATCACCCCTGATCACCTGTCATCACCCCTGATCACCTGTCATCACCCCTGATTACCTGTCATCACCCCTGATCACATGTCATCACCCCTGATTACCTGTCATCACCCCTGATTACCTGTCATCACCCCTGATCACCTGTCATCACCCCTGATCACCTGTCATCACCCCTGATTACCTGTCATCACCCCTCATCACCTGTCATTACCCTGATTACCTGTCATCACCCCTGATTACCTGTCATCACCCCTGATTATCTGTCATCACCCCTGATTATCTGTCATCACCCCTGATTACCTGTCATCAC
This sequence comes from Lithobates septentrionalis, assembly GCA_037952835.1. Lineage (NCBI taxonomy): Eukaryota > Metazoa > Chordata > Amphibia > Anura > Ranidae > Lithobates > Lithobates septentrionalis. The sequence continues at coordinate 33,556 of JBBDGP010003652.1, read as the reverse complement.
CCTGATTACCTGTCATCACCCCTGATCACCTGTCATCACCCCTGATTACCTGTCATCACCCCTCATCACCTGTCATCACCCCTGATCATCTGTCATCACCCCTGATTACTTGTCATCACCCCTGATTACCTGTCATCACCCCTGATTACCTGTTGTCACCCCTGATTACCTGTTATCACCCCTGATCACCTGTCATCACCCCTGATCACCTGTCATCACCCCTGATCATCTGTCATCACCCCTGATTACCTGTTATCACCCCTGATCACCTGTCATCACCCCTGATCACCTGTCATCACCCCTGATTACCTGTTATCACCCCTGATCACCTGTCATCACCCCTGATCACCTGTCATCACCCCTGATTACCTGTTATCACCCCTGATCACCTGTCATCACCCCTGATCACCTGTCATCACCCCTGATTACCTGTTATCACCCCTGATCACCTGTCATCACCCCTGATTACCTGTTATCACCCCTGATCACCTGTCATCACCCCTGATTACCTGTCATCACCCCTGATTACCTGTTATCACCCCTGATCACCTGTCATCACCCCTGATTACCTGTCATCACCCCTGATTACCTGTCATCACCCCTGATTACCTGTTATCACCCCTGATTACCTGTCATCACCCCTGATTACCTGTTATCACCCCTGATTACCTGTCATCACCCCTGATTACCTGTTATCACCCCTGATCACCTGTCATCACCCCTGATTACCTGTCATCACCCCTGATTACCTGTTATCACCCCTGATCACCTGTCATCACCCCTGATTACCTGTTATCACCCCTGATTACCTGTCATCACCCCTGATCACATGTCATCACCCCTGATTACCTGTCATCACCCCTGATCACCTGTCATCACCCCTGATTACCTGTTATCACCCCTGATCACCTGTCATCACCCCTGATCACCTGTTATCACCCCTGATCACCTGTCATCACCCCTGATTACCTGTTATCACCCCTGATCACCTGTCATCACCCTGATTACCTGTCATCACCCCTGATTACCTGTCATCACCCCTGATTACCTGTTATCACCCCTGATTACCTGTCATCACCCCTGATTACCTGTTATCACCCCTGATTACCTGTCATCACCCCTGATTACCTGTTATCACCCCTGATCACCTGTCATCACCCCTGATCACCTGTCATCACCCCTGATTACCTGTCATCACCCCTGATTACCTGTCATCACCCCTGATTACCTGTTATCACCCCTGATTACCTGTCATCACCCCTGATTACCTGTTATCACCCCTGATTACCTGTCATCACCCCTGATTACCTGTTATCACCCCTGATCACCTGTCATCACCCCTGATTACCTGTCATCACCCCTGATTACCTGTTATCACCCCTGATTACCTGTCATCACCCCTGATTACCTGTTATCACCCCTGATCACCTGTCATCACCCCTGATTACCTGTCATCACCCCTGATTACCTGTTATCACCCCTGATCACCTGTCATCACCCCTGATTACCTGTCATCACCCCTGATCATCTGTCATCACCCCTGATTACCTGTTGTCATCCTGATCACATGACCATAGGCTATGTCACCAAAGCCTAGTACACACTAATAGAAAATTGAACAAAAATATCCATATTTAGAACAATTGTTCAATTTTCTGTCTATTAGTAAACTGCTTCTGAGAGCCGATATGGACTCTTCAAGATGATAATTTGAAATGACGGCGGCGCTTGCTTTTGATTGACGTTTACCACTGACTAATGCAGAGTTTCAATGCAAGGAGATCAGCTAAAAGTAGTTGGATCTTTATGTGCGTTATAATTAATGGAAATTATTTGATTAATCGATTAAAAAAAATCGATTAATCGAACACAAAAATTTTTAATCAGTAACAGTCCTAATAGGTACATATTGATACATACAGCCCCTCCCCCCACCCCCCTGTACTCTGTCCTGGGAACTCACCTCCCCTCCTCCATCCTTTCCAGTCCCCTTCCGATCACCATTAGATGGGGTCACCAGCAGCACACAGACGAGGAGAACCCCCAAGATCAGCAAAGTCCTCATAACTGACCCTCCCCCCGATCTTCACTACAGCAACAAGACAGAAAGATGTCCAATGAGTGACCCCCACCGTCCGTATACCTCTCAGAGCTCATAGAACTTCTTATATACCACCTTTCCCCTCCCCCTCCTCCCCGCCCATTTTCCTCCCCTATTCTACCTCGACTTTTGTTTTTTAATTCTATGGACATTTGTCACTGATAAGAATTATTACCGCATTGTGAAGAATACATTTATTTATCACAATGGTGCAGCGGGGGGGGGGGGGGGGGGGATGGTAGAGGCAGAAATTGATGGATAATTAGGAGTTCTTTTATTTTATTGGATTATATAAAGTAACAGATGAAGATCCGATGTATCAAACCCCCCGATATACTCTCCCTGGGCCCATCCCCCATTCTGGACCATTTACAGGTACGGCATTCCTGGGGCTCCGGGTTCCGGGGCCCCCCGACAATGTCTGTGAAGAGCAATACCGGATACAATGGAGGAATATGGATCTCACCGGAGCTTCTACTAGAGTATATGGGGGGGGGGGGGGGGTGCAGCGCAAAGAGCTTTGAAAAAGCGGAGCTCAGACCGCCGTACCGGGGGGGGGGGGTTATAGTGTAACATTTTTTTTTTACAGCTCCAGGTGAGAGGTAAAGTGGCACCAGGGCCAGGGCAAGGGGTGGTTAGGAGGGGTGGCTGTGCTGGGCCCCCCCAACACCCCCCTATCCATATGCCCGACCCCAGTGGCGGAATTTCCACGGTCGCACCAGTCGCACTTGCGACTGGGCCCTGGAGTTCTGCCCATGTGGGGGGGGGGCCCTAAAGCCCAGGATGTGGCTCGGGGGTTGCTGGCTGCAGTTATGAGCAGAGAGTGTCTATTACACTCTCTGTCACACTGCTCGGACCCCGCACTGACAGCCCGCCCCTCCTCGCACGGACACCGGACATCGGACAGGAGAGGAGAGAAAAGAGATACAGAGAGCAGGATCTTCTCCTCCCACCCCCCTCCTGTGTGTCCCCGTGGCCCCCGCCCACATTCCAATCCTCGGCAGCTCCATGCTTAGCAAAGAGAAAATCCAGCAGCTTGCAGGTAGATAGTGGGGGCCACCAGCTTGTACTATGGATGCTGCAACCCTCCCCAGAGGATCCACAGCTCTCCAGGTCAGCCAGTCACCTTGCTTCTTAATGAAACTTCTTAGTGACTGAAAAGAAAGCAGCACACAGGTGGGTCAGTCATTGATGGGACTGATTGTGTTGTCCCCTCCAGAGCCCCTCAACCAACACAGCAGCCCACTGGGGTTTCCCTAGTGTGGTGCACTACAATCCCCAGCATGCTCTGCCAGCCTATGGCTACTTTCAGACTGGGGCGGGCATCGGCGGTAAAGCGGCACTATTTTTAGTGCCGCTTTACCGTTGTTTTAGTGGCGCTATTCGGCTGCTAGCAGGGCGGTTTTAACCCCCGCTAACGGCCAAAAAAGGGTTGAACCTGCCATGCCAAGCGCCACTGCAGCGGCGCTTTGCCGGCGGTTTTGCAGCACTGCCCCATTGTTTTCAATGGGCAGGGGCGATTTAGGAGCGGTGTATACAGCACTGCAAGGATGCAGGACTTTTTTTTTACTGTCCTGCAAGCGCACCGCTCCAGTGTAAAAGCCCTCAGGCTTTCATACTGGAGAGACAGGAGAGGCTCTTTACAGGCGCTATGCAGGCGCTGTTTATAGCGCCTGTAAAGCGCCTCAGTGTGAAAGTAGCCTTAGTGTATGTATAGCACCGGCTGGTAGATCTTGTTTGCTGACCAATCCAGGGCCCAAGCCTCCATCCTAGTGTCCCCCACCCTTCCTCTCTTATCTCGCCAGCCTCTGAGCACACTTATGTAAGGGAGAGCTCTGTGGACTGTAAAGGAAAGGGGGACTCTGATGTACATGGGGGGCTTTGGTGAGCAGAGTCCCCCTTACATCAGGATTCCCAGAGCCCCTCTTACATCAGTTTTCCTTTACATTACAATTCACAGAGCTCCCCCTTAGGGCCCTTTCTCATGGGCGGACTCTGCCACCTGCTCAGTGCGGGATCTTTCCACTGATCCCCACCGAGCAGGCGGATGACAGGTCCATGTCTGCTCCACTTGTGCAGAGTGGACACAGACACAGACTGCTGTCCTCTATGGACCGGTCTGACTGTCATCCAATCCGCTAGTCTGTTTTCATTGGAGCGGATGCAGGCAGGTGTAAATGGACACGTCTGTTTACATCCGCTTCCCCGTACAAAACAATGGGTGGTCCGATCGGTTCAAATGTGTAAAAGACGCCAGAAAGGGGTCCTGCTGCAGGACCATAATCAAGGGCCCCGCAATGGGAGAAAAGGACACCAGGATCATTAGAAAGGGCCCCGGGACCAGAGGTTAGGGGGCCCTTCATGGGTCCTTGCACCGGGGCCCTGAAGGTTCTAGTTGCGCCTCTGCCCGGCCCCTTTCAGGACGCCGGGGACATGAATTCCTATGGAAGGGATGGGGCGGGGGGCTCTAATAGGCTTCAAAATAGGGTGCACTCTCTGCGCCCCCCCCCGATCCCACCCAATTGTGTGACCATAGCCAATGAATTTTTGCTCTTTTCACACTACAGTTACTCCTCACCACTCAGGAGACGGGTCAGTGAGACCTGTTTACCAATTGGCCAAAGTGCCAGGCAATCCTATTGGATGCCTAGCGCTGTGGAAGAGGAGAGATGCTGGAGCCGGACCCACCACTGCCGCTACATGGTGAACACAGCAGAAGAGGAGAGGAGGACACAGCAAGAGAGGAGAGGAGAACATAGGAGTAGAGGAGGACACAGCAAGAGAGGAGAGGAGAACATAGGAGTAGAGGAGGACACAGCAGGAGATGAGAGGAGGAGAGCAGAGGAGGACACAAGAGGAGAGCAGAGGAGGACACAGGAGGAGAGGAGGACACAGGAGGAGAGAAGAGGAGGACACAGGAGGAGAGGAGGACACAGGAGGAGAGCAGAGGAGGACACAGGAGGAGAGGAGGACACAGGAGGAGAGGAGAGGAGGACATAGGAGTAGAGGAGGACACAGGAGGAGAGGAGAGGAGGACACAGGAGGAGAGCAGAGGAGGACACAAGAGGAGAGCAGAGGAGGACACAGGAGGAGAGGAGGACACAGGAGGAGAGGAGGATACAGCAGGAGAGGAGAGGAGGACACAGCAGGAGAGGAGAGGAGGACACAGGAGGAGAGAAGAGGAGGACACAGGAGGAGAGGAGGACACAGGAGGAGAGGAGAGGAGGACACAGGAGGAGAGCAGAGGAGGACACAAGAGGAAAGCAGAGGAGGACACAGGAGGAGAGGAGGACACAGGAGGAGAGGAGAGGAGGACACAAGAGGAGAGCAGAGGAGGACACAGGAGTAGAGGAGGACACAGGAGGAGAGGAGGACACAGGAGGAGAGGAGGACACAGGAGGAGAGGAGAGGAGGAACACAGCAGGAGATGAGAGGAGGACACAGGAGTAGAGGAGGACACAGCAGGAGATGAGAGGAGGACACAGCAGGACAGGAGAGGAGGACACAAGAGGAGAGCAGAGGAGGACACAGGAGGAGAGGAGGACACAGGAGGAGAGGAGAGGAGGACACATGAGGAGGGGAGGACACAGGAGGAGAGGAGGACACAGGAGGAGAGGAGGATACAGCAGGAGAGGAGAGGAGGACACAGGAGGAGAGGAGGACACAGGAGGAGAGGAGGACACAGGAGGAGAGGAGGACACAGGAGGAGAGGAGGATTGTTATATTCTTAATATCTAAATTTTAATTGGCTTTATTGAAAAGAATATGCATTTTCCATAATTGTTTGAATGACAGGACTTTGAGCTAGTGATACCCAAATGGCCATTCATTGACTGAAAATGCAGGTCAAGACCCTGTCAGAATTTGATGGATTTTGTAAATATATGTATGGGTCTTCCTATGTAACCGATACTTTGTTTGATTTATGCGTTTATGTTCTAAGAGATCTGCTGAAAGCCTCTCACATATATCTGGTTTCATGTTTAAAATGTTTGGTTAAAGTGAAAAACAGATGTTGCTCTCTGTTAGAAGGTGGAGAAAAAGGGAGTGTATGGGAGGGATTTGTGTTTGGGCGCGAATTTGAAAGAATGGGTTCATATAGACACAAGGAATCCAGTCTTCTGGGGCGCACTCTTCACACACACATTCTGCTTCCAAGACGTCGCACTCTTCATACACACATCTTCCTCCCAAGACATACACCTATTCAAGCCAGGACACAAGAGGTTAATCGGCCATTTTTAATAGGCTATGACAAAGGAAGCACATGCCTTTGACTCAGATCTTTGAAACAAATGAACTATATTTGAACATTTTTTGCATATATGAAACAACACTAATTCTGAATATGAATGTACTATTTTTGTAAGTATTTTCCAAGTTTATGTGTGTACAATAAAACACACGGTTTTGATTTAAGCTGACTCAAGCAGAAATAATTCCAAAATTCTTCTCACGAGAATCATCATTATTGAAGGCTTTTTATACAATATTAAGCCATTTATTTCATTGGCGGACGCCAGCCAGTTTCAATCGTCAGAAGTTTTATGCCACTTTTCCGTTGTTCAGAGGGGAAACGTGATGAACAGAAAACTTTGCAATTATTGAAAGAACCTAGAAGAAACGCCAGATTGATGTTTTTTGATGTTTGATTGCGTGAAGACCAGAGTATTTTGGATCAGAAGTCTTGACAGACGGTTTAATTCGAGTCCAGCGGAAAACGGAAAAGTTTTATATTCGGTGAGTACCAAAATATGGAATTTATAAATGTTATTGCTGAAGGAAGTAAGTTAGAATTTGAAGGTTTAGCCAGCTATATTTCAGACACTAAGTTATGGCAATCAATGTATAATCAATGCCTACAGGCAAATAAAGAAATTGAGAAGAATAGATTTTCATTAGCTAAATCTAAGAAGAAATTAAGTAATATAATGAAATTAGTCTCAGTCTTCAATGCCATGGTTTTTGATATGCCAGGAAAACAAAGGCAAAGTGTAACAGAAATTGCACAAACACAGGAGAATTTACATATTGGACAATTAATGATTGAAAAAGATGCATTAGAACATAAAATGAATGCATTATTGGAATCAGTTAAAGAAAAAGAAAGTTGTATTGCTTTTTTAACTCAGAAAGAAATTGAACAAGAGAATGTTATAAGTTTGCTTAAAACGCAATTATTGCAAGCTCAGTCTTCTGCACATGCTCAGTGTTTAGCTTATGAACACATGACAAAGTCAGAGGCGAGGGATGATGATGCTGATTCTGGATTTGACTCAGTGGAGTCATTTGAGGAGGTTAATATTTCCTCAGACAATGAAAGCGTGAAGTCTGTTGATTTGAATAATAGTAATATTCAACAGAAATTGAAATTTTCATCGCCATATACTCAAAGAAAGGTATATGCAAAAAAACCAACTCTTAAATGTTTAGTTTGCAAAAGAGAGGGTCACATAGCTAGGTTTTGTGTGATGGCTAATAATAATGATATACAAAAGAGGTTGTATTATCCAAAAACGATGCCAAGGCGCTATGTAGTGTATTCTGTGCGCTGGGGTAGTAATTTGAGGTATAGAGGCCATAATAATCAAACTAATTTCCCTTTTGAGACCCAAATGCAAAGATTGCAAACTGCAAACAGTCCATTAAGACAGGAAAGGTATCACTATGTATCATATGACACTGTGAAAAACAATGTTAGCAGTCCTTAAATGAACTGCATGGATGGTAAGGATTTTCTGGTTATTGATTCTTTGCTATGGATAATAAGGTTATGATTTGAGGTTCAGAGATTTGGTTTTTATTTGATATATTTTTAGAATTCAAGGATAATCCTTTTGGATTATTAATTTTTTATTAATTTTTCCCAGTTATGATTATTATGATTTTAATTTTTCATTTTTTGTTCAGATGGAACATTGAGAGGTTTAGTTCATCTGATAAGGGGGTAATTGACAGCTTTGTACTCAATTAGCAAAGGATGCAGATTTGTATGGAGAATTAGTGATTTTAACCTGAATATGGTCAAAATTATGTTGTGTTAAAAACAAATATAAGATTTTCCTTCGTTTTCAGAGGTTTAAAAGTTGAATCAATGTTTTCTTCCTCATCGGATGGTATTAGATCTATATTTTTGTTAATGATAACTAGATCTAATATCATGACTTAGATGGATTTTCTATATTTAATGTACCACAACACCTACAGGTGGAATTCACTAAATTTAACTATGACAGTTTAGATCACATTGGTAAGCAAAAATTGCTTGAAATTCTTAAAGAGAAATTCTATTGGGACAAAATGGAAAAGACAGTAGACAGAGTAATTAAATATTGTCTAATCTGTGTACAAAGATATTTTAATTACTGACAGGATATGGATTAATTATGTTTTTCTAGTTTGAGGTATACTAGCAAATCTCAGTAGTGGCAGAGGATTCCATTTTATAGGTAAAATCATGCAGGTAATGTGTAAAATTTTGGAAATAGGACAGAGATTTCATGTATCATATCATTCACAGTTTGCAGGTACAGTTTTTTTCAGTTACAGAGTATTCTTCATTTGATTTAATGACAGGAAGAATTATTTTGTCACTTGTGTTTCACAATGAACTATTGTTGGCAGTAGACAGCAAGGATTGATTGTGTCCCTTTGAAGTGTATTTTTTCTGCAATGCTTGTGATTTGAGAAGGGATATTAGGATGTTATTTAAAGGTATTGAATGTCATTCAGAAAATGATATTTCTTTTTGGTATTTTGTGCTCCTTTTGCATAACAGTGTTTTAGTTATAGATGATACAGGACAATTTGAACAGAATGGTGTTACATGCAGTTACTTGTATGAAAAATGGTCCCTCCACACATTTTTATGTTTGAGTTAAAAGATCATAATTTCCTTACTTTACAATATTCCTTGTTTAGGAGATTATTAAGAGACAATTTGTATATATACTGATATGTAGTATTTGTTTTAGAAGTTTAAAGAAACTTGTATTGTATAAGTTAAATGGTTACTCACAGAGCACATAGCCCCATCCTTAGGAATTTGAGAGTGAAATGACATCATCCTTTTTAAAAAGGAGGGGGGGACTACTCATTGAGAGTCTGCATCTGTGGGACTACAAGACAAAAAAGAACCTTTCTGAATAAGAAAGGAGGGGGTTTGTTTTTTTAGGAGTAGAATGCCTGTAACAGAGTTTTTTGGCAGACATGCATTCCAGCAGATGCTGAAACAGACACTCACTCCAGTATACCCAAGACACATATACAGCATGAAAACTGTTGTTATATCCACACACACATATCTGATTCTTGTAACATTTTGTTATTTTATTATTAAAACCAAAATTATCTTTTATTCAAGATAAACGGTTTATCAAGATTGATGATTTAAATAAAAAATTAGATGTTGTTAGCATTAGTTTATACAGAAGGAAAATGGTGATTAAAGAGTTGCCATGTGTAAGGTCACACCCAGAGATGGTGAGATACATGTCACAGGCGGAACTAAAGTTTCAGGAGAACTGGACCATGGCAAAGTAATTGGGAAGGTCCATTTGATATCTTGGATGTTCAAGGGACAATGGTATTAGTTCAAGGATTTCTCAATTTAGTTAAAAAGCATGTATAAATAAAAATGTGGGTATAACAAATGTAATATTCTGAGATAAATGATGCTGCTTTTATTTTTCCTAGGAATGAATTATATTTCATTAACCTGGAGGAATCATGGATTCCAAAAAAGAAGAAAGATGACAGTTCAACAAAGAAAGTGTTAAAGAGAGAAGATTTATCATCATCACAGGATGCATCTTTTCCCTAGTGACAATTTTATCTGTGGTAAAATATATCACAAACTGTTCCAGCTATGCAGAGGTTAACAGGATTGAAGAATTACACAACAAAGACATTACATTATTCAGAGACAAAAGAGATCTAGATACTGATATCAATATAGATGACAAGAGTGATAAAGATATTGATCTTAATACAAATGACAGAATATAATTCTAGATATGTTGATATTAATACAGCTGAAGAATTGTATGGATATGTGTTGTAAGAACATGGGATTTTAAAGTAACAACAATTAACACAAATAAGGGTTAAAATTAGTATTTCTGTGGTCAACATGATTATTCCAGAAATTTATATTTTTCTACAATCTTTGAACATTTTTGAAGATAATGATGGTTTGCATTTGATATGTAAAACAAAAATATATGTACCTCAGGATTCATTGGTAACTTGGAAAAGGAACGATGAATTTTTGGGAAGTTTTCTTCACAGTTCTACTATGATAATTCATAAAGGAATTTATGGTAGTGTGAATTGGATCAATAATACATTTGTTTATCAACAAATGAGAGTATCTTTGAATGATACTGGTATATATGAATGTTGCATATCAATAGTAAATTATCTAATGAAAGGTGCGAAGGGAAGTGTTGTTGTAAGGTCTCCTAGGAAAACTCCATGTGTTGGTAAGAAAAGTGTCTCAGCAAATCCATTTCAGATTAACCATTTCCAATCCAGAACTCTTTTGAGAGAGGGAAATTTTGTCATTATATTGTGGAACTTTAATGTTTCAGAATGGAAAATTTCTACAAGGTTTCCACAATGTCAAGGACATTTGGTTAATATGGAATTGGGTATTGAAAGATGGTTTGGAATTAATAATAGAAATCATAACAGAAATAAGCATGGTATTGTTGAAGGTATTTTAGGAGGGATTGGCACAATTGGGAGTATTACTAATAGTATGGACATTAATACTTTAAAGTCTGATCTTGAGACAGCTGGTTTAGTGGGTAGTAACGGGATTAAAATACAGAGAAATTTAAATGAAATTTTAGAAAATATGGTTATTAAAACAGCTAATATAATGGGTCCATCTATTTTACATCTTCAAAATATTACTCTTGATTTAATGTTAAGTGAACAACATTCTCATATTGCCAGAGCATGTTTAGAGATCCAGACTGAATATTCCACTAATTTTAAAATAATTGCTCAAGCATTTCAGAGTGGAATAACCCCTCTTGGCATTTTACAGAATTTACCCAGAGAATATGTATATGCTATAAATCATACAGATTTATGGGTAAATAAATGGATAGGATGTAAACAGGATGTTTGTTATAGTTCTATGATTCCGATAGCAGGACAAGAACAAATTTTGGTTCCAATCTCTGTCCTGGGATTACCGGTCAGCAATACACAATTATTGTATTATAAATTACAGTATACAGATTTTGCATTTAACAATGAAAATTCTGAATTAGAACAATTAGATTTGTCATCATGTTTATAATTTCAGTCTAAAGTTATCTGTTTACCTAATCAAGATAAAAGTATTTTTCATTCTTGTTATCATAATCATACATTGTGTTCAGCAAGAATAGAAAAAGTTGAAACAATTTCTGAATTAGTTGCTCGTGTAGATAAAAAGAAGGTTTGTTTTCAGATCATGTCAGATACAGAAAGGGTTAAAACTTTTTCTCTTCTTGTACAAATACAGAAAACCTAAATCAAGGCTTGTATTGTATAGAAGGAGACATTGTAGCAATAAGTATTAATGGGTTTAGAACAAATTTAACAAATATGTTTATGAAAAATATAAGTGCTCTTCCCACACAATATAATATATCTCAGGTAGATGAATTTCCTTGGGAAGAATGGGCAAATGTAATTAATAAGGATAAAGGTTTATTGATAGCTTTGGCTAAGGAACTTCAGAATGCAGAAATATTGTTTAAACATGAACAAGGTAATTTGCAAGAGATATCTCATCAATGGTCAGAATTTTCAGGAAGTAATTGGTGGAAAAAATTCAGTAATAGTGTATCAATTTGGGGAAAAACTTCAATAACCTCAGCAGCAGGAAATATTTTATCACATCCTATAGTTATTCTTTTTATTATTATTATGTTATTCATTATATTCCAGTTATGTTTGATGTTTAGAATGAAAAAAATTATATTATCGAATTAGAAATGAAATCAAGAAAGGAGATGATTTATTGCAAAATAAGCTTAAGAGAAAGATGGGTTTTGGTATTGCAAACTCGGTTGGTGATGGAAATACATTTGGAGTTATTGGATCAAAGTCAGTATGAATGGGCCATGTATGCTATGAATGTATGATTAAAATATGATTGTTATTCATATTTCAGAGGGGAATGTTATATTCTTAATATCTAAATTTTAATTGGCTTTATTGAAAAGAATATGCATTTTCCATAATTGTTTGAATGACAGGACTTTGAGCTAGTGATACCCAAATGGCCATTCATTGACTGAAAATGCAGGTCAAGACCCTGTCAGAATTTGATGGATTTTGTAAATATATGTATGGGTCTTCCTATGTAACCGATACTTTGTTTGATTTATGCGTTTATGTTCTAAGAGATCTGCTGAAAGCCTCTCACATATATCTGGTTTCATGTTTAAAATGTTTGGTTAAAGTGAAAAACAGATGTTGCTCTCTGTTAGAAGGTGGAGAAAAAGGGAGTGTATGGGAGGGATTTGTGTTTGGGCGCGAATTTGAAAGAATGGGTTCATATAGACACAAGGAATCCAGTCTTCTGGGGCGCACTCTTCACACACACATTCTGCTTCCAAGACGTCGCACTCTTCATACACACATCTTCCTCCCAAGACATACACCTATTCAAGCCAGGACACAAGAGGTTAATCGGCCATTTTTAATAGGCTATGACAAAGGAAGCACATGCCTTTGACTCAGATCTTTGAAACAAATGAACTATATTTGAACATTTTTTGCATATATGAAACAACACTAATTCTGAATATGAATGTACTATTTTTGTAAGTATTTTCCAAGTTTATGTGTGTACAATAAAACACACGGTTTTGATTTAAGCTGACTCAAGCAGAAATAATTCCAAAATTCGTCTCACGAGAATCATCATTATTGAAGGCTTTTTATACAATATTAAGCCATTTATTTCAAGGATACAGCAGGAGAGGAGGACAAAGCAGGAGAGGAGAGGAGGAACACAGCAGGAGATGAGGGGAGGACACAGGAGTAGAGGAGGACACAGCAGGAGATGAGAGGAGGACACAGCAGGACAGGAGAGGAGAATACAAGAGGAGAGCAGAGGAGGACACAGGAGGAGAGGAGGACACAGGAGGAGAGGAGAGAAGGACACAGGAGGAGAGGAGGACACAGGAGGAGAGGAGGACACAGCAGGAGAGGAGGACACAGCAGGAGAGGAGAGGAGGACACAGCAGCAGAGGAGGACACAGGAGGAGAGGAGGACACAGCAGGAGAGGAGGACACAGCAGGAGAGGAGGACACAGCAGGAGAGGAGGACACAGCAGGAGAGGAGGACACAGCAGGAGAGGAGAGGAGGACACAGCAGGACAGGAGAGGAGGACACAAGAGGAGAGCAGAGGAGGACACAGGAGGAGAGGAGGACACAGGAGGAGAGGAGAGGAGGACACAGGAGGAGAGGAGGACACAGGAGGAGAGGAGGACACAGGAGGAGAGGAGGACACGAGGACACAGCAGGAGAGGAGGATACAGCAGGAGAGGAGGACACAGCAGGAGAGGAGAGGAGGACACAGCAGGAGAGGAGGACACAGGAGGAGAGGAGGACACAGCAGGAGAGGAGGACACAGCAGGAGAGGAGAGGAGGACACAGCAGGAGAGGAGAGGAGAACACAGCAGGAGAGGAGAGGAGGACACAGCAGGAGAGGAGGACACAGCAGGAGAGTAGGTCACAGCAGGAGAGGAGGTCACAGCAGGAGAGGAGAGGAGGAGACAGCAGGAGAGGAGGATACAGCAGGAGAGGAGAGGAGGACACAGCAGGAGAGTAGGTCACAGCAGGAGAGGAGGTCACAGCAGGAGAGGAGAGGAGGAGACAGCAGGAGAGGAGGATACAGCAGGAGAGGAGAGGAGGACACAGCAGGAGAGGAGGACACAGCAGGAGAGTAGGTCACAGCAGGAGAGGAGGTCACAGCAGGAGAGGAGAGGAGGAGACAGCAGGAGAGGCGGATACAGCAGGAGAGGAGAGGAGGACACAGCAGGAGAGGAGGACACAGCAGGAGAGGAGAGGAGGACACAGCAGGAGAGGAGAGGAGGACACAGCCCGCTGCATAGTACGTGCCGGACCTTCGGGGGGTGCTGGCTGACAGTGCCGCCAGCCCCACGGCCACCCCTGGTACAGGAAGGGTGCATCAGTGGCGTGCCACCTGGGGGGGGATAGTGCTGGTTGTTTGCTGCTCATCCAGAAGAAAAGCCCACCAAGCCCACCACATGATACCCCACTGGGGTATCATGTGAGGTGGGGCACCACAAGGAGATTGGGGGAAGATTTATGTTGGAAGGGGGAATTTGGGGGGTGGCAGGGGGTTAGAATTGTTCTAGGAGGGGAAATTGGGGAGTAATGATTTGAGGAGATTTGTGTTGAGGGGGGGGGGGTGGAAGAAGAGGGCTTGTGCTAGGTGGGGGGATTTGGGATTTTGAGGGCTTGTGCTAGGAGGGGAATGCTTTAATTGGGGGGATTTGTGCTAGGGTGGGGGATTGGGAAGGGAAATTTGTGCTAGGGGGGATTTGGAGAGTGGGGGGGGGAGATTTGTGCTCAGAGAAATTTGAGGGGTTGAGGATTTGTGCTAGGAGGGGGGAATTATTTTTGGGAGGATTTTTGATAAGGGAATATGGGGAGAAAGATGGGGGGGCAAAAAATTGTACTGGGAGGGGGGATTTCAGCAGGTGGGTGGATTTGTACTGGGAGGAGGGGGGAGCAATTGGGCATGTTCATCCTGGGCTCTAGATGACCTTGTCCTGGCACGGAGTGGCACCAATAGCTGTGATCTAAGATATCAATATGTTTAAAAAAGTGAAAACGATTTATCTCCCACAATTACAGTGCTCACACCTCAAATAGATCCTCTTGACAAAGACCACGCTGGACGAAACATGTAGTGGCGGAGCCTACTTGCTGTGAGCTGAGCTGGTAGGAGATCACTATAAGCCTTGCTGAGCTTTGTGAGACGGCTAGGAAGAGAACAGCCAATGGCCAGTGGTTTGTGAGTCCATTTCTATCCATCCATGTGGGGTCTTTTTGGAGCTGTAAAGGAAACGGACTGTGGAGGATTTCTGCTTCGGGTGGATTTCGTTAATCAGAAGCACCGTCAGCCTTATCTTTAACCGCTTGCTGACCGCCATCAGTACATTTAATGCTGAGGGGCGGC
The DNA here is from genome assembly GCA_037952835.1 of Lithobates septentrionalis. NCBI lineage: Eukaryota > Metazoa > Chordata > Amphibia > Anura > Ranidae > Lithobates > Lithobates septentrionalis. The sequence goes on along the minus strand of JBBDGP010003652.1, from coordinate 18,235 downwards.
TCCCCCAGGCACCGTGACGCACCGTGACGCACCCGTACGTCGTAGTGAACTTCCTGGTTTAGAGGCGCGCACGCCCCCTGCTGATCTGTACTGTAGTCTCACGCAGCACGAGTTTGTCAGCAGGTTTCAGCCAATCATATTTTGGCAGTGTACCTGCTGATCGGCTGTGGCCAATCACAGCACAGAGGTCTGTGTGTTGGTAAACTCAACACACAGATTCTGGCTGGATTTCTCCCTGCTGCCAGTCATATGGTGGAGGGAAGTTCCAGTGAAGAGAACTCATAAAGGCGTCAGCATACCAAGACATTTTGGACAATTTCATGCTCCCAACTTTGTGGGAGGAGTTTGGGGATGGCCCCTTCCCGTTCCAACATGACTGCGCACCAGAGCACAAAGCAAGGTCCATAAAGACATGGATGAGCGAGTTTGGGGTGGAGGAACATGACTGGCCTGCACAGAGTCCTGACCTCAACCTAAAAGAACACCTTTGGGATAAATTAGATAGCAGACTGCGAGCCAGGCCTTCTCGTCCAACATCAGTGCCTGACCTCACAAATGCTCTTCTGGAAGAACGGTCAAACATTCCCATAGACACCCTCCTAAAACCTTGTGGACGGCCTTCCCAGAAGAGTTGAAGCTGTTATAGCTGCAAAGGGCGGAGCCAACTCAATATTGAACCCTCCGGACTAAGACTGGGATGTCATTAAAGTTCATGTGTGTGTAAAGGCAGGCGTCCCAATACTTTTGGCAATATAGTGTATTATAATATTTCAGATTGAAAATTCATACAGATGGCAATATGAGGTCTTGCCGGTCCGAATGGCCAAGACAAAACAAGTCATTGTTATAACAAACAAGAAAAGGGCGCAGCGACCTCGTGCATTATATAACACACACAGTATACTCAAAATCATAAAGTCAATATTACACTCACAATAGAAGAGATGAAATATTGCTTTATTGAGGTCCTGGTCACAATGACCCAATGGAAATGGAACGGCCACAAAAATTCTCCACCCAAAGCTGATGATTGGTGGAACGTCTCGTGGGGGGAGCAGGACAAGGCTTGGTTTTCATCATCAAACTCTCCGTACTGCAAAGGGGTCCTCTACAATCCCTTTGGACTTGTAATGGCACACGGTATATCGCTCAGGGTGATGCTCCTACTTCTCCCCTTCATGGTCAGCGTTGGGGTTGTGTGTGAGGAAAGACCCATCCTCTGGGCGTATGCAGAAGAGGACCTTCTCTTGGCTGGTAAACAGCGGCATTCCCCATTTCTGAGCAGTGGGAAAACGGCAGGGTCCATTTCTGAGTGTGTTGTGTTGTTGGGCAACACAGTTCAGGGGGTGGCGCCCCCTTTTTTGAGCCTCTGTATGTAGGGTGACCACATTTCTAAACTGCCATTCAGGGACACAAACCCAGCCCCCCAACCCACCCCCCACCCCCCCCGCCCAAAAAAGACGGTTTTTGATACTTTTTTTTGCCAATTTTTGGGGAATAAAAACAAACAGTGGTAACCAGTTTAGACAGGTGGTATGGACAGCAGAATGCAGAGGGACTTGGTGAAAGAATGGAGGGGGACAGCAGCAGAACGGAGGGGGACACGGAGGAAGAACGGAGGGGGACATGGAGGAAGAACGGAGAGGGACATGGAGGAAGAACAATGGGGAACAGCAGCAGAATGGAGGGGGACACGGAGGAAGAACGAAGGGGGACAGTAGAACAGAGGGGGACATGGAGGAAGAACGGAGGGGGACAGCAGAACGGAGGGGGACACGGAGGAAGAACGGAGGGGGACAGCAGAACGGAGGGGGACATGGAGGAAGAACAATGGGGGACAGCAGCAGAACGGAAGGGGACATGGAGGAAGAACGGAGGGGGACACGGAGGAAGAACAGAGGGGGACACAGAGGAAGAATGGAGGGGGACAGCAGAACAGAGGGGGACACGGAGGAAGAACGGAGGGGGACAGCAGAACAGAGGGGGACTTGGAGGAAGAACGTAGGGGGACAGCAGAACGGAGGGGGACATGGAGGAAGAACAATGGGGGACCACAGCAGAATGGAGGGGGACACCGAGGAAGAACGAAGGGGGACAGCAGCAGAACGGAGGGGGACACGGAGGAAGAACGGAGGGGGACAGCAGAACAGAGGGGGACATGGAGGAAAACTGGAGAGGGACAGCAGCAGAACGGAGGGGGAGCATGCTCACTGTAACAAAGTGTGAGTGTAACACAGTACACTAACCTGTCCTGGAAGTTTGTCAATGTCTAGCACTGCAGGCGACTTGCGGACCTCGTGGGCGGGAGCCTGAAGGAGGACTCGGAAGAGGCTCAGGCTGCTCAGGAGAGAAGTTGAACTGTTACTTCTCCGTACGCTGCTGGCAAATGGCAATGAGCTGCAGAGCAGGGCAGAGCGGCTGCGGGAAGCGGGAGTAGTCGGCGGCGGCCCCGGCCAGGACTGGCACTGACTGGGCACAGGCTAGATCATCCTTACCAGCAGTAAGTGACTGTGGCTCTGCCTGGTCACTGGCGTGGTGTCACTCTGTGCTGGCTGCTCTCTCTCTGGGAGGCGCACGCGCTGCTCTTAGCCGTAGGGTGCGGGTGCACTGCCCACACTGATTGCCCATGTATCAGCCCTCAGACCTCAGCCAACGTCACTGGTTGCTAGACGCGGGGCGGCCCTAGCCTAGCAACCAGCCTATGATGTGTCATGTGTGAGACTGTGCAGTGTGTAGTGTTTATAAGGGTGGCGGTGGAGTCGGCGGACTGGTCTGACTCTGGTGGTGTGTTTTTTTTTTCATTCCGGGACACTGTATTGTCCCGGAATGAAGGTGCCCGGGACACGGGACAAAAATCAGAAATCAGGGACAATCCGTGACACGTGAGCTCCCTATCTGTATGGTGGCACCAGCTATAACATGCAACGGGGGAGGAGGAGCATTATATCACACTTGAGTACTCTTAGCTACTTAAGTACCACCCTGTATACACCCCCTTCCTGCAGTGGCGTCACTAGGGTTGGTGTCACCTGGTGCAGTAAACAGATGCCGTGACCTGCCGACAACAAGGTGAGCTGCTTGCTGGACTGTGGGCGCTGTGGAGGGTGACCTTCTGCTTGCTGGACGGATCTGATGTGGGTGTGGGTCACTGTCTATCTACACCTGGGCTGCCCGGACACCCCAACCACACCCCCCCCTCATTAACAGACAAACTTAGGGTGGCTCAGCTACTATACATGAGTGGTGGACACAGCAGTACCCACCCCCCCACCAGAACAGGGTGCCGGAGTTGGACACAAACACTCCTCTTATCCCACCAACTCTGAGCAGCTCAACCCACCCATCACAACACCTTGGCTCGGGTGGCGGAGGACAGGACCGCCCCCCCCCCCTTTACTGTACAAGCTCGGGGCTCAGGTACACAGAACGCCCAAGTGGCAGCTGAATAGGACACACAGTGTGCAGCCCCTCCCCCCACCCCCCCTAGCAACGCCACCCCCTTCCTGTCCAAGGCATTTTTTTAGTTTTCAGTGCTGTGATAGTGGAACTGACAATGACTCTGTCATCCAACATTGTACCCAAATGTATTTTATATCTGTTATTGAGACAGATAGAGTTTACTTTTGGTGGTATTTAATTGCTATTGGGGTTTTTTATTTTTTACTATATAAAGGACAAAAATTTAATTTGGAATAAAAACCTGATATAATGACCTTCACATTACGTAAGGCCTCAACATATCAGGACACAAGTACCCAAAAATTGTTTAGGATGTGACATAAAGAGTGCAAGGGTCAGAGTGCCGGGGTCAGAGTGCCGGGGTCAGAGCGCAGGGGTCAGAGTGCCGGGGTCAGAGTGCCGGGGTCAGAGTGCAGGGGTCAGAGTGCAGGGGTCAGGACTATGTAATGCACAGAACAGCTTGCAGATATAAGTGGTCAGGACTCGGAGTGCCATTTTATGCTGGAGGTCAGTGATGTGTGTCCCTATGGTGGGGGTCAGTGATGTGTGTTCCCTATGGTGGGGGTCAGTGATGTGTGTCCCTATGGTGGTGGTCAGTGATGTGTGCCCCTATAGTGGGGGTCAGTGATGTGTGTCCCCTATGGTGGGGGTCAGTGATGTGTGTCCCCTATGGTGGTGGTCAGTGATGTGTGTGTCCCTATGGTGGGGGTCAGTGATGTGTGTCCCCTATGGTGGGGGTCAGTGATGTGTGCCCCCTATGGTGGGGGTCAGTGATGTGTGTTCCCTATGGTGGGGGTCAGTGATCTGTGTTCCCTATGGTGGTGGTCAGTGATGTGTGTCCCCTATGGTGGTGGTCAGTGATGTGTGTGTCCCTATGGTGGGGGTCAGTGATGTGTGTCCCCTATGGTGGGGGTCAGTGATCTGTGTTCCCTATGGTGGTGGTCAGTGATGTGTGTTCCCTATGGTGGTGGTCAGTGATGTGTGTGTCCCTATGGTGGGGGTCAGTGATGTGTGTCCCCTATGGTGGGGGTCAGTGATGTGTGTCCCCTATGGTGGGGGTCAGTGATGTGTGTCCCTATGGTGGGGGTCAGTGATGTGTGTTCCCTATGGTGGGGGTCAGTGATGTGTGTCCCCTATGGTGGTGGTCAGTGATGTGTGTCCCCTATGGTGGGGGTCAGTGATGTGTGTCCCCTATGGTGGGGGTCCGTGATGTGTGTCCCCTATGGTCGTGGTCAGTGATGTGTGTCCCCTATGGTGGTGGTCAGTGATGTGTGTCCCCTATGGTGGGGGTCAGTGATGTGTGTCCCCTATGGTGGTGGTCAGTGATATGTGTCCCCTATGGTGGGGGTCAGTGATGTGTGTCCCTTATGGTGGGGGTCAGTGATGTGTGTCCCCTATGGTGGGGGTCAGTGATGTGTGTCCCCTATGGTGGGGGTCAGTGATGTGTGTCCCCTATGGTGGTGGTCAGTGATGTGTGTCCCCTATGGTGGGGGTCAGTGATGTGTGTCCCCTATGGTGGGGGTCAGTGATGTGTGTCCCCTATGGTGGTGGTCAGTGATATGTGTCCCCTATGGTGGGGGTCAGTGATGTGTGTCCCTTATGGTGGGTGTCAGTGATGTGTGTCCCCTATGGTGGGGGTCAGTGATGTGTGTCCCCTATGGTGGTGGTCAGTGATGTGTGTCCTCTTATGGTGGGGGTCAGTGATGTGTGTCCCCTATGGTGGTGGTCAGTGATGTGTGTCCCCTATGGTGGGGGTCAGTGATGTGTGTCCCCTATGGTGGTGGTCAGTGATGCGTGTCCCCTATGGTGGTGGTCAGTGATGTGTGTCCCCTATGGTGGTGGTCAGTGATGTGTGTCCCCTATGGTGGGGGTCAGTGATGTGTGTCCCCTATGGTGGGGGTCAGTGATGTGTGTCCCCTATGGTGGTGGTCAGTGATGTGTGTTCCCTATGGTGGTGGTCAGTGATGTGTGTCCCCTATGGTGGGGGTCAGTGATGTGTGTCCCCTATGGTGGGGGTCCGTGATGTGTGTCCCCTATGGTCGTGGTCAGTGATGTGTGTCCCCTATGGTGGTGGTCAGTGATGTGTGTCCCCTATGGTGGGGGTCAGTGATGTGTGTCCCCTATGGTGGGGGTCAGTGATGTGTGTTCCCTATGGTGGTGGTCAGTGATGTGTGTCCCCTATGGCGGGGGTCAGTGATGTGTGTCCCTTATGATGGGGGTCAGTGATGTGTGTCCCCTATGGTGGTGGTCAGTGATGTGTGTCCCCTATGGTGGTGGTCAGTGATGTGTGTCCCCTATGGTGGTGGTCAGTGATGTGTGTCCCCTATGGTGGGGGTCAGTGATGTGTGTCCCCTATGGTGGTGGTCAGTGATGTGTGTCCTCTATGGTGGTGGTCAGTGATGTGTGTCCCCTATGGTGGTGGTCAGTGATGTGTGTCCCCTATGGTGGTGGTCAGTGATGTGTGTCCCCTATGGTGGTGGTCAGTGATGTGTGTCCCCTATGGTGGTGGTCAGTGATGTGTGTCCCCTATGGTGGTGGTCAGTGATGTGTGTCCCCTATGGTGGTGGTCAGTGATGTGTGTCCCCTATGGTGGGGGTCAGTGATGTGTGTTGTCGCAGTTCTAGCCAGAACAGAGGCTGTTGGAGAGGACTGTATGCAAGCCTGTTGCCTTTTGATTATGGGCCCTGGATTTTCAATGGATTCATTCTGTTGGGACACATCCTGTGAGGAGATACTGGTGTCATCAACCTGTGTTTATGTTAATTGAATGAGCTAATGATATTGTCCTCTATACAATGTAGGAGACGGGACGACTGCTATTGTGTTGATATAACTGTGTGAAGCTCGGTGACCACAAGTCTGGGCGAAAGGTCATGTTTCAGTCACCTAGGCTGTATAAAGGATTAGATAATTAGCTCATGTTAATTAGGTTACGTTTGTATTGTTAAAGTAATCTTCTCCTGTGTATATAAGACTGTATTCTGGTTCTGAATAAAGTGAGTTCTTGGTAGCAACAAGCAAGTGTCGCCTTGTTTGTGCTCAGAGAGGTTGGGATATCTGTATACAGACTGGGAGGAAGCGGTATATGACGGAAGCACTCAAGCGGAGTGTGGGACGTTCCGTGACATTGGTGGCAAGCAGCGGGAAAGCTTCCTGAAGTCTGGGACATCCAAACCTCCAACTGGATCCAAGATCAGCATAGCAGACTTCAGTCACCCCAGCGGAGATATGGACCTGGCATCAGAATTCCCGGGGCTGCTGCGGATCATCCTTTCAACATACACCAGGACTGTGTCTGAGGATGAATACCTGGAGCTCAGGCAGCAAATTCGGGTGGAGCTCTGGATTGCAGCCCTCCGTCTCGCTGGTATAAAACAGGGCAAGTGCTTTCCAACCCAAGAGCAACGGGCCAGTGACCAACGGGCATTGCGGATGGCATTCCTGGGAGAGCGGCCCCAGGAGCAATGGGTGACTGAGTTGGACAGGTTGGTCCAGCAGGAGATAGAGCTGGACAATCGTTATCGGGCTCTGCAATGGCACGCAGAGGAGGGATATTTAGGGGAGACGACAGAATGCTCTCCGGAGGGATATGACTTTGAAGGCCCTGGATTGCTGTGGGAGAACCTTACAGATCTTTTTATGTTTGGCGATGAAGGGGAACCTGACCTTGAGGACCTGAGAGAATATAGAGAGGCTATGCTCGGTCTTGCAGGGGTCTCAGAGCTCAAACCTGATCTGGACCATTTGCTAAGGAAGGAACAGCATCTGGAAAGGGCATACAGGAAACTGCTAGAACACGTTCAGCAGCATGCCAGAGAATCGGCAGTGGAAAATCTGGAGATTGCCGTCCCCAAACCTGAAGTGCTGACAACAGGGCAGAGCTCTGCTAACCTCTGCCCAGCACTGATAACATCTTCTGGGTTCCATGGACAGGAGATGGTGAACCTCTATCCACAGACATCATTGTAAAGCAGTTGACCTGATTGGGCCCCACAATTACCATAACCATGTCTCCATCCCTGTATATACATTAAAAAGCAAAAGAGAGGGGCAGTGGGACTTTAAATGAGGCATGGGTAGGTCTTTGAAAAAGTCTAGGATACCTTATGTTAAATTAACTATCACCACCCCTTAAGGGGCTTAAAAGCTGTATAGCCATAGAGAAATGCTAATCAAAGAAATGCATAGACATCAATTCATGAGTAATATAATAATAATAATAATATAATGCATCATAATATACAATACATAAATCATGCACATCGAGGCACAATAAAAATAGTAGTCATGTTGATAGAAACGTTGTTTATAAACGCTGTTTGAAAATAATTGATACAAGCAATCACAGTTCTAAAATGGGTATACAAAAAAGGTGAACAAGGTATTCCGAATAACAATGTTAGTAAGTATAAATGGCATACGATAGAATTCATAGATGAACCAAACTTGAAATGGCAACCCTGAGTGTAGACTCTACGCGTTTCATGGCGTTTAAAGCCAATCATCAGGAGTGGGATGCATCAAGAGATGACTAGAAAAATAAATAAAACAAATCAATAAATAGATCATTGAAGTCTCAATTAGAATCATGCTTACACAAGGTAAAGCAGGTATTTTAGAATATATAAATACACATTACCTTTTGGCAACAACCCAGTACATAACCCAACAGTCCAATTGTGGAATAATGAAGGTGGCCCTGAGAGAGCTGTCTCCCCCGGGGTTGAGGCCAAGGACACACAAGGCTAACCCCCAAACCGAAAGTCTCCATGGGGGCTGGAGAATCGGAGAGGGGGTAGAGAGGAACAGCAGCCAGGGAGAGAGCCAGACAGCCAAAACACACTTCCCAAGTAGGAGGCATACATGTATGGGCCACAGATGAAGTTCTGCAATAAATGAAAGAAAAAAGAATAATGAGGAGGAGATGTGTAACAAAGAGATGGGGATGAGTGTGTCAAAAAAAATAAAAATAAAAATAAAATAAAAATAAAAAAATAAAATATAGAACAATGTTGTGAATGAAGGAAAGTAAAATGTAAAACCAAGCTGGCACTAGAGTTTATGTCTGACACCTGCCCCAAAAATAACTGGGTGGTGAGAACCAACAAACAAAAGATATATATAAATAATGTATACTAGCATGTTGCCAATGTGTTGGTATTTAAATGAAAGGCATAAAAATAAATAAATAATGCACACCTGTGTAAAGAGAAATCAAGCATGATGTGAATAGGTGTGTGATAATGAAGAGAAACAGCCTGATTACCTGAGGTGTGGATGAAGACCCATATATCCTCTCCTCCTGAGAAAAAAGTGTGGACTGAACTGCCAGCTCATCCCGACCTTTGTATCGTCAGCCTGGGGGCGTGTCCCAGCCAACGTCATGCAATCACGTTTGGCCAAAGAAATAGACGGGGCAGACAACCAACTGAGGCACAGAGATCTCAGCAGCAGTTCATCCCCGCCCATCAAGCCTAAGTGAGATGGAGGGAGCATAAACGCAGGTTTGTTGGTTCTCACCACCCAGTTATTTTTGGGGCAGGTGTCAGACATAAACTCTAGTGCCAGCTTGGTTTTACATTTTACTTTCCTTCATTCACAACATTGTTCTATATTTTATTTTTTTATTTTTATTTTATTTTTATTTTTATTTTTTTTGACACACTCATCCCCATCTCTTTGTTACACATCTCCTCCTCATTATTCTTTTTTCTTTCATTTATTGCAGAACTTCATCTGTGGCCCATACATGTATGCCTCCTACTTGGGAAGTGTGTTTTGGCTGTCTGGCTCTCTCCCTGGCTGCTGTTCCTCTCTACCCCCTCTCTGATTCTCCAGCCCCCATGGAGACTTTCGGTTTGGGGGTTAGCCTTGTGTGTCCTTGGCCTCAACCCCGGGGGAGACAGCTCTCTCAGGGCCACCTTCATTATTCCACAATTGGACTGTTGGGTTATGTACTGGGTTGTTGCCAAAAGGTAATGTGTATTTATATATTCTAAAATACCTGCTTTACCTTGTGTAAGCATGATTCTAATTGAGACTTCAATGATCTATTTATTGATTTGTTTTATTTATTTTTCTAGTCATCTCTTGATGCATCCCACTCCTGATGATTGGCTTTAAACGCCATGAAACGCGTAGAGTCTACACTCAGGGTTGCCATTTCAAGTTTGGTTCATCTATGAATTCTATCGTATACCATTTATACTTACTAACATTGTTATTCGGAATACCTTGTTCACCTTTTTTGTATACCCATTTTAGAACTGTGATTGCTTGTATCAATTATTTTCAAACAGCGTTTATAAACAACGTTTCTATCAACATGACTACTATTTTTATTGTGCCTCGATGTGCATGATTTATGTATTGTATATTATGATGCATTATATTATTATTATTATTATATTACTCATGAATTGATGTCTATGCATTTCTTTGATTAGCATTTCTCTATGGCTATACAGCTTTTAAGCCCCTTAAGGGGTGGTGATAGTTAATTTAACATAAGGTATCCTAGACTTTTTCAAAGACCTACCCATGCCTCATTTAAAGTCCCACTGCCCCTCTCTTTTGCTTTTTAATCTATCCACAGACATCAGTTGCAGAGACAGGGGACTTGATAGACTTTTCTGCTGAGGAAGAACAACCCGATGAGCCTCCAGCAGAAGAAGAGCTGCTATCAGGGCCAAAGTTCACTGTGCTCTGCCCAGCACCAACAGTGGCTTCGGCCTTCTTGAGAGAAGAGGTAGTCGGCCTTTCTCCCACAACACTGACAGGGACATGTGATTTTCTGCCAGCAGCATCTATGGAGTTAAAACAAACTTCTCCAGCTGAAGATCTGGTAACTGAACAGAGGGTCCAAGACCTCTGTCCCACACTTTTACCACTTCCAGAGACTGGGGATTTAATAGACGTTTCTGTAGAGGAGGAACCACCTGGCAAACCCCCAGCAGAAGTGCTGGCAACCGGACAGAGGGTCCAAGACCTCTGCCCCACACCTGCAGCAATTGTGGAGGCCCAAGGTGAGGAGGTGGCAGTCTATCGCGAGCTGCAGATCAGGATCCAAGGAGAGAATGCAGTCATCACCTCACAACTGCAGCTTGATCTGGTGTCGGTTGATGGGACTTCAGTCTCCACCTGTATACCCCAGGGATGCTGGGCAGTCGGCCCAGATCCCCAACAGCATGACGGAGTGAGCCCAGTCCCCCTGTCTTCTCTCCAGCGGCAGAAAGGACTCCAGGGAGAAGGGCCAGTCCGGGCCTCTCCCCAGCGGCGGATATGTTCTCTGAGAGAGGCAGAGGTTGGCTGGGTGAGTAATACTCTGTTTGGAACAATTTATTTGGGGTACTGTGTGGGTACAGGCAGTAGAGGACCGGAACTACTTACTAACTTCGGAGTCAACCCGTCTGGGGTCTCCTCCTATGTTAGTCTCCTGCCGAAAGGGGAGAAATGTCACAGTTCTAGCCAGAACAGAGGCTGTTGGAGAGGACTTGACTGACGGATTACAGATGTCATTTTCCCCTAATAGCAACCTACCACCCTGTTACCCCAATGACTCAAACCACACCGAGCTTGGAGTATTAAAAGGCCGTAGCGGCCTTTACTTTTGCCATTTACCTTGCTTTTTGCCCAGACCAACGCCCGCCACTGCCATGACCTCGTCAAAAAACCCCTTTTGTTTTTTTTTGTTTTTTGTTTTTTTTTTTTTAAATTTAACCATAACCCTATCTAGTTAACCCCACTATACCAGAAAACAAGGGGAGGGTGGGCGGGAACTTTCCACAACTACTGTTACACCCCCTTGGGCGGGGTTACCTTATAAAGCCTTCCTTACTACCTCCCCCTCGGTTACTTCATACCACACCCCTAAAACTATTAACTCCCCTGTTACCACAGTCATGTATACCCTCCTCTATGCATTACATGCTGTTGCTACGGGCTTCTCTTGACTGACGGATTACAGATGTCATTTTCCCCTAATAGCAACCTACCACCCTGTTACCCCAATGACTCAAACCACACCGAGCTTAGAGTATTAAAAGGCCGTAGCGGCCTAATTTATTAAACAAATAATCTTAAATATAAAAATATAACATATCAACATTATCTATCATAAATAGAAAAACATCAACAACAAAACAACATCTGTTAAAACAACCTGCTTAATTATCAAGCGTTGGTCTGAGCAATATCTTGATCATCCTCTGTGTCCATAACAGGACTTGCACTGCGGTCCCATCAAATCTATCAAATAGGCCTCAAGCCGACAAGCTGGCTCAGAGACTAGCAATGACCGCAGTGCCCCATTATCACTTCCCGGCTAACCTCCGTTAACCGGGAACCACCATCATGAGCCATATCAACGCTAGCTCCCAAAAAGACTCTTACTTTTGCCATTTACCTTGCTTTTTGCCCAGACCAACGCCCGCCACAGCGCCCAAGAATAATACCTTAATCTTGGGTGCCCCTCCACACCCGCAGAGCTCTCTGTATTCCATCCTGTAGCCCCAGGGCCCACAAATCAATTCCAACCTCATTCAAATGTACTCCATCCGCTCTCAAATACCTCCACGTCTCAAACTCGAGTTCCATATGCCTAACCGCCAGACCCCCATTCATCACTACAAATTTGCTTACTTCCCTATTTTTTTTTTTACGGGCCCTGTTGACCCCTTCAACTGATCTAGCCATCCTCCATGATGTCCGGGCCACCATGTCTGACCAGATAATAACCATTTTTGGAAAAGCTTCTCTTAAACGCCAAACATCCAACTTGATGTCGCGCTTTAGGTCGACCATGGCTCTGATGCCCAGGTCATTGCCGCCTGCATGTATTACCAATACATCCGGCGGCCTATCCCGTTGCACGTAACGATGTACCTCTGACACCAATCTGCCCCATAACATACCTGGGATCCCCAACCACTTTATGCACGCTTCCCTCCTGCTAAAGCCCAATTGCCTACCCTCATAACGGGCGTCCCCTCTCCGGGCCCCCTATGCCACATAGGAATGTCCCATGATCCAGACCATCCCTGGCAGCGAATCTGAAATAGAAAAGCACAGAAAAAACCATACTATAAACAAAACCCAAACAAAAAACCCATTAATGCTTCAACACCCAGCCATATCTCTATTACCATCCTACACCTACAAACTTATCACCAGATTGGGCCGCACATAAGATTGAAATCTCTTAGATTCCCACCTACCAATCCTCTTCACAGCTTCCTCCCCCAATCCGTTCCTGGCTGCCTCGGTGGCTGCTCCTATCCTGAAGGAATGTGACGAGAATTCCTTCTCAATCAGCCCCAATCCCTGTATACATTTTGCAAAAACTGCCCTAAATTGGAATCTGGATAAAAATTCACCCCCCAAATGTATCAAAAAGGGGCCCAGTCCCACTGGGCGAACACCTAAAAATTCTCTAACTGCCCCAACTGGGCACAACTGCGAACCCATAACAGGATATACCCGCACCATTTTGCCTCTCCCCAGTTGGTCAGTCTTAGATTTCCTCAAATACAACTCCAAAACTTCTGCCTCACACCTCACGTCTTGATAACTCAGACCTCCTTGCACTTTCTTAGACGGGCTAACCAGTTCCCCTATTCTAAAAGCCCCAAAAAACGCCAACAAAAATGACACCTTAAACAACATCACCTCGTAACCCGAGGAGCATACCCTCTCCAGCTGCCTTATAATACCCTGTAAAATATCAAATGTCACCGGTCTTCTCGCATCCCGTCTGACCATCGCCTTTCTGTAACCCTTCATTGCCTGCCGTACCCAAAAATCTTTCGTAAAATCCACTTGACCTTGCAGCTTAAACAGAAAAGCCAACCCCGTCACGTTCCTATTCACCACTGACGCGGATACCCCCTCCTCCATTTTTCTAGCAATGTAATATATCAACAGCAATCTCACCTCCTTACCGACCGGCTCTTCCCCAATATTCCGCACAAACTCCCTCCATTCATGCCATACCCTCGTGTATGCCGCCCACGTGGACCCACTTACCGAGTTCTTTACCCATCCAGCGATGAGGCCAATGCTATCGCCCACAGCCAGTCGGGGCAAGGCACCCCGTGTTGCTCCGCCTCCGGCGCCAACTCCCGGAACCTTTCCCACTGGAAGCGAGACAAGGCATCAGCTATAACATTTTCAACCCCCGGTAGGTGTACAGCATGAATGAAAACATTCAATTGCAAGCAACGTAACACCAGGTGTTGCAATAGCCTAATCACTGGCGGAGACGATGCCGTAATCCTATTAATTACTTGTACCACACCTAGATTGTCCCCGTGGAAACGCACCTTCAGGTCCCTGAATGATGCTCCCCATAATTCCACCGCCAGCACTACCGGAAACAATTCCAGTAACACTAGGTTCTTTGTAAAACCTGCATCCACCCACGACTGAGGCCAAGGCCCAGCGCTCCACTGCCCCTGAAAAAAGGCCCCGAACCCCGTGGAACCAGCAGCATCCGTGTATAGTTCCAAATCAAAGTTGCTGATCGGACCAGCCATCCAGAAAGCCCTACCGTTAAACGCTTCCAAAAAGGTGTGCCACACCCTTAAGTCCGCTCTATGTGTTTCTCTCAACCGCACAAAGTGTCTTGGCGATTTTACACCGCTCGTGCTCGCCGACAACCTTCGACAAAAAACCCTACCCATCGGTAATATGCGGCATGCAAAATTAAGCTTGCCCAACACCGATTGCAGCGCTCTGAACCTTTCGCAAACCCATTAGCCCCGAAATCTCCCTCTTCAGGTCCTCCAGTTTATCGTCCGGCAACCTGCATTCCATCGCCTCCGTGTCCAGTACAATCCCCAAGAACGTGATGACCGTACACGGTCCCTCCGTCTTGTCAGCCGCCAATGGAATGCCAAATTTTCCAGCGATGTGTTCCAACGTCGCCAGAAGCACCGCGCAGATTCTCGAATCAGCCGGACCCATGCAGAGAAAATCATCCAAGTAGTGAATTATTGAATTCACACCCGACACCTCCCTGACAACCCATTCCACAAATGAGCTGAACTGCTCAAATATCGCGCACGATATTGAGCAGCCCATTGGTAAGCATTGGTCAACATAAAATTCGTTGTTCCAATGACACCCCAATAACCGAAAGCTGTCCGGGTGTACCGGCAGCAGTCGGAAAGCTGATTCCACATCTGCCTTAGCCATGAGAGCCCCTTTCCCATATCGCCGAACCCAACCCACTGCAGCGTCGAATGATGTATAGGTCACGGAACACTCGCCCTGGTCTATAGCATCATTGACCGACCCCCCTTTTGGGAAAGATAAATGATGGATTAGCCTGAATTTTCCCGGCTCCTTCTTTGGTACCACCCCCAGCGGTGACACCACCAAATTATCCAATGGAGCCACCGAAAATGGACCACCCATCCGATCCAATGCAACCTCCTTCCATAGTTTCTCTGAAACTATGTCCGGGTGTTCCATAGCGGACCGCAAATTAGGCGACACTGGTGGGATGGCCGACAGATTGCACGGTATCTTAAAACCCACAGAGAAACCTTCATCCAACAATTGCGCTGCTCTTTTGTCTGGATACCTACCTAGAAACGGCCGCATCTTTTCCACTCTCACCGGGGTCCTCCCTTTTGTTTGCAGTTTCTCCTTGCTTACCCTTTCCTTGTTTGAAACACCTTGATCCCGGGTGGGATCCCCCACATCCCGAACACTCGTGTTTATACTTACATGAGGCTCCGAACCTGCAGGTCCCGGTGTTGTATTGCCAACAAACCCCCTTTTTGTTTCCGACCGTATGTCCCTGGGTGGAAGGTCCACCGGTCCCTCCTGGAAAAAACTGATTGGGGGCCCTCGCCGTCGTCATCAATCTCATCCACAGGCTTATGTCCTTGTGATCCCAACGCAGCGCAGGTCTAATCGCCCTCCTTTGACGGAACTGCTCATCATACCTCAGCCACGCCGTGCCCCCATAGACCCTGTACGCCTCACCAATAGCATCTTGATAACAAAATAACGCTGAGCAATGCTCGGGTTGCTTCTCACCTATCACACTAGCCATAATCGCAAACGCCTGCAACCAGTTTGTAAATGTTCTAGGAATTAGCCTGTACCTCCTCTTCTCTTCGTCCTCCTTCTTCGAATCGTCCGGTTTTACCCTATCCAGATTGAATTTTTCTAAAGGCAATAGGGAAAAAATTTCCACGTACTCACCCTTCCACAGTTTCTCACGCACCTCCTGTTTCAAGTGCGCCCCTAACGGACCCTCATAGCACACATAAACCTCGCACTTGGCTGCATCCGCCAATCTTGTAATGTCCTGCCTACTAGTGGTCTCCGCTGTTTTGTCCGTCCCTTGGGCCACAGCACTCCCAGACGCCGCCGGTGAAGTCGAGGCAACTGCTGCCGTGACCGTAGGTACTGCTGCTGTTACCCCAGTAGACACCACCCCTCCAGACCCCCCTGTCGGCGGAATCCACGATGCTGCCGGGCCCGAGTTACCCGTCCCAGACCCCTCAAAGCGCAGAAGTAACTCTTTGATGCCCGCTAAAAACCCCCCTAAACCTGAAGCCCCCCCACTCCCTGCTGCCCCTGACCCACTGCTGACTGTGCTCCCCGCTGGCTCCCCCGTCCCCCCTACTCTAGCCATACTAGAATCAACATATAAAACATTGGACTCACCAGGCTGCACAGGCGTAACCTCATCAGCCGGACCAGGGATCTCCACCGCTGCTGCTCTCCTGTGAGGGGGGGTTGATTCCTCTTCCGACCCGGACCATCCCCTTTCTCGGTCGCCTCCTCTTCCATCTTCTTCATCCGATGAAGGCCCACCCGACCTGTCTGTCAGGGTTGCCGCTGGGGTTGTGGCCGGACGCCCCTGCCTCCGCGTGTCCCTTCCGCCAGCCGATTTGCCTTTTGCTTTGCCCGGACCGGTGAGTACCTCAGTCCTGCCGCCTGGAACCTGTGGTGCCCTGCTAGGCCAACCCCTCTCGCTCCTCCTGTGTGCCCCTGCCGTGGAACCAGAAGGCCCGGGGCTGACTGCATGTGCTCTCTCCCCCAGTGTGGCATCTCTCCTCCAGTGGGTGGGGCTAGCGCTCCTCACTCTGCCCGCTCTGCTAGGCCGCACCGCTGCTCCATTACCTTCCGGCCGGTCGCTCTGCCGCGCCGCAGCCGCGCTCGATCTCCCTCCCTCCGGTCCAGCCTTCCGTTTTGGCGGCGGGCCCACCTCGGGACCCGAAGGAGTCCCGGGCTGCCGTTGAGCGGTCACATCGCTGGTCGGGGGAGAACCGTTCAGGCGGGCGGGACCGCCGGGTTCTGGCGCCGCTCGATCTTCCCTGCGCTTCTGGCTCCCTGCTGTGCAAAGCCGCTGTAATAGTGTCTTGCAGCCATGCCGCCCCCCGTACCGCGGCCTCGGCCCTGAGCTGCTCCATCAGGCTATCCATCTCAGCCATGCTCTTCCAGGAACTTTCCACAACTACTGTTACACCCCCTTGGGCGGGGTTACCTTATAAAGCCTTCCTTACTACCTCCCCCTCGGTTACTTCATACCACACCCCTAAAACTATTAACTCCCCTGTTACCACAGTCATGTATGCCCTCCTCTATGCATTACATGCTGTTGCTACGGGCTTCTCTGTATGCAAGCCTGTTGCCTTTTGATTATGGGCCCTGGATTTTCAATGGATTCATTCTGTTGGGACACATCCTGCATACCTCCCAACTTTTTGAGATGGGAATGAGGGACACCTATCAGCAAAAGCATGCAGGCATAAGACACACCCCTTGCCACGCCCGCTTAAAAGAGAATTGTACAAAAAAAACACAAGATTGGTTAAACCCACAAGTGTTTTTTTTTTTTAACACTACTATTCCTTTATATTGGCTTTTGGAATTTACAAATGCAGCAATTTAGAAATCAGAAGAAAGGTTTAGCACTGGAAAACACTTTTTGATAGATAAAAAGTGCATTTTATATACAGCTCTATAGATCAGACCAAAATGAGGGACAAATGAGGAGGAAGAGGGACAGAGGGACATGGCTCCAAATCAGGGACAGTCCCTCAAAATCAGGGACAGTTGGGAGCTATGCATCCTGTGAGGAGATACTGGTGTCATCAACCTTTGTTTATGTTAATTGAATGAGCTAATGATATTGTCCTCTATACAATGTAGGAGACGGGACGACTGCTATTGTGTTGATATAACTGTGTGAAGCTCGGTGACCACAAGTCTGGGCGAAAGGTCATGTTTCACTCACCTAGGCTGTATAAAGGATTAGATAATTAGCTCATGTTAATTAGGTTACGTTTGTATTGTTAAAGTAATCTTCTCCTGTGTATATAAGACTGTATTCTGGTTCTGAATAAAGTTAGTTCTTGGTAGCAACAAGCAAGTCTCGCCTTGTTTGTGCTCGCAGAGGTTGGGATATCTGTATACAGACTGGGAGTTAGTGGTATATGACGGAAGCACTCAAGCGGAGTGTGGGACGTTCCGTGACATGTGTTCCCTATGGTGGTGGTCAGTGATGTGTGTTCCCTATGGTGGGGGTCAGTGATGTGTGTCCCTATGGTGGTGGTCAGTGATGTGTGTTCCCTATGGTGGGGGTCAGTGATGTGTGTCCCTATGGTGGGGGTCAGTGATGTGTGTCCCTATGGTGGTGGTCAGTGATGTGTGTCCCCTATGGTGGTGGTCAGTGATGTGTGTCCCTATGGTGGTGGTCAGTGATGTGTGCCCCCTATGGTGGGGGTCAGTGATGTGTGTCCCTATGGTGGTGGTC